>JANIJI010000003.1:2447500-3037500 GCA_024500535.1 Leptonema lineaticorne
TACAAAAAAAAATATTGTCTTATAATGTATATTTTTTTATCAAATGAGAATAAATAATTCTATGATCTATATAATTAACAGATTTTTTTATTATTAAAATATTATGAATATCTTTGATAATATTAATTATTTTTTTTTATAATACAATTAACTCATAGCGTTGCCAGGAATAAATGGTGGTAAATGGGGGTATGATCGAAATAAAATTCCAAACATAAATTCGCATTAGATTAGTTTTGAAGAAATGTTTTAAAAATACTGTTTCTTTTTCAATATCAACCATTTTAACAAACAACTATTTGGAGTCAGATGAAACGCTACCGAGAAAACCTTTTTACATTCTATTCCTTTCGAAGAGAACTTATTCGACGGACTCTTAAAAGTAATATGTTATTTTGCAACTTTTCCATTAGCTAACAACACATGCACGTGTGAATATATGCTTTATAAATACAATACTGCACACACACACACACACACACACACACACATATATATATATATATATATATATATATATATATATATATATATATTACATTGATTTTTTGTTCAATTTTCAAATATAAATCTGATAAATTTGACATATTGTCACACTTTAACATAATTGAAATAATAAAAAAAATATTATTTAATAATAAAAATAAATTGCAAAAAAACATAATCTTCAATAAATGTGTAATAAAAATTTATAAGCACGTTACGTGTATATCGAACATAATAATAATTGTGGTAATTATTATACGATGACGCACATCGAGTAATTTGAAAATTTTCTTTATCGATTAATTCGTTAATTTTTCCAATGAAAAAGTATAATTTAATAAATGAACAAATTTTCCATGATTCACGCAATTAACGAACGACGCAGATCGGTTCAACTAATTTCGATAAATTGGAGCTTTTTTTTTCTATTCTGCGTTATATTATTTTATTCGATTTATTACATATATATATTTGGATTTAATTAATACATTCAATCAGATCTCTATTCAAAAATGATCTCGATTAAAAAAATTGTCTACATTTGAATTTTGATGTATCTTTTATTTAGATTTTATCATGAATTAGATAAATTTGTTTGAATATTTATAGTATAAAATAAAGTTGGATATTTAATGTAATATTGCTGAACATGTTTAGATATTTTTTTCATGTAGAAATATTTTGATAAAATATATTCACCAATACTTACATAAATTATAAATAAATATTTTTTTAATTTGTCAATAATATCGATGAATTTTATTTATACTTCATTTAAAAATAAATAATTATTACTTATACACTTACATACATTGGTTTATTAAATAAAACGACTAATTAAATAATATTTAATGATTTAAAAAAATAACCTGGATGAGAAACTGTTAGAGTAAAATAGTTATAGTGTTATTGGTATCACATACAAATTTTTATTATTTCGTATTTTATTAAATAACAAAACAGAAACGATTTTTAAAGATTTCGTATATAAAAATTTACAGTTTTACTCGTTAGAACTCAAATTTTTATACGCTAATTTGAATTTTTATATTTTATACATTCTGTGAACATAATTGAAATAATGTATATTTTAGTAGGCTTTTTATTTTCGTTAACGACACATTTTTTTTTTATAGTCGAATATCGTGCTCGAAAAGAGCAAAACTCGTGATCCTTCTTCAGATGGACGAAGACGAACGAGGCGCTCGTTCTTCATTTCCTGGTGAAATTGCGTGCGCGACACAAGTATAATTGTGAATGCATTATGGGGGACACGCGTATGCATTAACATTTCGCAAAGTGGGAACGCCAATCGGTGCCACAATATTCTCGACAGGAGACATATCCATTACTGGTGAATGTTGTCATGGTCGACGACAGAAAGGATGTTCCTCGGGAGGGTTCCGAATCCATCATTCCACCGACCTTTCAGTTCGCCACCGAGTTTTGCACCCTTCCCCTACCCATTGTTGGGATTTCTCAATTCGCCAAGTAAACATTTATAAGGGAGCCACGGTGAGACTTTCAAGTCGTGGTCATATATATATATATATATATATATATATATATATATATATATATATATATGATGTGTGTGTGTGTTCAATGGAAATTTATAGCAAATATGCTTTTCTTCTTTATTCGACTTATGTTTTTTTTTCATTTCTTTGATGTAATATGTTAAATTTAGATCATATTAAAGATGAATTACTTTGTTATAATATTATATAATTATATATAAGTATTTGTTTCAATTTAAACTTTATATATAATACTATGCATATATATATATATATATATATATATATATATATATATATATATATATATATATATATATATTGTGAAAAAAAATATAAATAATAAATTCAATTATTTTAAAAATCTATATATTTTTAAAATATTTTGAAATGTTTTAATGTCAAAACAAAATATGCTAAATTTTTATATTATGAAAATTTAATTAAAATTCTATATAATAACTATTTCATAATCTGATATTTAGTTTTGAACTTTGAAAAAAAAACCAATCAATTATTCAAGAGCTAAATGCCTTCCATAATTAATTTTGTTATTTAATGATATCAAAAAAATTGAAAATATTTGATATCGTCATATTTTTAACGATTATAAAGTTGAAATATTATTGTGAAATTCTTCAGAGAATAATGCACATTAAACTTTCAATATTGTTTTATTACTTTGGATTTAATTCAATAATAAAGACGGAGATGCGCAAACACGCACGCAGACAGCGAATTTAGTAAACGAGAAAAAATCTGAAATTGAGTAGGCGTATCAAAAGAAAAACGAGGAAAGAATAAAAACACCTAGCTAAAATTTCTTTATTAACAAAAAAAAAAAGAAAGAAAAAAAAAGAAAAGAAAAGAAGAAGAGAAGAGGCACGACTTTATTTACGGCAACGGAGTCGTTGATGCTTTAATTTATTCATATTAAAAGCACAAAACAGCGAAATCTCCTTTTGCTCGCGCTCGGGAGTGATGCTTCTTTTATCCGGGAGCCATCCTCGCCTGTCTCGTTATCCGCGGCCGGACAATGGACTCAGTTTGCATTCAATTATGGACGAGCCAAGAGTTACGAGTGGGGACCACCGTCGGACTCGGAGGCTTCCGGGGGTCCCGAAGCGTTCTGGTTTGGGGTTACCACGAGGGGAGTCTCAGAAACGAATGGCCGGGGCTGAATGGTCTGAGGGTCCTGGGTGGCCGACGGGGGCTCAGCAGAAATGGAAAATGTGTGTCGCCAAGTTGGTCGGCGCAGAACAGCGTTTGGATCTTTGGCCGCTAATGGATTGATGGGGGTGTGTTGTCGGCCTTCGCTGTGAGACAGGGTGAAGAGCCGGTCCTCGCTCACACCAGATTCGTGCACCCGTTTAACCGACCCTCACACTCTCGGCACTCCGGAGAGGCTTTCAGCCGGCGAAGAAGCTTTGTGAGTGCTTTGACGGCTTTCAGGATTTCATTCGGCGTGTTTTTTCTTCTCTTCCTACTCGTTCGTTTTTCTCTTTTCGGCAACAGCGTTTCGCTAGTGAAACGTACGAAAAAGAGGGATGACTAAAGTGGAGCGTTTAGCGGCATCGTTACATTTGCATTTGACGTTTGTTTGACAAGTTGTCGCCGCGCGTGCCTTCATCGTTGTGTCGCTAATCTAACAACCAATTTTTAAGATATACGTTCGAACACGAACGCACGCACGCACACATACAATTTTGGCCTTTTGTACTATTTAAAATATTAGGGATATACGTGCTGACAATAAAATAATTAACATTGCTCATAAAGGTTTAAAAGATAAAATAACTATTTTTGCCATTTTTATACATCAAATTAAACTGTCTAATAATTTTATAGTGCAGAAACATTATAAAAAATTAGGCTTTAGGTATAAATTATTTAAAATATATGATTAAAATTATTTCATATAAAAAAAATTATCCAAGTCATGTAATTTTATTAATCCATTCCTGGCTGAATTAAAGTTTTTGGATTTAAATTAAAAAAAATGTTTTTTTAGGTATATACAAAGTTTTAAAAACAGTTTTTTTTTATAAATATAGAGATGATGCCATATAGAATAATCAGCCTATCATCAGTATGTATTAACAGAAAATACTAATATGGGTGGATTATATTTCCAAATATGGTCACATTTTTACTAACAAGATTCAAACTACAAAAGCAGATCTCTGATTTATATATAAATACATATTCGTAATAATCATAATTAAAACATGCTTACTTCGCTAGAATAAAATATGCTGCCCAAAACTCCCACAGAATTTTGATTATAAAAATCACTTTCAAACAATATAATAAATATAATTTTGATCTAATTGCATAGATGGTTTTAATTGTCCACATAAAAAAACATGATTCCATATAGCATCAATAGTCAAGATAGGGTAAATTATTTTTTTTTAATATATTCTAATCAATATATCATATAGTAAAAAAAATATAATTAAAATCATGCAATGAAAATAATGTTTTTTTTTAATATGAACGTCAAAATATTTCAGATGCATAATTCAGGAGAAAGGTTGCGCAATCGCACCATCCTCCAGGATAGATATCCTTTTTCGATTATAAAACGCAATGTTGCGCCTGATTTATACGGAATTATGATAGTTTTTCGATTCGGCGAAGCCACTGCCGTCGCTGCTGTTGCTGCTGCGAAGAAAAAAAATGATGGGCCATAAAAACAAATTGGGTCCCTATTTCTTCTTATCTTCCCCACACCGGGAGGAGTTTTCGAAGTACCCTTCCTACCACTTTTTTCTTTTTTTTTTTTTTAGTACTCCACGGGCACGAATGACGTCGACGAGGATTACCTTTAAGCCAATGGCGCAATAGTCTTTTGTCTCTATTTAGTTTTCAATTTGGCCACGATATGGTGTCTCTTTGCAACGCGTGAGCAAACGTTTCGATTCAATGTTGAAAAGAGTACCACCGTGGCCACAATCACTCCCCATCGTATTAAACGACCAAACGGTTTGTTGGATATCGGGAGTACTCCAGCGCTTCTCCAACGCATGATCTAGTACAGCTAGTAAAAATTAAAAAAAAAAAAAAACCAACTGTGATATTTTTATTGTTTTATATGGTTTTATTCTATTCTGAGATTTTTATATTATAGTATAAAAAGTATGAGGATAATCAACTTTTTTTTTTAACAATAAAAAGGAGGACACAATGAAATCAGTCAAACAAATTTTTAAATTGTAAAGAAAAGGCCGTCAAAAAAATTTTTCTTATCAATTTTAAAAGTCTTAGAATCGATCAAATATGAAAATTTATAAAATGGGAATATAACTTAAAAAATGAGAATGGTTATAGTATATCGAAATTGAGCTCATAATATTATAAATATGGTAAAAGGTTTTATGTACTCAAATGATGAAAAGATGCAGTGATTGTAAATATTCGAAGATTGATGGATCAATTTAGACTGCAATGTCAATCTTAATGAATGAAATGTTGATACTGTGTTATATCCTGAAATTTTGATTAGATCGATCGATTTCATACGTTTAATTGATAGATTAACTTGCTTAGTATTGCTATGTTATATAATATACATGTAGCCTGCAAATATATACATATTTTAAATTGCAAAAGTGTGCTGTCTATTTTTAAAATAATTCAACACTTTATCAAATATAAGTGGGAACGTACGTGTACGTTCATAGTATTTTTCATATGGTAATAGTCCAATCGAACATGTACGGTAATAGTAACAGACTGGTTAATTATGAATTTAGATAAATTGTTCAATAATCGGTCCAGATGAGGAATGATGACCAGTGAAAAAAAAGTTTAAGAAGCGCAGCGGTATGTGACTTTGCAATAGTTGTGGTTGTGTGGCGGATACTGGATGTCGACTATGGCGGAAAACCTCTGCGGAATTCTTTTATGTCGCCGTTGAAAATTGTTAACTGACCGACACGATTGAAATAGTGTTTTGTTCATTTCGTGTTGTGTTTATGGAATGCGACCGCGTATAATACATTGAAAAATTTATTTAGTTTCGTGTGAAAATTGAAAAAAATAAATATTCTACGATTCCAATTAATCAGAAATACACGAAAAATTTCGAAATGAAACGAATTATATATATATATATATATATATATATATATATATATATATTTAGTTTTGAGACTCATGAAATTTTATCATGTGGCAATTTTGTAGAATTTTATATTTTCAATGATCAATTTATGATTATATAGATATCACAAGTTGAAATCCGCAATTGGTTACAAATATTTAATAAAATTGTTATAATGATATTAAGTCGTTACGAATATTTTTCATTACGTTTGATTGACGTTTAATATTAATTGATATTTATTTTATTAAAAATTTTTTTTATTGAAATTAAAATATATGTATTTTTTATTATATAAAAATTTAATATGAAGTATAAAAAGATATTTTTTTTCATTATACGGAAAGTTTAATTTAAAATGAAGAATTTTTAATGTCACTCGGAAAGTGATAAATGTTATTACTTTTATTATAATAATATTCTTTAAAACTAAGATATGCAATATTTTATATTGTTTTAAATAATATTTTTTATTTATACGAATTATTTAATAAAATATTTTATATGGATTATTTTTTTAATTTTAATAATATTATTTATAAAATATATAAATTATTTTATATTTTGGAAGTATAATACATATAATAGCAGTATATTATACGAGAACAATTATTGCATATGTAATACTGTAATAAGTAAAGACTAGCAAGTCACAGAGTATTATTGTTCGCAAGAATTACACGAAAACTTTGCGAAGAGTTTGGCGAAAAACAAAAGAAAAATGTTCGGCAGGAAATGGCGAAAAAAAAGAAAGAAGAAGAAAAGAAATAAAATGAAAGCAGAAGAGGAACATTGAAAGAAAGTGGAAAAAATAGTGACGTATTTGAAAAGTCTACTGTGTATTTGTAAGTCGGAAGCTTTCAGCTTTGTTTCAATTAGTGCTCACACCCTAGGCTGGCTCACGAGTTTTCACGAAAGCTTAGAGATTTTTCTTCATAAAACAACAAACGTCACACAGAGCGGACATTAAATAATATCTACGAATGTAACTTACAATATATGTGATGATTGGATAATTATCGATTTAAACAATATTAAAATTTATAATTGTCCTATCAATATAATACAATAATTTAGTTAATTTTGTTGTTTGAATAATTTTTCGTAAAGCGTTCTTTATTTTCTATCAATATATAAAGCGTGATCAGCATAATTCGTTTAATATGTGTACGTAATTCGCGAATAAAAAAAATGTTGATTGTCGCTCAATTCAGTCCAAATGAATGTTTTTCATAAAAATATAGTTGATGTTATTTTAACATTTTATATACCTTTGCTGTTTAGCGATTTTATATAGAATTAGTTGAATAAATTTTTAAACTTTAAATAAAAACCATTTCAGAAATTTTCAGTATGCAGAGTATACAGTAAACAGTATACAGAGGTAAACTAAACTAAATAATCATTTTATCATTTCGTGTAAATAATTATTAAAAAATTTAATTTAAGTAATCCTTTTGTCAAGTTTGAACTAAAAAAAAGTTTCAATGTTTCAATATTGATAATGCAGTTTGGTTTGTGGTCATGTGGTTGCGGAATTATTTAAAATAAAAAATCTTCTCTCTATTTAAAAGGGTGATATTTTATACTTCATATTATATAGAAAGTGCATGGGAATTCGTTACTAGAAAAATAATATAAATAGTCATTAATAAAAATAAAGTTTTCCCATTAATCCAAGTGGTGACCAAACGGCACCTCTCGAGTGCAAAATGTTATTAGATTTTTTTTTTAAGAATTTATCGTCGTCTATTGACTCGTTTATTTACATAGTGTGATTGTTTAACAAAAGAAAAGAGAAAAGGAATCGAACATTTTCCATGTAAAGAAGTGCGTGAACGCCTTTTGTAAAATGGAAGCGTTCGCTGGAAAAGGCCTCTTATTACGTCGGTGTGGTCGTTTGATTTTCATTATCCTAGAAAGCCTTCTAATATGAGCGACAAGACGGTTTGATATTGCTTTTAAGGAGAGTGGCACGGAAGACTCGGGCCTCGCCCACATTCTTCACCCCATTGTCATTCCGCACCCGGCACTTCACCGCGACAAAACCCATTACAAATGAAAAACCCCACTTTACTCACCGCAATTCGGAGCAAACCACCCTATGGAATGAAGGCGTCGAAAGGGTGATTCGTTTCAACCCTCCGCTACCACCTCCCCTTGGCATTCAGACACCTTTAAAAGATTATCATCTAATTTGGCGCGAATCTCGAATTAAATTGAATTATGTCCGTTATTTCACGTTTCAGCATTCGATTCGCGTGCACGACGACGTTTATTTCGATTTCGTTTTATATTCTTTTTTGGTTTCCTTTATGGAGAAGTAAAAAAAAAAATGTTGTGCGGTCGCGAGCGGGTCGACAATGGGATGGGTGTATGTGGGTTAAAATGACCCCTATTGCCAATTCGGCGTTGTAAAAACAGGCCCAGTACATTCGGACCAGAGTCAAGTCATAACCATTCAAGAAAATTACAAAACGACAGATCCATATACCAATTTAATAGAAAAGGTGTTTTGTTCGATCGTTTTGGGAAGGCTGTGATTATTTTTTTTTTTATAAATTCAATGAGTAAATTTGTTTATTTATATTGAGTTAAAAATAGAACGCGCTGCTGTAATCATATTATTTTATTGATGTTTCAGTACATGTAAAATATTAATTAAAAATTATTAATTGCAAAACAAGATTTTATTATCATTTTGTGATTATATTATATAAGGAAAAATATTTAATATCTATTTTAGTCTAAAATACTTGAAAATTGATTTAACACATCTTCTGCAGATGACTATAATCTCAGTTTACGAAATGCGAGGAACTGCGGTCACAGTCCTGTTTATATAAATTCGAACATCAATTTTTATTCAAAATATGCACATATTTTTGACCTATATCGTCAACTCACATCTAAAAAGTATTATGTAAAAATGACATGCTTTCAATTTACTCATTTCAAACAAATTAGTTTCATTTTGGTAGTTCTTGTTACAAATTATTTTGATTAATATATACGTAACGTTGCGGAGATTCCCGCTACAGGCGTAATCTTTGTTAAATCAAACCCAACAGAAAATGTGTTAATATATATATTTTGTAATAGAAAAAATATATTTAAATATTGAAAAAAAAAATTAAGATAGATACGTATCAAAAGAGACATACTATAGTGTATCGTAAGACATGCAGGGCCGGCTTCTTGATCCGGCCCATTCCGGCGAGATCCATTACCCCGCAAGTGGGAGCCAGAAGCAATCTCATTGAATGACCACCCCGTTGACCCTAACCGAACCCATACCCTACCTTCCGAATCTTTTCCTATAGAGGTATGGGTATAGAGGGATTTGTATCCTTCGTCTCCATCTTGACCACCTAGAAACCCCATTGTGGAATGGGACTCGAGATGGGGTGGCACACCAGGAAATATCCCTATCGTGTCCGAACGCGAAGGAGGTCGAACGACGCAAAAAATATTTATATGAATATTCAATATGGTCGTTGAGTGCCTAATGTGACATTTATATTTACATTTATATTTGAAAAGCGTACCTTCATATCTTTCTTCAATTCCTCAAACCATCGGTTGATATGAAAAATTTGATGGTTTTTTTTATATATTTTTTTTTTTTGTAATGATGTCAAATGAAAATCGATAATACTAAACTATTTATATGATTAAATTAAGTTGGAAAAGTATGACGCGATCGTTTTTTCTATGATTTTAGTAGACTGAATATTTATATTTTTATTAATATAATTTTTAATTACAATTAGTAATTAGTTAAAACATTGATCGATTAAGTATGAAGTTGACGTTTTGTAATAGAATTTTGTTTTTAATTATTTTATACAATTATCGATAAATTTAATTAAATAAAATATTCCAATGAGAATTAAATATTTCATAGTAAATTAATTATTTTTTGTAAAAAAAATAAATAATTTTCATATCATATTTTTTTTTCAATATAAAATAAAGCAGTTTTATTTTACATTCTAAAGGAAGCAAAATTTATATTGAAAATTATTGGTATTTCTGATTTTTAATACTATAATATTTGTATTAATGAAAAAATAATTATGTATAATAAATTCGGCAATATATTAAAAAAATGAATTACATTCGGAAGTTGAGTCAGATTTGATTTAAAGAAAATTAACCTTATGCATCTCAAATATTAGGAATAGGCCTTAAAAGAGGTGCAGTGTTGACACTTTAATTATTATATATTTTTTTTAAATATTAAATATATAAAAGAAAAATGTTTAATTAGAATAAATAAATTACAATTATTGTACATACAGAATTAAGGCATAACAAGTTACAACAATACCGACGATAATCTCGAGTAAATTACGCGTCATTGCGTATCTTCATCCACTTTTCTCTTATTTTTTTATTCTTCTCTCTTCTATCGCAAAGGCACAGGGTTATGTGTGTAAATAAAACGGGTCTGGTAGTCGGTTTCTTTCGCGAATTTGCCGAGGAAAACATTGCCGCAGGATTCCATTTGGATCTTTTTGATAGGTTTTGTGGCGGTAACGCGATACGCGAACGGCCACTTACATTACTGCCACATTTCCGAAACGAGTCGAGCACTCTCTTTCCCGCCTTTTTTCCTTTTTTTTTTCTCCCTTCTTTTTCTTTTTTTTCTTCCCTTCATTCCGCTCCTTCTAAACCGACTGCGAATCTCTCTATTCCCTTTCGCGAGGTTTCTTCCTTTTTTTTTCCTTTTGGTCTCTTCCCCGTCAGTTTTCTCCCCCTTAGCCCTCGAGTTATTCGGTCTTCCGTCCCGTTTCGTCCCGTTTCCGGTTGCATGGTTGCTTTACAGCGGGCGCGTGAAAGCCTTCTGCGGATCTGCGGCCAAAATCGAACGTGGAATTTCGACGGACGAAATGGAAATTGCGTCCCAATTCTGGGACTACGAGCTTCATGTTGACAAACAATCGGTAGTTTTTGGCGAACGACTAGCTTTCAAATATATATATATATATATATATATATATATATATATATATATATACATGTATTTTTTTTCTTCTACGAGATTTTTCCAACCCACTTCGACTTACTACCCCATGGGTCGTTTCCAGTTTTTGGCGAGTGTTTTAGACGATTTTATTGCGTCTGCGTCGTCATGCGTTATAAATACGCACGACTGTGTGTCTTCTTTGCCATTTCAAATATGTAAAAAGTATTTTTGTGATCTTGTGCGATAAATTTTATCTCACTCCGAGCAATATCTCTCATGTGATCTGCTCGATTTGACTACGAATGGAATTATGTCGAAAACATTGTTGTAACTCTTTTTTCATGAATTGTGCTGCTCTTATTCTCGCTAGAGATCTTTATGGCAAAAAAAAGAAAACATTTTCGTAAAGTTTACGAGTTTCAAATATTAATCATATAAGCATATACGACTATATTTCTTATAATATTTTCTAGGTTATATATTATTCAATTAAGTTAGTGTCTCGTGAAATAATTTTTATGGGACAATTTTTTATATAGGTTTTAGTTCATAAAGGGATTGTATTGTCGTTTTATATTTAACATATACCATAAATATGTTGCTTGAAATTTTGTTTAGTGATAAATAATCAATATTATTTTTTAAAAGATAGAAATTTGTTGAAAAAATTATGAAGTGATTATACTTCAGAAAAAAAAGAAGACATATGTGTCATAAATATATTTTTTGAAATCAAAGTTGTGTAATTCGGTTCCAATTTCGTTAAGCCATCGAATACATTTCGATAACGAATATGATTGAGCATTCGACTTGTATATTTGATTCGGATTGCACAAGTCCATTATTAATATTATTACTATTATCCGAGCGAATGACATGACTTCCATTTACCTCGGGTCACAATAATCCATCCCAGATTGATTGGATAGATAATGTTTGATGATGATGTTCCATCGAAGCTTATCGAAGAAGCCGAGATCGGCCTTGTTTATCGACAAAGCGTGCTATGAATCCAAACACCATATATATGATGGCGACAAATATATTCGTGATCATATAGCGAAGATGGTTTTCTTCGACTTGTATATCCATCACAAACGGTACACCTTTGTTATATTTAATAATGAACTTAAATATATGGTGTGAGCTAGGTGAGCACGGAAGGGTTTTGATTACTTTAAGCCGACAATGGGTTAATTTTGTTGAGCATGTAAACAGGTGGCTTGGGGATATATGGAGTACCTGGTGGTAGGATGAAGTAAATTGAAGTATGAGGAGCACGAATGGGTGGAGTCAATGAAATTGCAGGGTGGTTCCGGGGTATGTAATGTGTACTATCATTACGCGAAACTAATATCAAACTTAAAACGAACACACACACACACACACATATATGTATTATGTGTATATAAGTAATTTTAAGTTTATGTGTGCACGTGAACAATCGCACACATGTACCGATCGATGTGTAAATAGAGGCAGTTGTAAAAGTTAGGCCCGTTGAATATTGTCCGAGTTTAATTTCAATGTTTAAATTGTTCGAATGCACGAATGTGCTATTTGCACTTGTATCACTGTTTAAACTGTTTCATTTTAATCGTGCAGTTTTTTTTTTATATAACATATTTTATTCTGCTTTTTACAACGATCAAAATTTAAGTCCATTATATATATTTTTAAGAACTATATAACTATTAGATTTATAATATTGTACATATATATATATATTGGATATATTTTGATATTTTTATGCCAGTACATGTATTATATGAACAATTTATACGATTTCGAATAAATTGAATGTATATCCGTTTGAAAGTTAAAATTCGATCGTCCGGAAAAATAGCTTAAATCTGATTTCAGCAGATGTATATTTCTCGTATATAAATGCAAATTGTTCAAATAGAGATGCGGTTGTATGAAAAGATTTATCGAATATAGTAGAATTTCGTATATGTTGTATTTAAATCGTGTAATTGAAGATTGCTAAAAAGGAAATTTACATTGTGGTCATTTTTAGTTAAAGTTGTACAGAAGATGCATTAAATATATCTCAATTATCTTTTTATTTTTAATTAATCCTTTCCTGGTTATTGATGCTATATGGGAACATGTTTTTTTATGTGGACAAGTAAAACCATTTATGCGGTTAGATCAAAATTATATTTATTTACGTCAGTAAAGTAGATTACTTCCGTTTTTTGAAAGTAATTTTTATAATCAAAATTCTGTGGGAGTTTTGGGCAGCATATTTTATTGTTACGAAGTAAGTATGTTTTAATTATGATTATTACGAATATGTATTTATTTATAAATCAGAGATCTGCTTTTGTAGTTCGAATCTTGTTGGTAAAAATGTGACACCATATTTGGAAATATAATCCATCCATACTAGTATTTTCTGTTGGTACATATTAATGATTGCATATGACATAACCTTTATATTTTTTATGTATAGTAAAAAAAATATATGAAAATTGTTTTTGAAACTATGTATGTACCTAAAAAGACACCGCGCACCGTGTCGATCAATTGATAAAGAACGATTTATTTTACACAGTTTGAGCGTCACTTTACTGTACTATTATAAAATAGACGACACGACAGATTGAGAATAACAGAGAGAGAGAGAGAAAGAGAGACATAGGATCCGAAGGTAGGGTAAACGCGGGGTGGTTTCGGGCGTTGAAGCGAAGCAGAGCAACAGGATTCGGGAACAGGGAGTAGCAATTAACGCGGGCCGCGCGACACGCTTCGGGCCGACGCCAAGTTTAATTAAAGGCGGGCGCCCCCGGGGGCAGAGACCCCAACGGGGAGACTGCGCCCCCGTTCGGAGTGAGCCGCCCGTCGTCGTGTGGACCGCCGCCCATTCTGTGTGCCCGCACCATTCCGTCGTGCGATTTCTAATTTACGCGCCGCAATAATTGATTGGGCCAAACGATCCAATTCATCACGGTCGCCGATCACGTCCGTTCGCGAGTCGTGCCCCCCTTCGACGAAGCCAATCAACGTTTCCTTTGCCACCAGACGCCACAATATTACACGAATATACCGTACCCGTACCCCCTTTTTCCCGTCTAAATCCGGTACGGACTCATTTTCTGCTAAATTATATTATGTCGACGGTCGTATTAAAAGTTACTTGTAATATATATATATATATATATATATATATATATATATATATATTTCTTTTTTTTCAGGTTTTTCATTTCGATATCCGCTTTGGGTGTCGCTTTTCCGCGTCGGCGTTTTTGTTAACGCGTTACGCGAGGCGCGAATATAGACGGTCGTGTCGACTTGCGACATTGGTTTTATAGAAAATTTTGATATAAGTCGGATGTGTTATATATATATATATATATATATATATATATATTAATTTAAAATTTTCTAATCAGTTAGACCAGGAGTGGGGAATTATTTGTCGTCAATAATTAATTAAATTTTAGTGAAATCAAAAAAAAAAAAAATTCATTTCGTAAAATGAAACAAGATATATATTTTATATATAAAAATACTAAAAAAAAAAACATAGAAAAATAAGACTACACAAGGCCGCAGGTTCCCCATTACCGAGTTAGGCTAACAATTATTATAACATCTTCGATTTCGTTTAGAAAAAAATATCAGTATATGGTATATTGTACTTCATCTAATCATTTTCAATTATATTATATAAATAGGAATTATTCAGACAAATTCTATAAGATACTTTTTATGTAGATTTACAAATCAATGATTAATATAATAGTACATGTTCATTCAAAACTCGCTTTTTAAGTATTTGATCCA
Source organism: Leptonema lineaticorne (assembly GCA_024500535.1). Classification (NCBI taxonomy): domain Eukaryota; kingdom Metazoa; phylum Arthropoda; class Insecta; order Trichoptera; family Hydropsychidae; genus Leptonema; species Leptonema lineaticorne. The sequence continues at coordinate 2,462,382 of JANIJI010000003.1, forward strand.
TTGGAGTACCCATCTAATATATACCTTCTTATTATAGGTTTTAGTATATTTATTTATAATAATATATATAAAATAATAATTTTATTTTTTTTATTCTAAATATAATTTTGAAGATTTCTCAAATTTTATTACAAAATATTTTTACTTGTATACGAAATATTTATTTATTTAGTTTAATTTTGTATAAGATTTTAAATTACTTTGTAAATATATTAAATATAAGTGTTTATAGGATATTTAACGGATTTGTGATTATAACTCATTATTATAAAGTAAACAACACGAGAAAAGGGGACGAAACGGAGGAATAGTGGGTATTTAGGATAAAATGTAAGTTTGGGGCAAGTTCTTAATTGAGTTCGGATCCTTTGAACAATTTTCTTACATCCCTCTAAATTTTAAGCCTGTTCGAACTACTTTTTTGTTAATGAAAAATATCGTTATATTTTGAACATAAAAACTTTTTTTACAAAAAAAAATTGTTACATTCACGTATAAATAGTAAATTATTATTTTTATTATTTTCATATTATGGTCTTTGATGATATACTTTTAATTCGTTTAAATAAAAATTCTATTAGTTGATTGGAGGTAAAACGCATGCAATGATTTAACAAAATCGTTTTTCGTGTATTTATACTGTAAATCAGTGTTAAAAAAAATATGTATATATATATATATATATATATATATATATATATATATATATATATTATATAAATAAAATACACGTATATTTAGCGATGCAACGTAATGATTCCAATTTGTAATCAACGATTGGAGGCCTCGCTTTTTAAAAGGGATAAAGTAAATACAACAAAATATATATATATATATATATATATATATATATATATATATATATATATATATATATATAACGAAACTGACATCCTACGTCCTTATTTTAATTGCAATGCCGTCGATTTCGTTCGTTGAAATGAAATTTGACTTTTTTACAACCATATCTCTTCTTTAGTTTTTTGTGAATTTATTTTCATTTCCATTTTTTTTATATATTATTTTTCAATGAAAAATTCGATGCCATTTTCGAACTCTCCTAAAACGGCCACAGTCGCTCTCTTTTGATGTTCACGTCGATTTTAACGTATGCGATTCTTATATACGAATATATATATATATATATATATATATATATATATATATATATATATATATAATATATTAAAAAGTCGTTTCGAAAAATACGAAAGAGTAAAATAAAACCGATCGTTCGACGTTTAATTGACGTGTCGACATTTTTAGTCGATTTGACGAACGTTTCGAATAGCGTTAAATAAAATCACTCGTATTTCTTTTACCCCCGTTTGATCGGTTGTTCCTTTTTTTAAAAAAAATATATTTATATATAAATATATTTGAGTTATTTTAATTAAAAGCGTAATTCTCGTTTACGTGCCATATATTGAAGTGCTTAATACTCGATTACAACCATAGGTGAAAAAAAAGTGGATATCATTATTATTTTTCACTCTATTTGTAGACGAGTGCGTATTAAAACGTTTTATCGGATAGTTGATTTATAATAATGTAAAACGTCGTAATTCATAGTGTACTTTTTTTTTAAGTTATATACTTCTATAATATATTCTATTATATGATTTCTATTTATAAAATTTGTTGACATTCTGTTGATTGTTTTAAAGTCGATTTTAAGTATGATTTGTACGCGTAATTCATATGAAAAAGTGAAAGCGTGTATGAAAATTATTAAAATTGAAATGAATTTTCATTTTAATTTAAAAATGTGCAAAATTTATTTTTCTTTGTATTTGAGTATATTTTTTCTCATCGAGGTAAGTAATTATTTTTATGAGCCTATCTTTAAAAGAAAAGACTATTTATTTTATATTATTCAAAAGGTATGCTGATATATATTAAATTTATAAATAAATAAAACAAGCTATTCAACACAAAGCGGTTATTTCAACTGTAAATTTATTTATTTTCAAAACTAGAAAAATATTTTGCCTTCTTTAGATTATCGCCGAACATAGAATATATATATATATATATATATATATATATATATATATAAATCTAAATTGATCAAATCGTTAATTACTCTTTAAAGCAAAAATTGTCGTTAAATAATCACAAATAGATTCGTTAAAGCAACACGCATTTGCATTAGTCGATTGGATTTAACTACTTTTTTAATTTTTCGATTCGATTTTATTTTTATCGGAATAGCAAAATAAAAATAAAACTCTTCGATTCAAAATCAATTAAATTAATTAGATATTGAAATCATATGGGAATGATAGTCGAACGTGTTAAGCATATAAATCGATTCAATTAACTTATTAGTATTGATCGGACATTAAGAGTTACATATAAAGATAAAGATGACTATGTAAAATTTTTAATTTTATCATATTGAATAATGATTTTTGTAATAAAGGAATGTCAATAGTTATTTGATATATATTAAACTAAAATATCTTCTATTGTATTTTAATATATAAGATATATTTTATATGGATAGATTTATTTTTCGCTGCGAAATATCCATTAGTGTGGAAATAAATCAACAGAAGGTGACAATGAAGATAACGACGGTGATATTAGAATTAATAACGACGGTTGAGCAAATTTGCAGTTATATATATATATATATATATATATATATATATAATGTTAGTTGAAAAAATAGTCACCATTTCAACCCTGTTCAACGTTGGAGTAATTACAGACTGTTGACTCTTCCGCAAACGACACGAATAGAATCTCTAATTTTCGTATTAGCCGTCCGAGATTTGCTATTGTCAATGACATTACATATATAGAAAGTTCTAGTATTATTACGTTATTTTCTTTTATTATTTATAAATAAAAATCTCAATATGTTTCATTGAGAAATGTCGATTTGATTATACGACATATTATTGTATGAAAGTATTTGTAATGCTTATCCATGTTAAAGGTAACGGTTAATAATATTAATTAACATAAGCAGGTCTTCGTAATACATATATATATATATATATATATATATATATATATATATATATATATATATATATTATAATATAAATATAATACATAATGTATATTTTGATTTCGTATTCAAAACAGTCCCATAGAAGCTGTGTGGCAACGTATCAGATTACTAATATTGTGGTTTTAGATTAAAACACTGGACTAGTTTGTAAATGATACTATTGGTAATTTGATTTAAATTTTAAATATGGTTTTTCAGAATTGTTGAAACGAACGATATTTAAATGTATACAATGTGTTTTGTATGTATATTAGATTAGTGTTTATTTTCGCGCGCGATTATAATTGATTTTTAAATTAAAATTATGCAGATTCACAAAAATAAAAATATGAAATTCTGAAAGAAAATATTTTTAAAGATTTACAGTATAAATTAAGAAATTAAAAATATTTTTTAATAATTATATTAGATCATAAATCAATGATTATATATATATATATATATATATATATATATATATATATATATATATATATATATAATTCTAGCACTGGTGGAAGGAGGAGGTGAAGTATTTTTTCATCAAATGCTACTTTATTTTCACAATTTAATCTTAAATGATCTTTACAAATCAAAATATAGATCTTGCAATGTCAAAGTTTTACTTATTACTATATGATATCATGTAAAATATATCAGTATTTGCATTTCAGTAATATTTCAGATTTTGACGTTTATTAAGGCATTATACCATACTTTTCACCTGTATGAATTTAACGCAACAAAATAATATTTTCGTCATCATAATTGTGTAATATATATATATATATATATATATATATATATATATATATATATATATATATATATATATATATATATTTAGTCAATTTATTTTTTTATTTGTTTTATTTTTAAAGTGATTTTTTTTATACTTTTTACTGATTTAAATTGATTTCGGTAAAATCGGTTATATCTAATTTTATGCCAAATATATAAAATTAAAATTTTACTTTTAAATTTATTAAATATATAATAAAAACATGTGTATTTCTAATGATCTAACACTCACAGTGTTACACTAATATAATATAATGTTCAATGATGTTAAGTAAATTTATCTGATTAAAAAAAAAATTAATAATTTATACAACATTTTTGTTTATCATTTATGAATTTTATGATATGGGCGACGGACGAGTTTTTAGATTGATTTTTCACGGTTTATTAATAAATATTTACGTCTATATCGTTGTGAAGAAAAATCCAGGGGGCGTGGATGCCGTTTTGCTGAGCTAACCACTCTCTTGTCCGTGTGTATGTTATTACGGTGCGAAATGAAGTGTGTCGTACGAACGCTGAATCCATGATCAACCCTGGCATCGTCCACGGCAGCACCCTCTCATCCTCGCGAGGAAGCAAACGTAGCAAAACACGAAAGGACGAGATGATGGGAATATGGGAAAAATCGGTTTTCAAAGGTACGCAGCGAGCGGCCAGGACGTTTCGATTTATGTTATTTCGGTCAATTATTTTGTGCGCTCGCCATGCTGCCGAAGTCGGCTCAATTCCCAGAAGGAACTTTATTATTGCATTGCAATACCATCGATAGCTATAAAGAAATAGATGAAAATTGCCGATCGCACGTGACCGACGTACAAAACCGGAACGCCAATCAATATAAGGTGTGTCGAAGCTCGGAATACCGACCATCATCTGGTCTGGTTCGTCGACGACAATCTTAGTCCATTTCAAGGGCGAATACCCAAGAAAAATACAATTACAACCGTAGACGAGTTACACGATTCTGGGTAATCAATTAATTGATATTGAATCTGTAGCAGTTCACGTATTACGCGTACGACATTATATTTTATTATAATAAATTTAATGTTTTTTATTTAAATAATATATGGAAAATGTGAGTGTTATGTTTATCAATATATATATATATTGTGATTTATATATTTGTATGAAATAAAAAAAAATATGAATATTTTTTATGCAGAAACAATATAAATATAGTTTTTCTATACAAATTCCACTTTAATATAAGAAAAAAATTAGCTTAATATTATGATGTAATAATTAAACGCTTTATTATAATACGAATAATTGAACATATTCAAGATATATTTTCTATCCACTTGACAAATGTAAGTCATTATAGGAAGAAAACGATGATGCAGCACGAGCACAATCCTGATTGATTGCATCTGCGAATTTGGCACAATTGGTCGAATTCCCACGGGCGCTACGCACTGTCACTGTTAATGTAGTGTTTGTTATTGGTTCCAACCCTGTTGTGGTTCGCCGATGGAATTCGATTTATAATGAGCTACTTGGTTATACTGACCGATAGTCCAAAGGAATCCTTCATCATCTTCTTCTTCCTCGGAACGTGACAAAAAGCATCATCGTTAAATGTTGCATGTTTGTGAACGATTTCGATTTTTTTTTTCTTCTTATTTTTGCCTGGACTTGACCAAGTAGAGATTGGTGGTCGATCGAAGGAGAAGCGGTTAATTTTTTGCGGCATCTTAATTTTAAAACTCGCTTTCGTTTTTGATGATTAGGGAATTTTATTCGACTTTGAAAATGATTATTTTTAATTTGTAATTTAATATGAGCTATATTTTTTTTTTACACGTTATATGGAATATTATTTTTTATAATAAATCCTTCACATTGATTAAATTTGATATCTGTCCAATATTTGACAGTTTTTTTAATATTTATATTAAAATTAATTTGAACTTATATATTTAAACGTAATTATAATATATTTTAATGAAAAAAAAGTATTCATACTAAGATTTAAACATGATTCAACAAACAAGTTACTTATATGGCATTCATAGGTAATATAAATAACTAAATATTTTTTTTATTTTCTAGGAAAATACATAATTAAAATAATAATAATAACGAACACGTAAACATTCATATATATGTAATGCGTATAAAAAAGTTAATAAACTTTTAAGTCGAGCTATGCGTCTATTACCTAGAATTGTTAAACGATCATAACTCTAATTAATTAAAAGAAAACTATTTCGAAATATACAAGTTACTAATGGTTAAAAGTTGAAAAGACTATTTTGGTCTTTAAATAAAAAAAAAAAAAATATATATATATATATATATATATATATATATATATATATGTATAATGATCTTGATGATTAGTAATAGGACAAACTTCAATATAAATAATTATATAAAATAGAAATTAATACAATGTATATAAATATATTGAATCAATGAAAGGGAAATTAAATAAGGCGATACGATGTCGACTTTTATTATTATTGTACGACGGAATTCGATTGCGTATAAAAATTTCAAGTAATTAGCAACATTTGTGAGTTTGTTTACACGCATCTTTGATAAATTCCGATCGAAATCGCGACAGTGCTGTTCAATCAGCGATTCGCGATTGTATCCGAGTTTTAGTGTTTAGCGTTATAATTATAAATAAATTAAAAGAATGTAAATGTGTGATGTTATTAGCGATTTTAAAAGTGAATGTTATTATTGCCGTGGAAATCTTTCTAAATTCATTAAAAAAATAATTACATATAAAGGAGAGTTTTATTTTAATTGAGGTCGTATCTAGAAAAATTGATATCTATAAAATTTAATTCTGTAGAAGAATACTATTAATCTTATATAACCAATACAAAATTTAAGGCATTGAGAGACAGAATAAATTCTTGTTATCAATTAAAATGGTAACTTGAATACTTTGGCCATAACATGAGAAATTCTTTAAAAATAGCCACTAATAAATAGATTAAAAAAAAAAAAAGAATTTTTCAGAAAGTTTTTTTCTAAATAGTTATTTTGAAATACTATTTAATATCTGATAATAAAATTGTTAAAGCAATATGCTGTTTTATATATTTGTCATTCATATTTGGAATTTCTCGTTTGAAGTGATATGGGTATGTTGTGCGTAGTGACGAAAATTCTGTGGCAGGATGAGCAATAAGGCTAAATCCTGAAGGAAACCGATTGTGGGGTCGTCCAAAAATGCAATATTTAGACAGGATTAATGTCGATATGAAAATCGTAAATGTTACATCAAATGATACCCAGGACCGATCCAAGTGGGAAAAAATTAGCAGAGTAGCGGACTCTGCAATTACGCGGGAAAAACGCTAGGAGATGATGATGATGATATCTGAAATTTCAAAAATATATCATATTATTTTTAATAATTATAGCGAGTCATACAATAGAGAATAAAACCGAAAGTATTTGTACTCAAATTCTGAAAAAAAAAACGTATAATATATAATTTAAATTTAATTTTAATTAGAAAAACTGCATTACACATTAAAAAACATTCAACATTGTCTAACTTGTTTTAACGTACAATGAAAATAAACGAAAGCATATTGCGCATATACGATTTTATGCGGCCCTCTGCTAGGAAAACGTTGAACACGCCACAATTGCACGGGTTTCACCGGTCTGATGTTGACTATAAAAACGGAACAATTCCAACGTGTGCTGCTGCTGTTGTTGCTGCTGTTGTTGTTGTTGCTGTTGGACTTATTTAGATTCTGGAAATTGGATGTCGGATTTGGTCTTTCTCATTAGACCGCTAGATTGTTTCGCCCTTCTTTCCCTTTCCGATCTTGAAGAGTCGGCATATATATATATATATATCGGAGTACGTTCCGCGATATGCGGCTCTTTTTAATCGGTTTCAACTTTGATAATTTAACGATGGCCACACGTATGCTTTTTAACCCGTTGCAGTTTATCGTTTGTTTGTTTTTTGTCTGTTTGTCGACGACGCGCATTGTGATGCGTTTATACCTTATAAAGGTGTGTTTCGATGATAATCGATTCGCCGAGTCGATCGTCGATATCTAATATTTATAATGAAATTGTGTATGTTTAATATGATAATTACACTTTTTTTTTTCTTAAAGTTATTTATACTCGCCAAACTGAGAATGATGATTACGATTAATAGCTGGTTAGATTACATTATGTAGTTTCTTGGGAAAAATACCAAAGTGGTTTCCCGTTGCCATCGCCAGATGATAATTATTACGTGTAGTAATTTTTTTTATTATCTTTAGAAAATATATTGTAAATATTTTTTTATTATTTTAAATATAAGAATATTTTTATAATATGAATATTGATTCTAAAGTAAAAACATACTATTGAATATATAAATTTTATAAATTGGAAGGATATTAAAAAAATATTTATTTAAAAATATAAAAAAAATAAACATAAAATTGTTAAATTCAATAAAAATCATTTTGAAAAGTCTTAATTTGATATAATTATTTATTAAATTCAGAGGATAAGAATTAATGACAGATTTTTATACTAAAAAAAGTTTCAAGAAAAGTCTAATACAACTTTTAAAAGACAGTTGAAATCTTTAAAAGAATATTTAATAATTTAGTATACCTCATAAATCACTTGAAAATTATTTATAAATAATAATCAAAAATGATATTTCATATATCTTAATTATAAATAATTATAACTTGATAATAATTTATATCATATAGTTTTAATTGTGTACTATATAATATGAAAATTAACAAATTAATATTTGTCGAATAAATATTAATATAAATAAATTAACGTGTTGAGCAAACGCACGTTCTCAATTTGTTCGTTTGTGTGCGATACGCGCGAATTATTAAATACAACGTAATATATATAATATGTGAGATATTTGAGATGCGTTAATTAATTACGTATCCATTACGAAAATTGCTTATATAATTTACATATTAAAATCAACGATGTCATAATGAATTTAGGGATAATCTATTTTTAATATATATATATATATATATATATATATATATATATATATATATATATATATATATATATATATATATATATATATAATTCATATTGAAAAATGATGACAGCGACAAATAATTTTCAGTTAATGTATAGTAAATAATTTTGAAACGTTGAATGCTGAAATGTGGATGCAATCGATCTGATAGTTCACGTTTGGAGTAGCAAGCAATTGCAACTGCTGCAGCAGCAGCATCTCAATCAAATGTATCCAATTGAGGATATGTACTTGAAGATCAAGCATCGATAACTATTACCAGACACTCTATCCATATTTGGCGCGAAATTTGAACCGGTTTTCAGTCTGTCCGACGATAAAAATAATCATATTTATAATAACGGTAACATTTACGGGGACGTATGATTTATTATGTTGTATTTGTTCGAATGTGTGGACGTGATTTTTTTTTTTTTGAAATTATTATTGAAATAAATTATTGTAATTAAGAGGAAAAGTTGATTTTTACGATGATTTATATATTAAATATATATATATATATATATATATATATATATATATATATATATATATATATATATATAGTTAGTTAGTTGTGTGAGATGGCTATTGATTTATTTCAGATAAAGCAATTGTGTCGGAAGTATCGAAATTAAAGTAAATCGCTTACTGAAAACTATTGGGGTTAGGAATGCAGCAGTTTTCAACATTTTTATTTTAATAAAAATATTTTGAATGCTACGAATGCGAATTAATAAATTTACACTAGTTAATGCCGAATGAATATTAAATAATTATATTAATCTGTGTCGAATGCGAGAAAAAGAAATGCACACACGTAAACGTGTTAATTCTATTTGTTTACATATATACGAAATAAATTATTAATTTTATCGTTGTGACCGTTATTTTTATTTATTTATACACATTCGTATAAATTATTTATATTTTATATACGTACCATTTACAAGAATTTAAAGATGGACGCATAATTTTGTACGTATAAATTCATGAGGACATCAACAAAACTAAATCATTATAAACGCACGCGAGTATATATATAAATAAATTTAAATAATAATTGTATTTTGATGTGATATGGAAAAAATGTGAATAAAAATTTATTCGATTAATTTATATTAATATCAATTTAGAGTTTTTTTATAAATATTATATATATATATATATATATATATATATATATATATATATATATATATATATATATATATGTATTATAGAAATAAAACTATGAAAAGAATAGGATAGAAAAAAAAGAGTAACAAGCGACAAAGTTTGACTTCTACTTTGATGCGATCAGGTCCAAACGTACCCCCTAATGAGAAATTTTCACTTCGGTAATTTTTCCATTAGTTCGGTGCAGACTGCAAACTGTATCGTGAAAAGAAGACCATCAACCGTGACCGGGGTCGTTATAAGGCGGTATGAGACAGGGGTTGTGGGTGTTAAAATAAGCTCGCATAGTTCGGGGGGGGTGGGTGTGTGGGTGTGTGTGTGGGGGGGGGGTGGCAGGTTTAGGGGTTGGTTAATGCGGTCTATATCATACGGTTACAAATGTACATCGCACCCTCCGACCCCCCTTTGCACTTTTTGCGGACACGAGCGTTTTTGATTGCGCTCTCTGTACGGTGTAATGATGATTCGATTAAAACGGTTACAAAATTGACTTTTAACGTTCTAACTGTGTGTGAATTTTATACGTATCGTATATATATATGTATATAAAATGATAGCGCCGGTGAACGTATAGCATTTTTTTTCGTCAAATTCCACTTTATTTTAACAATTTAATCTTAAATTATCTATATAACTCAAAATATAGATCCACGCTATGGTGAAGTTCAATTTATTACCGTATGATTTCATGTAAAATATTTCAGCACTTATAATCCAATTTTGCTTCAATTTTAACATCTGGCCTTTTAAGGTACGATTATAAACGTGATGTATAGTTTTTGCCCGTATGAATTTAACGCAACAAAACAATACTTTTTATCACCATAATTATATATATATATATATATATATATATATATATATATATATATATACGATTTTAAATTTATTTTGGTAAAATCTGATATATAATAAAAAAAAACGTGTTTACTTCTAATATTCTAACATATACAGCGGACTCGTGTGCGAATCTGTACACAGGTCCACTTGAATATTTTATTTATTTACGTATGTATAGATTAGATTTATATATATATATATATATATATATATATATATATATTTTTTTTTTTTTAATTTTTATGCTTTATGAATCAAGTGTACAAATTTGTCTTGAAATATTAATGTTAGGATGAAGGACAATAGTTAATTATTTAAATATGATCATTTAATATAAATATAATACAAAAATGTTTATTTTTTTGTGGCTTTTTACAAATCTTTTATCGGATTTATTTGGTCAACATTTTTTAATTTATTATATTTGTTTAATATCGGTGTTACTTAAAAAAATATCTTACTAATAGTAGAAGTATATATATATATATATATATATATATATATATATATATATATATATATATATATATACATTAAAAAATATTTTTATTGGGTAAAATTTTATAATTCACATATTTCTTCTATATATACATATAAATAAATACATGAAATTTGAGAAAATTTATTTGTATTGAATATGAATTTGTATTAAATTTACATAATAATTAGGTTAGATTCGACATATCAATATTCTATTTCAATATTTGACATTTTAATTCTAATATATTTTCTATAGACATAATTACCATATTTTACATATATTAAAATAAAATATTATAAACTGACATAACGCGTCCAATTAATATGACTTATATAATAACATCGGCGTGATCACAATAAGCGGAGCACTCATCGCATATGTATTATTATATCAGTTAATTTGCGTCAAATATATGGTACACACACACATTTATATATATATATATATATATATATATATATAAGTGAGATTGTGTACGGGTGGTGTTGAACTTTGAAGAGGGTGGCAAAACCTTTCTAGGAAGTGGAGAGTGTAAGACCTTTGTTATAATTGGCCGACGCCAATTAGTGAGCTTCCAACAAACAACAAGGATCAATTAATTATGATGTTTATCTCAGACAAACAAAATAACTCCGTGAAAGCCTTTGTATATGAATATACATATATATATATATATATATATATAAATGTGTGTGCGCGTTTGTGCGCACAAAGACAAACCAGCGCATACTTATGTACGCGCGCGCACTTTAAGACGAAATTTAATTTTCGCATTTAACTGGCATTAGCAAACTTAGCTAATTAATAGGGAGAACGCTCTGTGATTTAATAGGATATTATTTATTAAAAGATTCCATCGAAGGCGGCATTATTAGCTGAAATATCAAATTTATACGGCGGATACTGTGTTTTGTATCGTTATTATTATTCAATGGTAAATTCGATAAGTTTAACAATTACGCGTATTATTATGTAATATGTGCGCGTGTGTTGTAAATATAATATTATATATTATTGCTGTCAATCAATGCTTTTATACTTGTGTAATGTGCTATTATTTTACTATTAAATATAGTAGGTGAATAGTGAAATTTCAATTTACAAAACGTTAATTATATTTATTCATAACGTAATATATTAAATTACGAAAAGATTTTTGATAGAAATTAATATTTATTTAAACAGAGACAATATTTTTAGAATTGTTTAAATTACGACTTCAAAAATGACAATATTTTTTCGTAGAATAGTGATTTAAAAAAATCCTGTATATATAATATTTATTATCAATTTCATTCAATTGTGTTTAATTCTTCTTCATTATTTTAAACGAATTGCGCACCTTTTGATTTTTAAAATGTTCATATTTTCATGTATAATGATGAATTTGTAAATTGTTTTTTTTATTATAATATTGATCTTATGATTAATTTATATTAATTATAATTAAAGCGACTAATCGTCCTCCTTTTGAAAGGAGAGTCCTCCTCTTTGAAAAATGTCATCCTTTTGTATTTGATGTTAAAATGATTAGATTTTGAGAGTTTTCGAATTGACAATACTGTTTTTTTTAAGTTAATTTTAAAATCAAAGATCAATTTTAACAGCCGATTTCAAGACGGATAACTTTTTTTCAGTTATTAGAATTTCAATAACTTTTTCTTTAGTATTTGAAAATTTGTCCTCATTTTAAACAAACAATCTCTACATTGCCATAATTTAATTTTTAAATAAAATAATACTAAAATTACACTAACAAAACAAATACCAATCAATTCCAATTGACATTATAAGTATGAAAATCGTATCGAAAACATCCCCAAAACCCGTCACACACTGAAAGGTGAAAATAAAACGCCGAGTAAATTTTTCCCTATAGTCGATCTAACTGATGAAGAAGACGTCTCAGAAGTTTGCGTACTCTCTCAGGATATTATTTATATATATATATATATATATATATATATATGAACCAAAGTATACGTACAACATTCACATTTTGTATACGTTGTACGCTTACATACTTATATATATATATGATTCACGTGTGAATGGTCTAAATCCGGGTGCGAATCCCGGGATTTTTCCCGTCGTTCGTACGGGACTCGTACTCGGTACTGGCCGTACGTGGATTTTTCTATTAGGATGCTGTCACACGGACACACCTCACATATTGGCTGATGTATATTGCGGCTTACCTGCCCAAAGTTAAATTAAAACACCTGGCAAAGACCTCGCGCATAACCTTTATTGGTTCCCTTTTTTTTCTCTCACTCTAATTCTAACTCTCTCGTCTACTTTCTTTCCGGTTGCTATGAGGTTTTTCTATTATCTTTCTTTCTTTTTTTTTTGTGTGTGTGTGACTTAATATTGCGGAAGATGGGAAATTTTCGTTATCGCACCGTATATTTGTCGTGTTTATTTTTTTTTTGATTTGACAAATTAACTATTATATCGTTCGAGTTTTTAATTATAATTTTTATAAAGTTGAATTTTTAAAAAATTATATAACTTTTAGAAATTGTACATTGTTTAATATATTACATATTTTATTGAATCAACTTAAAAAATATTAATAATAATACCTTAGCAATAATTAATATGAGATTAAAGTTGATATAATATGGTGGTTTCTTTTTGTATTTCATTTCGTAGTATTAAAGGATTTGGTTAAAAGGAAATTTTTCAATATTTTTGTTTTCAGCTTCTGTTTGATATAGAAAAAGTTGTTGTCCTCTTTCAGATTTAGATGTTTTCAGAAATCGACAAAATTTTAGTGTCATTGAAGAAAATTATTTTAAAAAGATTCAAGGCAGCAGAAAATATATAGAATTTGGAAAAATCATTTTAGTAATAATATTTGCTGAATTCAAAAAAAAAACTAATTAATTTTCAATATTTTTTTGTTTACGAATTTAGTTTAGTTAAAAATTTGTATGATAATAAAAGCATTTATTATGCATTTTTTAAGTTAAATATATATATATATATATATATATATATATATATATATATATATAACTCACAGCGGCATCATAACACCTAACCGTTTTAAAAATTGATCCGTTTAGGTTAAAATAAAAGTTAAATTAGATCGTCGGTCTAAACCGGTTAAGGGATGGGCGAGAAGGGAGCTTTACCTGGTGTAGCATGATCCGTTTGTGCCGATTGCGGTCCGGTTCCGGTCGTGGAAAATGTGGGGTGTTTTTCACCCCGCCTTAGCGGGAAAAGCTTGGTATGAGGGGGAGAGGCGAGCAGGCTCCATAGGGAGAGTGGTTTTTCCAAGGGGTGGCGAAATGGGGTGTTGAGCCAGCCTGTCGGCAATAAGAGTCAACCTTGCTCCGGATTTCAATTAGGCGGGGTGACAGCCACCCCCGTGCGCCTCATCCCTCCGGCTAATTCCGCTACGGGACGTTCGCAATTTCGACTTACAACAATATACGTTTATTCATTAAAACCGCCCATAAAAATAAATAAAATTATACTATTTACCTACGTAATTTCAATTTTAATTACGACATATCGTTTAAAAAAAATATTATCTCAGACAAGATTTCTTCATAAAACATAATTAAAATTCCGATTTATTTTTTAATTAAAATATATTATTTTTTTTAAATATAATATTAATCAATTTTTGAAATATTATTATGGTTAATATTACATTATATTACAGCTATAATTTTATTATTATACTCTATATTGATTTTATTTTATATTGCAAAGTCCTTGAATATTAGTTATAAAAGCTAGTAATTACGAGTTGTATGCGATTAATTATTTTCATCATAATAGTAGAGTTTAATTTTAATTAATGTGTTACGTTATCAGAAATGATTACAATGTAACTAAAATAATTAAACATTGTTTGAACATAACACACAATACATAATATTAATGAATGGATTCAGATCGATGGATCAAATTAATATATTTTAAAATTGTTGTATCAAAATTATTAATATTAGTAGCCAATTTTTGTGTATTTTTGCATTATGATTTTTCATTAGTAATTCCGTAAACTAAAAAAATGTTTTTTTTTAATATTTTACTAATATGATTTTAGAATGGAGTTCTAAAAAAAGTCTACTTAATTAATTAATTTTGTTATAGAATTTTATATATGAAAAAAAAATCAAAATCTTATTCACAATGTTATTTCTAGTAATATTGATGTTTCAAAAATTCTTCACTAGACTTTCTCATATATTATTCAATATATCACGTATTTATATATAATATATAAAAATCTCAATTGAACTATCGTCATTTATATTAGATGATAAAGGAATTATGAAGGATATTTTCTAGCATGTCGGCAACGATTAATTGGATCATACCGTTATATCGGGTTCCGCTTTTAAGCGACTCTAATGGAAAAGTTTTCAGCGAAGAAGCTTTTCAACGTATATACGTCCTGATAAATGCATGAAATTTGAAAGTAATAAATAACGCGAAAGGGGCAATATTTACGCTAAGTGCACGCTCACAACACTGAAAGAATAATATATATTTAATAATATCGCAGGAACAGATTATTTTTATTACTTATGTATACTGAGTAGCAACGAGCGTGGGTTTTAATATACGTCTCATAATTCAATACAAAACGGCTTAGTAGCATTCTGGTAAGGGTAAGCAATTGTCAAGCGAGCGAATCTTCGGAAGGGTGGGTGGTTTCGGATCGACCATCCTAGGGGTTGTCCTAGAAAGGGATGGTTTTCTCCTTATAATTGATTGTTCTGAAAGTTTATATATATATATATATACATGTATGTGTGTGTGAGTTTTGGTTATATTGGTTCGTCACCGAAGATCTGGTATGATGTATGGACAATTTAATTAATGTCTTCGTCGCGTGTACTCTCTGTGGAAACGGTGCGATTAACGCAACGTCAACCGACCACCCTTTGCGGTAATTACGAACGGTTAAATCATACACCCCCTCTCTAGTGAGTACAGATGAGTACAGAATGATAATTCAAATTTTGAACGGTTTAAATCTATCCTTACCTATGATAGAAATTAATAGGATTGATTGAATTTTTTTTTTTCATATATATTCAATGGATATTTCAAATTATATAATACACAAATAACAATTGCGTTGTCAATAGATTGGAAATAGTGTTATGGTTATGAATTGGAATCCTGAAAAACTATTTCAACTAAATTCATAAAAATTGCGTTCTATATATCAAATTTTGTAACAAGAAAGTATAGAATTTCAATCACAGTATAAAAGTTTAAAAAAATATTTTATTAAATCAAAAAAAAAAAAAAAAAAAAACTATATTCCAGTATGGGACGTACGCGGACAAAGGGTCCGTAAACGTCGAACATAAAGTACGTCGAATTTTTAACATATTTTCCACGGATAACATTTAATAATAGAATGAAAAGAAAACTGAAAAGTAGAAACGACGGAAAGAATAAATCGGAATGCAATTGCACACGTCTGAAGCATGGTACGCTCGATTGTGTGTCTGTCGGTGGCGTTTCAGACTTGCGAACAATTTTATTGCCGGCTTTGCCGTTGAAGAACATTATTAAAGTTTCCTAATTTGGACTTGGACTTCCGAATATATATATACATATATATATATATCCACCTCTTGTCTTCATCTTCTTCATCCGTGCCTTTCGGATACTTTAAAGTTTCTCTTTCATCCAGTGTGCAGTCCGCCTAAACAAACAATATTGAACCCGCACGTTTGGGGGACGCGTCACGTCAACCGGCCAACAGTTTCGCTTATACGTTACGTACACACTATGATCGAAAAATTTTAATCTAATTTAAAGAAAACAACGCGCTGGTAAATCGAAAACGTTTTTTTTAAAAAAAAGTTTTTGAATTACTTGTGTTTGGTAAAGTTTTTAATAGTATCGGTTTTAATCTTTAGTTGTAACACAGTCTGATGTATATTTTATAATATTTTTTTTTTAATTTTCAAATAATTTTGAATTCAACTAAAAATTTCAATTCAATTGGATATTGGAAAATGATCGAAAAATCGATGACAAGATTCCATTCCGACAAACAAACAAACATATTTCATATATTTTTTTGTTCTCTCGATCACAGTTTTAGTAATGGAAAAATGATATATTTTATGAGCTGATAATTTGATATTATTGAAAATAAAACAGTAATAATGGATTTAGAATTTAATTAAATAAAATATATTTTATTATAGTAAGAAATAACAGTCATGTTGTAAGGGATGGATTTTGATGTATATATACATTTTCCTATATACGATTGTTCATATATGGAAAAATGTATATGCTTACATTGTTATTTTATCTCTGAAAATAGATTGAATTTTGAAATTTTAAAAGAGATCCAATTTCGTGAAAGGGTAGATTATCGATTCTCACCCTTGCGTTATTTATTTTTTCTATTTTTTTTTTTTTTTGTTAAATTTTCATTTCGAAACAGTGATGAGTGGGTATCGAAATATTTGTGACTTAAATGTCATTTCAGTTAATACGTGATATGAGAAGCAGTTGAGTGTTTTATATTGCTTTCGATGTTTGCGTCACTTCACTCATACTCTACAATACATACGCCAGGGTTGGATTAGTTCATATAAAATAATAGTTATCAATAAATAATTATTGAATAAATATTTTTACTATGTAAATTTATATTGAAAATTTCAATGTGATCAATTTTTTTGTAAAAAATTGTTAAATTAAAATTTTGGAATATTATTTGAAAATGAAAGAAAAAATATATAACGATACATAAATTCGTTGTAATTTTGTTATAAAGTTGATGAATTCGTTTTGTAATATATATGGAAAAGCCTTTAATTAGTTCAAAGGACAGATTTATTTAATGGTTTATATACAAAGCAATAATTCCGTTATACGCATAACGAATTCAAAACCGTATCTATTTTCAAAGATATAACATTATTCGAACGGACGGACCGCGTACTAATTTAACTTTATACTAAATAAATATTCGAATATGCGAATGTGCAACCAATTAGTATCGAAGCAATAAGGGGGTCCGATGCTGTATAGGGGTTGAAATTTAAGGGTGGGCTTTCAAAAGTGAAAATATAGGTATGAGTGTTGGAGTCGGAGCCGAGCGTAATTGATTTGTTTTAATATGCAAGGCGTAATTAATGTAGAAATTTCGCAATTATGAAAATTGAACGATATTAATTAATAAACGACCGATTGTGTCGTCGAACGTGCGACGCACACGCGTCAAATTAAAGTAGGCAATATGGAAATTAACCGTATGAAATGTGTGTGTGTGTGTGTGTGTACTTGTATAATAGTATATAGGGGATGTATATTAATTTGGACCTAAGTGGTTTTCGACATTTGTAAATTAATTTTTATATATGTATTATATTGTTATAATTGTATGATATCATTATAATGTTATAAATATATTAGTAGTTTGTTTAGTTTGCACGTACTCAATTTCAATTTATACAGTTAATTATGTTTCTAAATTATTTATAAAATAATATACTTTATATATATATATATATATATATATATGTGTATATATATATAGATGAAAAATATTTTTATCTTAATGGTTATATAAATTAAAATTACAATATTTAAATCGTCTAATATATTGTAAATATAATATTTTAAGAACACTGATAAAATTACTAATTAAATTATTATACACAGTAATATATTTTTTTAATTTGAATAGTTGAATCTTTTTGTATTATTTCCAATAGATTATTATTTTTTATTATCTGTTCAAACCAGAAAAGTTTTATCAAGACATAGAAACATTTAGTTTTAAATGATTATATTAGAATGTTTTTTTAAGAATGAAGAATATACATGTATGATGAAACAGATGCAATTATTGATATTTGATTGATCAAAGAAAAATATTATATTATATATTTGTTGTAGTGAAATGAAAATATTTTAGAATTAAATAGATCAAATTATATACAAATAAATAATCACTGTTATTTTTAATGTTATAAAATATCAAAGGTCAAAGATGTTAAATTGATTTTAGCGATAAATACAATATTTTTTCTTATATAATTCGCAATTATAATTACGTAACATTTGTATATTAGCGACCGACAGTCTCAAAAAAAAAAAAGATCGTCCGTTGTACACACGTATTTTGTATCTATTTTATTTTATTTTTTTCTTTTAATACAAAATGATAAATTTATATTTGCGGAACGTGATTGATGGCGAAAGTAATTCGAGCGGATATTTTTAATTAACGGACATTTGCGCGATGGGGTTTTCTTCTTTATATATATATATATATATATATATATATATATATATATATATTCACGTGGAAAATGGTGAAAACTCCCAAACGTCGAAGGGGGAGGGGGTCGGTTTTTGAGGGGATAAACGGCGACGAAGGTGAAATTTTCACGAATAACGCGTTTTTCCCCAGTCCCCCGATCCGGCCCTGGCGAATTCGATACTGTATAGGAAAACTCAATAGAGGTGTTGATTAAAAATATTTGGCGTTCGCCCGAGGGGATTGCCCAATCATGCCGGGCAATCAGGAGCGGACAGATCAGCCACCTATATACTTGATACACGAAGCCTTCTAAGGAATATTACAGAGCTTTTCGGCTTCAGTATTATATCGCTGAAAAACACTTCAGCAATATGTGTACCTTTTCTCGTGTGCCTTCTTTTTATATATACGAGCTGTATATTTCACGTTTTTTTTCCCCCATTATTTTACGTTGATTCTATTATATATATTTCATACGATGGTATTTTTATAATTTATTGCGAAAAATTCTTTACTATATATATGTATACTTAAATGCATGTTGAAAAATATTAATATAAATCTAAAATATTTTTAAAACAATTATTTATTTTTATTGTTAAAATAAATTTTAATTTCAATAGTTAAATTAACAATATACAGATAAATAATTAGCCGATCTTACAATTTTAATAAAAATCCGCTTTTATAGTGTTTTATTGTATATTTTGGTATTTTTTCAGATGAATTTGGAAAAATTATCATATAAAAATTTTGATATATTTTTGCAATTTAATATTTTTAAAGCACATAATTCAAATTTATCGTAACACTCAGATTAAAAAAATAACTACTATAATCAAAATAGTCATTTAATAATTATTGAAAAACGCATAAATATATAGCGAAAAAAAATGATATAAAATTACAAAAGGTTTTTCTATTTTCGGTCGAATAGGCGAAAAGACATAGTTCGCCCCCCCCCCTTTCTCCGGGGTCGCGGTGAATTACTATTATCCAAATTGATTTTGAGGGAAGTGGGGGGGGGGGGCAATTTAATATAAAAATTTAACTTCGTGCCGGTAATTCGGTTAATTTTCCGCGTCACATTTCGCAAACAATACACGGCCGGCGTTCCCTCGTCGTATATTAACTTTATTTTTATTTATTTTATTCGTTTTTATTTCCGTTTTCGGACTCTGTTTGGCCGTTTTCTGTTTGCACGGAGGCGGCGAGAGAAAAACCATTGTTCAATTTTTGCACGTTAATTAGGCGAAAGCATTAAGCGAATTAATTTCTTTTCGACATATATGCTATATGTCGAACAAAATAAGAAGATAATTTAATATACAATATATATATATATATATATATATATATATTACTCTTGAAGTAGATATACACTTTTTAAAGTAAGAAAAGGTTTAGTATAATTGAGACGTATTAAAATCTATCAATAGCAGATTTGTTGATTTTTGACCTTTAATGTTATTTATTATTTTCCGTTAATTTATTTTGTTTACTAAGGAAAAACGTAAATTTAATCAAGAGTTGTTTTACTCGTCCTAGTTAATTTTTTTCGCAATTTAATTAACTACTATACGTGTTTTTTGTATTTGTTTATAAATTAATTCGAGAAAAAAATTAATCGATATTATATTAAAAAAAATAATGATCCATAGATTAGAAGGTAAAAATCTTTATTATACCTATAATAGATAAATAATCATACATTTAAAAAAAAATGACATTTCTGACTAAAACATGTTTTAGATTATTAGATAAGATATAAATAATAAAAAATAAATATTT
The DNA here is from genome assembly GCA_024500535.1 of Leptonema lineaticorne. Classification (NCBI taxonomy): domain Eukaryota; kingdom Metazoa; phylum Arthropoda; class Insecta; order Trichoptera; family Hydropsychidae; genus Leptonema; species Leptonema lineaticorne. The sequence goes on from JANIJI010000003.1 coordinate 2,483,740, forward strand.
TTGACTACTTAATCAGTAGTCGTATTATTTGAATATTTATTACAAAATATCTATATAATAAATTATTAATTAATTTATAGTATTTTATGATAATTTTGTTCAATATTAATTAACATTGATTACATTTTTTAATGAACAACATATGATAGAAAAGAATGCTGCCAATTTATGCAGATGCAAATTTTTAATATATTTTTAATAATTAATAATAAAAAATATGTTAATATCATTAGAATTAAAAGTATATTTATTATAATTAGAAATATTTGATATAAAATTACTAAAATGTTATAAGATTTCTTTTTATTAATTGCAGTGTTATTATTAATATATGTAAAAAATTGAGTTCTTATGTTTTATTTCAAATATATTTCATTTTTATAAAAGAATACTTGTAAATAAAATGCTGAATATATTGAAGAAAAAGTGAATGTTTTATTTAATTGGATTTTTGGAGATAATTAAAAATTTATCTTCTATTATTGAAGATGAGATAAAAAATTGTTTCAACTCTCTCTCTCTCTCTCTCACACATATACACACACATTTCCATATATATATATATATATATATATATATATATATATATATATATATATATATATATATATGGACTTTTATAATCCTTGAACAATTACAAGTTTGGTAGGTTAGTCGAACATGGAAAGTTGGGTTTCCCTCTTCTTCTTCTATTTTTTTTCCTCCACCATCATTTCGCTAAATAAAACTGCTATTGGCTAGAAGGATATAGCTTGCGGGAGATAGCAAGAAGTCATTAGGCAAATTGATATGCCTTTGACATTCAATTAAAGCGGGATTCTTGCGCAGCTTTCCCGAGTTGCAAGACCTCCGGCGCACAATCCGAGGCGCCATCGTAATTGGATCAAAGTTATTTTGTCCCGGCCTCCCGAAGTTAATTATTGTACAAGTTAAGTTAATTAATATAGTTGAATGGGGAGGAGATGTGGCGGACGCAGATGCGTAGAGATGAACGAAAAAGGACACATCGGCGAAATTCGTGCGAAAACGAACGACAAACTTAAAGAATGGAACATACTTATCTTTCAATATAATCTAAGCACCGACACTTTATATAAATTTCAAATTATCGTTTATCTTTTAAAAATATGAAAATTAATAATATTAATTAACACATTTATTGCAGTCGTAATGATTATTGATTGATACTATTATTTTTATTGAATTATTGTATGAATATATTGTGAAGATATATAGACATTATTCTCTAGAGAAAGCAATGGAAGTCGTTTTGATACCTTTTTCATGAAATATACGTGTCAATGATAGTATTTTTGATATTGATATATAGACACCATCCTTTGACACGAGGTTTGTGTTTAAGTGGGTCAACAGGTCTCATAGGATACAAGGACAAGTGTGAAGAAGAATAATTTATATAATATAGCAAATTGATTTAATATAAAAAAAAATGTATTTAAAATACTTTGATTTTATTTACATATTATAGATGAGTCTGTATATTAAATGGATTCAACTGTATTTAAATTAGATTCGATTTTGATATAAGTATTATTTTAATTATAATATTTATTTGTAAAAATTATTAACGGTGACATTTTTCTGTTCGAAATCGAATGATAGTGCAATATTTATGAAGTTTTGAAAATGTCGACGTAAAGTTATCACTTTGCGAGGATCGCGATAGGATAAGAAACTCGTCGTAGAGGGAAGGTAAAAAGAAAAAAAAAGACATAAAAAAAGAAAAAGAAAAAGAAAAAGAAGAAGAAAAAAAAAGGAATGAGGACATAAGACGAAGAGAAAGGCTAAGGGAAAGGAAAGCTTTCAATGGCATAACAGGAGCCGTTGCATGATTCAACAGGGAAACGGGTCCTGTGCGTGTCTTTGGGATGCGACTTTTAAACGAAAATATGGATATATAAATAATAAACGAGAAAGCATTCGAAACGGCTACTACCTAAGAGCATGAAGCGCCCGTTCCAAAAGGTAAGCTCCTTACGTATTCTAAGTTTGTGCTTGCAAACCGAGAAAGGCCATATTGGCTATTTCAGACACGCCGAAATGTATTCGTAAATATTTTCGAATGATCTAATAGTAGTTGCCTTAGTGCTTCACGTATGCTTTTCTGCTTAAATCGGACAATTTTATTTGGATATTTTTGGATTTTTAAGCATATCCCGTTTTTCACCTACGAATACGAAATTGGTAGATGAAATTAGCATATGGGTTCTATTTTTTTTTTTGTGAAAATTTGAGATTAGTTTTTTTTTAAATTCATTTTCGAAATAAAATTTTATTAATATGATTAAAAGTCGTAAATAATTAAATTATATCGATAATATGTTAAATAAATTGTACATATGGTATTTTTTAAATGAATAACGCCGACGGTATCACACTTGAATACCACCTTATTTTTACAATTTAAAATTAAATAATCTTTACAACTCAAAAAATACGTTATCGTCATGTCAGCATTCAATATATTACTATTATATATGTTTTCATGTAAAATATTTCAGTATTCACGTTATAATTTTGTTACGATTTCTTTCGATTATGACAGTTGGTCTCTTAAGATACGGCTATAAACGCGAACATTATACTTTTCTCGATATAACGATACTTTCTGTGACCAATTGGAGAATAACGAATTAAAATTGAAGATGATTCGAATAAATTTTAATTCAGCATATCGAATATATAAGTAGGAGATCCGTTCTAGAATAGAACAAGCTAGAACGCAATTTATAGCCATGAAGAAATTTTTAACATCTAGAAGCATTGATATGATACTAAAATTATGTATGCTTAGATGTTATGTCTTTCCTGTTCTTCTATATGGTGTCGAATCATGGACACTAGACCCTGGTACCGAAAAACGTCTGGAAGCTATCTTGGACCGACAAAGTAGCAAATAAGAAGGTTTTGAAAAAAATTAATAAAACTCCAGAAATATTAAAAACAATCAAATTAAGGAAAATATAATACCTCGGCCACATCTTGCGAAATAATAAATATAGGCTTCTCCAGATAATTTTGGAAGGAAAAATTCAGGGGAAAAGATCAATAGGAAGACGTCAAAATTCATGGCTTAAAGATCTTCGTCGTTGGTTCAACTGTTCGTCAATAGAAATTTTTCGTATGGTTGTGTCAAAGGTTTCTTTAGCCGTGTGGATCGCTAACCTTCTTAAGGAGACGGCGTGAGGAAGAAGAAGAAGATATCGAATATTAGAAATTGTTTTTAAAAAGTTTCGAATAATTTATTATTATTCGTATATTTACAGTAACATATATATAAGTACACAAACACGAGAAATACGCGTGCGTGACGTATATGAAACAATAGCAATCGAGTGTATATAGAGGAAGCCGGTATAGTCTAGTGACAAGAAGTCGAGGGTACAATCGGTTTGACCCGGACTCTAAGGGCGGATGGGCCCCATTTGCCTAAAAGCCCACGACCGGGGTTTGCATCCCTTTCCACTCTTCTTTTTTTTTTTTACTCCCTCGTCCTCGTTTCTCGTCACATACATTTTGTATGTAAGGTCCTCGGGGAGAGCGTCATCCGACATAATGACTCGTGTTTTATTTAACATCCTGCCATTTTTATTATTCGGACGATGGCATTCAACTTGTATATATAGACTATATAAGTTAAGGTGACGGCACTCGTTCATCAAGGAATTAGTACGATTGTTTATAGACGACGGTTCACTTTTTTCTTCTTCTCTTATTTTGAACGCATACAAACAAAGCAATCTTTCTTGTCGGTGTGTGTGTGTGTGTGTGTGCGTGTACGTTATGTGCAATTTCATCATTAATTCTTTAAGGATTTAAGATGTCGTATATGTAAGTTTTATTGCGCGACCGTGTAATCGGGTCGCGGAATGAAGCCATAAAATACGATGCTTTGTAAAAATTGGCGCGACTTTACGATACGAAACGGCGTTGTAAAGATGTAATAATCGATATTTATATATTATTTAATATATAATTTAAATTAAAAATATTTAAAAAAAAATCTGATTAACAGTTTAACAGTTAATAGTATTATGGTATATAGGTCAGAAAAGGCCAATATTACAAATGATACATTATTCCAAAATTAATAGAAATGTGCTCTAAAAATTATTTTTTTTTTCTAAAAAGACATTCAAAATATCCATTCAAAACAAATATTTGAAAGTTTGGATGGAAAAGTCAAAGAAATTGATGCACGAGAAGTCAAAGATTGGTAACTCCTAATATAGTCGATACTATACGAAATAAATATTTGTAGATATTCTTATTGGTATTATTTTTAATGATTTTCAAAGTATCAGTAATTGAATTAGTCATATAATTGTCAATATCAGTTTAATTAATATTTATTTTAAAAATATTAATTTTAATAACAACATATAGCAGATATTTTACGATCAAAATATGCACGTTATAAGCAAGTTTTTTATATATATATAAATATTAATAAAAATATAATTACACACGAAAGGTAATATTTTAAAAATATTGTATTTTATATATATATATATATATATATATGTGTGTGTGTGTATTTTTTTAATCATTTACTCAATACACATTTATATTATCCTTTATCGATGCAGTATCATTAAAACTGACAATTAAGGGGAACTGTTTTATATCGGCGCTTTCTTCGGATTCCAGTTTTTATTGACTCATTAATTCAAATCATAAATTTTCACATGAAGCGAATTTCGGATACAAAACGTGTAACCGTTTCGAATCGTGTGCTTCATATCAATTAATTCACTTGAATCCGTTGTCGTTTCGACGCAACAGAAATTATTACAGTATTACACGTTAATTGCCATACGATTTTTGTGACATTTATATCGTCCTATATATATATATATATATATATATATATATATATATATATATATATATATATATATATATATATATATATAATATCTGTTATTTAAATCTAAATATCTATTGTGAAAATGTAGAGTATGTGCATTGTTTTTTATTTTTTTTGATTGGAGGTCAATTTTTTACAAAATTTATCGAAATCAGGTTTGCGCACTTTTCGTTAATTAATTATCGCGGTGTGAAATTTTCTCAGATGTTAGCATTCGAATTATATTATTTAAAGTGTGAAATTTTCTAAGCGACCGCGAATAAGTTAATGTCGATTTGCATAAAGCGATACTTTATATTCTGCAAACACTTTTATCGGCACCATTAAAACTATCGCGGTTTATCATTGAATTTTGTTTTCTGATAATTTTCATTAGCTATTCAAAGTGTATTTTTTTTTGCGTATAATTTTATAATAAATATTTAATAAGATGATCGTTTCGTTCGTTTTCTTGTTAAAAATTATAGATTTCAGAACAAGAATATTCCGTAATATATTTTTAATAGATTATCAAGAATATTCATTTTCATTATATCGTAGTATGAAAAGTGGTATATACTTTACTATAGAAAATTTTAAAACGTTTATTCAACGATTTATCTAGAATGCGAAGATTTTTCAATTTTGAATATATTATTTGAATATTAGATAAAATGATAGAAGCGTATTTGAAAGCTTTTAGAACTATTCGAAATATATTTAATGAAAACTAAGATTACAAGAACGCATTTAAATAGTTGGATTTCATTTTTAATATATTATATAAAAATTATTTAAATGAAGCGGATCATACATATAATTTTAATTATCTTTTGAACGATAGTATTTAAAAAATTTGCGTTTTGAATATGAAACGAGTCAAATTGTCTAGAAATAATTATAAATATAAAAGTATAAAGGCGTTAAAAAAAATGATAAAATATATAGAATTATGTAAAATATCTTCTTCACACGTATATTTGATATAAAATAGAGTGTGTGTGTGTGTACTAATTTGAGAGCTGTTAAATCGTACGAGAGCAGTCTTTTCTTTAAGTATAACACTTCAAGGACCGCAAATGCTTCGTTGTTAATAAAAGTAACTGTTCCATGACCGTTACTGTTCCACAATTAAAAATTATAACCTCGACGTATCATTAATATCGTTATCTTCTCAATTTTTAATAATTAGCGTTGAAAGTGTTTCGAATTTATCAAAGTAATAAATCTTAAATTTTCTATGAATTTTAAAGGATGCGATTTTTTTTGTTAAAATAGTGATATTGTTCTTTGTGTATATTAAATCGTCATCGGTTCATGATTGTTCATGGATATATATGATATGGTAGTTTTCTGTTGTTATTCATATCGTAGAACCAGAAGGTTTTGATAAATAATATAAGGCTTTTAGATTTTTAATATAGTCTCATATTTTTTTTAAACTTCATGATATTTTTTAGGTATTTTTAAATAATAAAAAATGTGATGTATAATATTAAATATATATGAGAATTTTTTATATGAATATAAATCAAAATAATAATAAATTATATATAAAGAAGTAATAATTTCATTGAAATATTTATTCAATAAAATCATATAAATTAATTAAAACATTCTAATATTTAGATATTTTTTATATGAATAATATAAAATTTGATTTAAGTCATCTTCCAGTAATAAAAATAGTTGATAGTTTTTTAGTAACAAAAGTCTTATTTTATATAATAACCATATGATTTAATTAAAAATAATTTTACAGATATCGTTATAGTATTAAATTTAAATTAATGTCAATCAAAAAAAAAGGACAAAATAAATAAATAAAATCAAGAACGAGAAAATTTGCTGTTATTTGTCGTGGAAAGAGAAATTATACAGACCATTATTCCTCGTCGATTGATTTATCATAAGTAGTCAACGGTATGTCATAAAAGTAAATTGTTATTTGTTTTATATAAACGTGCCGTTTATATATATATGTATTTTTTAAAAACATATTTCAGATAATATATATATATATATATATATATATATATATATATATATATATATATATATATATATATATATATATATATATATATAAGTTCGATTCGCATGTGAAACCCGCTTGTGAATTCGATAATTTTATTGCTCTTTTAGCTGCAAAGTGGCTACCAGTTTTTACTGTTATTAAACGTTGAATTCTTTCGCAATATAAAAGTTTATTTTACTGCAGAATTTCACGTATATTGTGTTGAATTATTGATTTCCCTCGCAATTTACCAATAAATATTTTTTAAACTACTCGAGATAAGATTGAATGATGAAGAAAAAAAAAGAGAAGAAAACGGCGATCGTTTTAAATTGAAATATTCATAATGTGTGTGTGTGGACATTAAATCGATAATGAAACGTTTCAGTACAATAAATTTTAATATTATAGTTTCTTTTTTCAGTGACGTTCTCTTTTTGAAATATTATATTTTATATGACATTTTAAATGGCAAACAAGTCGCGAGTTTGAGAATTCGTAACATTTTTCTTATATTTTAAATTTAAAAAAAAAATAGATTTTAAAAGTTTAAAATGGAATTGATAACTTTATATTAAAACTTTTGAAGATTTGAATTTTAAAATATAAATTGTTTTGATATTGATAAATTAAGTTTTATTTTATTACGAATAATTAATGTCAGATAATATGATTTATTTATTAAAATTATAATATAACGAATTTTATGTTTTAGATTTGTGAATATTATATTTAAATTTAATAAAAAAAAATGGATAAAGTTATTATATAATATTCCATTTCGATTAAATCATCGAGTTCTAAGTTCGAATCTTGATTTGGCTTTTTACTTGATATCTAAAAATCAAGAAATTTCCATTATAAAGTTTTGAAAATATTTTTTTTCCTATTTAAAATTTAATCTTTTTACCGATCAATTTTAATCATTCACATATGAAAATTTATATTTTTAAATTTTAAATATAATTTTTTATCTATGAAATTCATCTTTTAATATAATTTTGAAGTATAAAAAAATATTTTTATATATTTAAATAAATTTGTAAGTTTCACATTGAATTTAGGGAAAGTTTCTCAACTATTGTCGCATCGAGTTCATATTTAACCATTACGAAGTACATCTAATAACAGACGTATGCTAAATATTAAGCACAAGAGAACGTAACTTATAGACAGACAGACAGACAGACAGACAGACGCAGAATTCGCAGATTATGCGTATTCCCAACTCGGCACAATAGTAACGACATAACATATAAGCAATAGTATATTTGTCATCGATTAACCCGCGACTATATACACATTTATGGAAAAGCGCGGGGGTATAAGGGGGTATGGAATGGCAACTCGGCTTCCGCGTCTCGTTGATAATTACTTCAACGTTAGTTATTCCTAAGAAAATAAAGCTAGTCCTGTAACAAAGAGCCAGGCAGTGCTTGCTTCGTGTACGGGGCGCTTCAAAACTACCCCGGTCTCCCCTTATGCTCCCATGTCGGAGCATAGAGCACTCCCGTAGACCCGCCCGATATACCCCATTCCCATTAGCCTTTACACAACAACACTTGAATTTAATTAAAGTTTGTTGTTGAAATAGATTTAATTAAACTAATGCGAAGCGCACAATGGCGGGCCGCATAACGCACACTAACTTAAATGGCCTTTTTGATACAAGCGCGCCTCGCGATGTTAATTCGGGTTACCACTTCAGACGCGATAATCCTTCATATTGTAATTTGACGATTGAATAATTGTATAACGATATATAGATAGATAAATTGATTTTTGTATGTTTGTCTTTTTTTTTTTTAATATTAATTTACGACGTGTTTTGATTGCGTTTTTGCGGTAAAAGGCCGTGCTTGATTTGATTCGATCGAACGCTTGACGGATCGTCAAAAGGTTTGACTAATGGATCGAAGCAATTGCATTAATTTCTGATGTGCATGAAGGCTTTATACAATTTAATCCAATAATGCATATGTATATAAAGCTTAATTTAATATAATATCACAAATTATAATATATAATACAATGTAATATATATATATTTTTTTTTTATAGAATAAGGAGATGTCTTTCGAATGCATATTTTAATAAGGGAAAAAATGGTTTCTTCATTTTATATATGGTATCGGAGTGCGTAAGCCATTTCTCTTTTTCGCGTGTTAATATTGCCGCCATTATTTAACGACGGCAGCCGCGTCACGCCGAAATAATGTCCGCCATATTTGAATGGCGCTATTGCCGTTATAATAAACGCCGAGCAAGAAGAAAGCAATATATACAATAATAAAAATATTGCTATACAAGAAGAAAAAAAATATATATAAACAATAATAGTATTATAAAGTATAAAGAATTTTCTACTTTCATTTTAATTTTTATATGTATGTAATATAAGTTTAGGATATTAATTTATTTTAAAATATTGACGTTCAATTATCTAGGGTTGTTGCAGCGAAACTTTATGATCTACATTTGAAAATGCTTTTTCATGCGTCGTATTCGCCGGATTTGACTCCCGGCGATTATTTTCTCTTATTGAATCTAAAAAAATATTTCGTTAAACAGAGATTTGTATTTGGTCACATATTTCTTATACTTCAATAAAACTTTTTATTCTAACTATATTGAAAAGTTGTAAAGTCAATGTATTGAATTATTATATTATTGAAATAAGAAGGTTGTGTATACTTTTTGAAACCGAGAATTTATAGTTCTATTTCTATATATATATATATATATATATATATATATATATATATATATATATATATTCGTTTTGCTATGTACGAATGTCGAGAACGCCACCCTGTACGTCGGCACTGTAACGGAATGGCCGATTTATGATTGCGCGCGTGTCCCGGGACGCGAGCTTTTCGTTATGTTGCGTTTTAAGGCACCGAGCACAAAAGCGGCAAGAAAGCAACCGGTCCGTGATGAGAAACGACATAATGGCGGCGATGAGCTTGCAGCGACTTCCGAGATTTAATGAGGCCATTTGTTATCTGTCGTCGACGTCAACTATGCGGTGCAGTGGTTGAATTCGTCGACTACGTTCGCCCGTTATTAGTTCTAAGCTCTATTTCAGGATTTTGACTATAATGTGAAGAAAACGATTTCAACTCACGACGCATTTTGATATATGATGAGAGGATATAATTTGTGATAAATTAACACATCGACTATGGGATATGTATGTATGCGTTTTTCGCGCAATCATATGTAGTCGCGAATACGCATTGGTATACGAAAGATGCATATATATATATATATATATATATATATATATATATATATATATATATATATATATATATATATATATATATATATATATATATATAGTAGTTAGATCCTTATTTTGTTACTGATTCGTTTATTGCGGATTTTGAAAAAATATTTATTTTCAAAAAATGTTGCGGTATTTTCGATATTTTGCGAATTTATGTTGAATTTGTAAAAATTGCGAATATCTAGATTTAAAAATTTAAAACATTTTTTGTGTATGCATGAACATTTAAGAAGTTTTAAAAGAAAATGGCACAGTATATGTACATAATAACGTGGGAAAGATTAGTTAGTGCAGAGGTGGTCAATTTTGGTAAATCGTTGATCATTTGCATTGTTTGTGGTGGAATTCAGTGTATCATGGACTTTAGAAGACAAAACTTTCTAACAATAAATTAATATATTCTGTAAATTTTTAAGGTCATATATACCTAGACACGGTGTATAAACATAATATTCATTTCACACTCCTTTTTTCTTTTAGAGTAAGTCTATGACAACAAATTCATCGCGGCACACTTTTAAGACAAAAAAAAAGTAAATTTCATATATAAAAAAGTTGATCATCCCTGATGTATTGTATATAATGTGCGGAGAAGATTTATAAAGATTTAAAATAGTCCGTAAATATTAACATAAATATAGAATTCCTATTTCGCAGATTTTTATTTACAACGGATAAACCTTGAACGTAACATCCGCGATAAGTGAGGGATTGTTGTATATATTAAACGATAAATTATTATATTGTTTTCATTATTATTTATTATTGAATATATATATATATATATATATATAATATATAAAGAAAATTCGGTATTAAGATTAAGATTCATCCACGTACGTATAGTGTATCGTCATCGCAATTATGTTACAATCAATTACGATTACATCGTCTGGTGCCGAAGAAGAAAGTCGACTATCCTATATACAGAATTCGTAGGATTTTTCCCTCAGAATTTTCCTGTATATTCTGGTAATTTTATTTTGTGTAGCGCGTAGTGTGGTTGAATTATTGAATATTGCCGGCACGGGCCATTAGCGTATTACTGTAGCGTTTTATCCCTCGGCCGCGGCGATAACTTACGGAAAACAGACTCTGGCATTAAAAAAATGAAATAAGCCGCAGTCGGAACCACCCTTGTAACCATTCCCCGTGTACGGTGGTTTCTTTTTTTTTTTTTTGGTGAATTTTGATGGTTTGAGTATACCGACGGTGGTAATCAAATAAGAGCAATTTGATGATTGCGTTACGCCTCGCCCACGGCTTCATACCCGTTCCACTATTTTTTTTTTCGGTCTACTTTTTTATTTTATTTTATTTTTCATCCCCCTATCACACAAGGGTGACTCTCCCTAGAACTATATTTCAAGCGGTTGATCCGCACCATCGAGCATTGTCGATGTAACGCTGGATATGCAGAACTAATTCTTAGATAATGGCGTTAAAATTTGGAAAGCTCCTATTAGATTCGCATATATATATATAGGGGATGATAATAGATAATGATAAAAATCGATGACAATAATGAAAAATATACAATTATAACATATTGATATAGAAAAATATTTATAGTAACTATCATATTACCATAATTACTTTTTCACTAAACGAAATAATTAGAGTACGCTAGAAACATTAAGATTACAATATAATACTTTAGCGAATTAAATTTTCAATTAATATTATGCGTGATCTATTCGTTAAAATTAATTTGATTAAATTCAAAATGTGGATTATATATAATGACGTAATATCAAATTAATTAATAATATATGTCATGAAAATTCATTATTATTTTAAAATAATCTGTAAGTATAAAAATTTTATTTTATAAAATATGTATTAATATTAAAATGATTGAATGTGTATCTAGGATTTAGATTGGATTCCATTAAAAAATAGATTAAAATATTTATACATAGATTTACTTGTAAATCAAAATTTTTATATATCCAATTGTGAGCAGTAAAATGAACATTTTAGAAAAAAATATATATCGTCTAATTTCAATACATTACAATATTCAAATCGTCCATTAATATCAATACAGTTAATGATAATTATAAAAAATAAATATTAACATAATTTTATATTAATCTCATCGAGTTACAATTATTAAATAATAAAGATATTTAGTTATATACACATTATATAATAATTATTTTTCGTTTACATCACGTTTCGTTTACAATCACATTTAGTTTTATAAATACGTTTCGAACGAGAGATTGCATAAAATTCCATAAAGCACATCTACGAAGAAAAAAATATGGAATCAGAACCGGAATCGTGAATTATATGATGTCGACAGTCAAACAAATAAACGGCAATATCATTGAATAGTTACATATTGACATAAATGCAATATTGCTTCAAACGAACGATCGCTGTTAGTATCATAAATAAATAAATTTAACTATTATTAAGTCTATTTGCTCGGTTTAAGCGATTCAATGTTTAGTTTTGATGTCACCCTATACTCCTCCCCCGTTCCCTTCCCCCTTTCCGCCGCACTCCTCGTCTGTAAACATTTGTACTGTGTATGATGATATAATAATATAATATAATATATAAACAACCATATATACATTCGATATATATATAAATACACATATACTATGCGTGCTAAAAGTTTGTGTACTTATATTTAATAACAAATATTGTTAGAGAAAATCTATTCATATTTTTATGTTGAATTGAATGTTATAAATTCTAACAAGAAAGTACATTTCATAAAATCTAGATATCTAAAAAAATATTTAGATTTTATTGATAGAATTAGAATGTGTAAAATAAGTTAAGTAAAGATCTTTTAAATATTTTTGTTTATATATATATATATATATATATATATATATATATATATATATATATATATATATATATATATATATATATATATATATATCTTAAAATTTTAAGATATCTTTTAATTATCATTATCAATATAAATATACTATAATTCTTTGATATATTTCAATTATTATCATTAATAGAGTTCAATTCTATTATTTTTTAATAAATTTCCAAAAAAATATAAGAGTACTGATAAATCATATTAATATAGATTGGTTTAATTTTATATCTATCTATTATAATAGATTTATCTTTCTTATTATTTAATTAAATAATTCTTTCTTATTATTTAATTCAGTCGAAAGGCATATTGATTTAATATAAATCAGTGCTAGTTTTATTTAAAGATTGAATTTAATTTATCCGATTTTGTTATTTAATAAAATATACAGATATAAATTCATTATTCATATTAAATAATAACATTTTCAACCATTTGACCGCCTTAACAATATCAATATCATCATAAATTCATCGAAATTTCAATCTATATCAAAATTTTTCATTCAAAATTCGATAATCTAAGTACTTTAAAATCAATTTACTAAAGCTAAATACTTTAAAATCAATTTCGAATATCACGAATCGAACGGCGAACAGACTTTTTGAACACACTGTCACACTTCACAACATATAACGCATTGTTATATAGCGATGAATTTCTGTATATAGTATTATTGTAGCTACTTATCGTTGATGAAATTTCAATATAGCACTAATTTGGACAAACATAGCGGCGTGTCTCGTCTTGATTACCCAGAGGTGTTGACGTCGCACCATAACGCGTAATTGTAATCATACTAATGGACATCATCCATAATGTATTATATTCAAATTGAAATTTTCTACGGCCGCCACGTTTCTTCCGGTCGACGACGGCCCAGTGGATCGTTAGTGAAAAAGAAAAAAAAATGACAAAGACAAATATAATAATAATAATAATAATAATAATTATAACAATTTTCACGACGATTTTTATTACATTTTCTTTATTAACCATCGCTTACTGTGCGGCGATTAAGGGGGGGGGGACGAAAGTTTCTTTCCGTCGTCCCCCGAATTTAGTCTGAAAGCTACGCGATCGTTTCGATGTTATTATATATTATATTAGGGTGATTTCCATTAAAATTATTTTATTATTAATGATGACACCGTGACATTGTAGTAATTTGAGTGAACGTATTTTTTTTTATAGATTTGATTGTTCAAAATTGAGATCTATAATAAATTTATATTTTATTATGAAATCATTAAAAAATATCAACTATTTCTATTATCATATTTTCTATTAGAGTTTTGTGAAAAATATATAAACATTACTATTTCTTGTTATATCACTTTTCTATATGTAATTTTTCCTGATCATGTTTATCTGAAACTATTCCAAGATTTTCATGCAACAAATTCAAGTGAATTTAAAGAACGTGTTGCATTTCAGAGCCGTATAAGAATAAAAAATAGTTTGGAGATTTTTCAGAAAGAAAGAAACGGAAGTATTTCTTGCTGAAAGTAATAACTCAAATATAATGGATATATTTTATTAAAGTTATGTCACATAAAATATATTGATATAATAATTCAATAATATATTATGACGATTTTAATTTATATATATATATATATATATATATATATATATATATATATATATTCGTATTTTTTCATTATTTATATATAAATATATATATTGTAATAGCCTTGATTAGTATTACATTTATATATATATATATATATATATATATATATATATATATATATATATATATATATTAAATTGCCTTTACGTATGTGTGAGTATTTTATTCGGTCTGGCTTATTACATAATAGACGCGAATGTTTTATACCACATCTTTTGGGGCCCGAGTTCGCGGTAACAACCACTTTAGTAATTGGTTGGGTTCTTCTTGAGGGTTGGTTTTTGGTCGCGATATTTTCCACCACCTACCAAAAAAAAAAAAAAAAAACGACGGATATTGGAGTTAGATTGGCCGGCGAATGAACTTCAATAAGCGTTTATAGTGAACAGGGGGGCAAAAAAAAAAGGATGGAAACGAAACACAGCCTTCGAAATAATGCCATTATCCGATAAAGTTACTGCCAATGAGCACTTTTCAATTACGATCTTCACAATCGTGGTAGATACAAAATAATAAAAAATATATATATAAAAAAAATGGAAGGACACTTAATGTCTTCAACGATTCGTATTCGAGTGCCTCTTTTTTATAATTCAACAGTTTTCATTTTATACGTATTTTTGTTTTTCTTCGATTTTCTCGTGTCGAATGCAATATTTATGATTAATTCCGTTAAAAGTATCGATTCGTTCAAAGGCTTGAGACATTTAAATTTCACCAACGACTAGAAATATTTTGATGATGAAAAATGAAATGAATATTTTGATTATTCAAAAAAAGCGTGAATATTGAATTTTATTTATTTTTTAATATTTTTTTTAGATTAATTATGTCATTGAATTCTAAGAATTTTAAAATTGATTAATAAAATTATATTAAAAATATTTTATATAATTATAAATTTATAAAAATATATATTTGTAGATATATTTAAACTGAAATCATACATACAAAATAGATATTGTGTTGATTTTTTTTATATAAAAAAATATTTTCAATCATATATTATTATATCTGTCGCGTTGTCAACATGAGTATGAATAAATTTATGCATTAGTTTCAGAATGCAATTTTCACTGAAAGATTGGCAACATCTGACTAGTGATATATTGGTTACGGTCAGAGGTGGCCAATCAAATTAGAGTGGGTAACGGCATCGTGGGCAATCGTCTGAGAGCTTTCACGAAACACCCATTTGAATGCTATCGCGCAAAACCCCATTATTTTTCTACAACCATCCCCCTATCACTCAGGTATTTTTTTTTTTTTTGATTTAAAAGGAAATGATAAAAATTTGTATAATAATATAATTCGTCTAATATCATAATGACGAACGTTTTTTTTTATATACATTTATAAATATAAAAAAAAATATTACATGAGTGAATTTTTCATTCGACCCTTGGCAATGTTTTATCGATCGTCAATTATTTTAATTGACTTATTTATATATCATTTCTATTTTTCTAGTTATAAATATTATCGAGGGAATAAATGGAAATTTTCCGAACGCGCTTCTTGAATATTGAAAATAAATATATTGAAATAACCGCATAATCTATACAGCGGTTTATTACAGCGAAATTCATTCAGAAATGCGGCAAGTTTTTATATTAATTTTTATTATTATTTATTCAGAAACCGGATATCGTTTTCAATTACATTATTTCCGTCGCGTTTTATATTGTACATACATACATACACATTTACGTTAAAATAATAAAATTAATTGCGGCTTTAAGTCTGAAAACCGCAACGGCGATAAGTAATTAGGAACGTTTATGACGTATAATAATTGTACGTAATGCAATTTTACGGTTGCAAAAAGCACTTTTAAATTAATTAATGAAGACAAATTTCAAATGTAAAATCGCAGTCTATTTTTTTTTACCCCGTCGGCGGATTTAATATACAGGCGAACCTCTGTTTAAGTATTAAATTTGTTTTACTCTACGTATAATATTACCATAATCATGATATTGAAAAGAATGAATTATTATTTTTTAATCATATGATATCAAATATCTTTTTTTTTTTGATAATGATATTATTTTTTATAATTCACATACGATTATATTTTAAGTTGAAATTATATTAAAAATAATTTATAATATTTTTTTGTATATATATATATATATATATATGGAAAAAATGTTTATTTAATTTTAAAATGTAATACATATAAATTTTTAAAACAGGTTTACCTGTATATATATGAATTTAAACGAACATGTATGCATTTTTGTTTTAGGGCAAAAATGGATGATAATTAAAAATTTATGAAATTTTCCAGCTTTAATTTAATTAAAAACGATAACGCTTCTAGAATTTTGTTTCGAGTGAAAATATATTAGTGTTAAAAGTTGAGAAATTATGTGCCTGTTAGTCATATATATTTAATCATTATAAAATGCGAATATAATGAGAAAATTTAATATTAGTGTGTGTTTAAAAATGTAGAAAAGTCGTATTGTTTTATTTTTGTCGCAGATTTCATTTTATTTATATTAAAAATCAAATTAGTCTTCATATGAAAATATAAGTAGTTTTGTTTTATAATTATATTATTCTGTATGTGATATTAGAAATTAAAATAAATAAGAGAATATCTGAGTTACTTTAAAATTATTGCAGTTGCTAAGTTTTTATGTATTAATTTTAATATTAATTAAAATCAAAATTAAAAAATATATATAATTATTAATATTATTATAGATATGCCTTTCGTAATTCAAAAATATTTATATTAATAAATACCTCAAAATTTGATGCCAAAAAAGGTAGTAAACTAACTACATAATTATAAAACACAGTTATTTTTCGTATAAAATTATTTGTTTTTATAATGGATAATATGATAAAACGTATAATTAAAAGTATTTATTCTATGTATTATTAAAATTTTGTAATACAATATTTATTTTGCAACGCGATATTAATTAACTGGATGAATAGAATATATTTCATTAAAAATTTACAAAACTTGTAAGTATTTTTTTGATATAAAAAAAATAAATAAATAATAATATGTTATATTAGCATAGAATAGATAAAATTATAATTTCAAGAACGATATTATATTTATAAAATCATATCCGTAGACGCCGTTTTCATTTTATTGTATATTAATTATTTTTTTTTTATAAATTATAATTTTTATTATCGAATTTGCTGTGTATGATGCGCTCTCGCGTAATTGCATCGGATAATTACACATTTTTTTTCATACACAGCGCGTAATTATGCTAGAAAATTTTTCGTTGAAAATCGTCGTTTTTTTCAAAATCGAAATAACAAGTTTCCGTTGAATTTTCAATACGTAATTTCACGATCGTTAAAAAATCTAAGTACTTGAATAATTTTCACATTAAAAGAGCGTTATTCGATTTACATAGATAGTGTCGATTTATATTATTATTTTATTCGGGAATAATAATTAAAAGAAATAAATACATATATAGAGGGTATCAGAAATATTAATTTTATATCAAAGTATTAAAAATATTGAAATTTTATCGGTGAAAAGTATTATTCAATGCATATTATGCATTATTAGTATAACAAGCGGTTTAAAAATAAATAAAATTGTGTCGTAAATGCTGAATTATTTACACGAAAATATATAGCAATAAACTGCATTATTATATGTGAAAGATATATATTTTAAATTGTAATAGAATTTGTGTGAAAAAAAATTGCTAGTTGATTAATAAAAATGCTGACGTTTTGTCCGTTTCATGTATATAAATAATAATTATTTAAAAAAATGATGAAAATTATCTGCAATTAATATAATTAATTTTAATTGAAATAATATACTAAGTTTTAACCAAAAACAAAAAAATGTATTAAATGAAAATATTTTTAAATTAATAATAAAATTCGAGAGAGATATAGATTCACACGGACAGTAGTAAAATTGATTTTTTTTCTCTCCAACACGTATGTATAATTTTAGGATTTGGATTAAGTATATATTTTTTGATCCACCTTGTATACAAATAATGTATAATATATTATATAATACAAGAGGAAAACCTCGTAAACGGCTTATCGACTGCGATAAACCGAATGAAACTCGCCTTTCGAAATTATATTACTATAATTGTTATTAAATGTACGCTTATATATTTATATATATATATATATATATATATATATATATATATATATATATATATATATATGTGTGTGTGTTAGAATGTGCGCGAGTAACTCTAATGAATAATACACGGATGAAAATAATTAAATTCATATTATTGAGCAAATACGAGCGCCGGCATTTAATTAATACAATTTAAGCGCGATTCAAAGTGTGTATTGAGAATACGTTAATTGGCGCCATGAGCATGAATATGGGCTCTCGCAATATATATATATATATATATATATATATATATATATATATATATATATAAACTTGATTATTTTTTGTTATTAATTACCGCGGCGCAATTATATGCATTTATATGTAATACAGTGATTGAAAAAAAAAATGCGGGAAAAAATATTATTGCGCTTTCGAAAGATAAAATCTGTCGAACGATTTCAAATATGATACGATTTAATGAAATTAGAAGCGCGTTAAGTTTTTTCTTTTAAATTAAATTGAATAATAAATTGATTTTTAATTGGAAGATACTGTTAATTGATTTGTAATCGTTTAAAAATTGAAAATTTATTAATTGTATAATATATTGCATATTTAGGTTTAATATATAATATTTATTTATATATTTAATATTTATGTATACTATTAATAATTATGTATGCTGAAAAAATTATATTTTGTAGAAAAATTTTAAAAAAATAGTTATCTATAGATAGACTAGAACGTGATGAAGTTATATTTTTATTCAACTAATTTTATTTCATACTAATTAAATAAAATTGATTCACATATTATAACTTATTTCTCATAATTAGAATTAGAATAGATAAAATATGTTCTGTAAATTATAAATTATTATTGACTTATAAAATTAATAATTTTATATGGATTTTTTATATAAAAATTGCAAAAAATGAATTTATATAAATTTTGATTTGGATAAATTTAAATATATAAACGTTTCAAGAATTATCATTCAAATCACAACTTTCATCGCCAATAATAATAATAATATATTTACAGCATTAAAACGGTAAAATAAACCGTTTCGCAGTACGAAACGTGCGAATATCATAATTTAACGTCATACATTAGTGTAATTAAACGACTCACAACCTAATGTAATTTTAATGGTATCGTTTCGAGATACGACGTAATTATTTTGTCGTTCCTCCGTCGGACTTTGAATTCGAATTTCCGGTGTCGATTCGCGGAAAACTTATTATTATTATTTTTTCTATACACAATAATGTAGCATAATTCGTAATTATCGCAAGAATAATTGCGAGTCGGTCTCCATTACCGACGTTATTACCGACGGATCGTTTTGATAAATTTTTAAAGTCGATGTTAAAATTAACCATCGTCACGGTGGTCACTTTGTTATTGTTAATTTTTGCGGTTTTTACATCATTATTGTGATTTTTTTTTCGTTCTTGTTTTCAGACGATTCATGTCGTAATTGTTTTTAATATGATGTGATTTTTTTTGTGTACATATATTTATTTATTAAATGATATTAATGTGTATATGATTTTTGTGATGAACTCATTTTAAGTATTATTTCTTTGTTTTTAAAGAATGTATTCTTGAGTAAACATAACGTCATTAGATATATATATATAATTATAATTAAATAGTTGATAATAGTTACTTATAAATATGATGTAAGTCAATTTTTTTCAATCATGCTATATTTATGCTGTTTAAAAATTAGAAATGACATTACGGTTATTTTTTTTGCGTTTGAAGAATTTTAATTATTTTTTAAATTTTATACGTCCAATTACCTCTATATTTTTTTGTTCTTTTGGACGATCTTTAGGTCTATTGTGGTTTTAGCTGTTTTTAATTGACCATGATTTGGACAATTTGACATCAATATTACATCAATTCGGTTCACTTTTATAATTGTATTGTATTTTATTATATTTTTATATTTAAATTTAATTATTGTATTCAGTGTCATATTTAAAATTTTAATGAGAAATCATTGAACTATTTTTGATAGTAATGATAGTAAAAAATTATATTATATAACATAATAAAATTTTACATAGTCGCTTTTTTAATAATAAATTATCATTGTATTGAAATATAAAGAATAATTCGTATATAACTATTTATATTAAAAAGACGAATGAAAATATTTTTCTATAATAAGTTATAAAAACATTTTTTTCCGCGAAGAAGATAAAGCGAAATTCCGTAACATGATATATATTATACATATTTATCAGTGGCGTACTGAAAAATATGAATTAGTATATACATTCTCATACATTCGTCGTCGGTGATTCCGTTTATATATATATATATATATATATATATATATATATATATATATATATATATATATATATATATATGTATTTTGTATGTTTGCAAAGGAAGGTTTGTTGTTGGTGGAAATCAGAGCTGGAGCGGGCACTTCTGGGTAGAGGAGCCCCTTAATTGGAAGAGCGCGCTAATTGGCTGTGCCCGCCCGACGAACCGCTCTAGTATTACTGCCAATTATCAACTAATTAGAGGAGCTTCTCCCGTTTCAGCAGTCACCTGACCTAGCCCCATCCGTCGGCCACCATACTCCCGAGGAACGCCCGTGAACCACCGTCGCCCTAGCAATTATTCAGCTGAAACGAACGACAGTCGTCTTCGGTATGATAGCGTTTCGGCGACATCGCAACGTCGACCTTTGTACGATCGCATATCGTTTAACACGTTGATTGCGGGGCGTACGTTTTTATTTTATTTTTTGCATATCACGAATTAGTTTGAAGGTTAATATTGTTTAATGTTTCGCAGTGTTATTGGCGATTTTTTAACTACTAACTATAAATTAAAGCATTTATAGTTTGACATTTTATATATCTCTGTTGTTCAGTAGTTTTATATAGAAAGTATGAATTTATTGAATAAATTTCTAAACTTAAAAAAAACACAGTTTTCGTCACCACTTCAGAAATTTTCTTATAAAACAGTATATTGAGATATCATTCCGTATTTATAAGGATCAAAAATTTTAACATTAGCAATCCATATGGCAAGATTATCAAGTTTAAACCAAAAAAAAAAATCAAATTTTCAATGCCAGAAATGCAGTTTGGTTTGTAATATAGAAAAATTTTCTCTCTATTTAAGAGAATGTCATTTACATTTTATCATATAATATAGAAAGATCATGAGAATTTGATGCAAATGGCACTTCTCGAATGCAAAGTGTTAATAAAAATATTTAAAAACACATTTATTAGTTAAATCTAAATTTATAGCAGTAAAAATAAAATTAATACATATATGTATATATATATATATATATATATATATATATATATATATATATATATATAATACTGAATGATAAAAAATAAAAATTGTTTTTCAACAATATTAATCATTTTTTTTTAAATTTTAATATAATAAAAATAATATAAAAAGCCTATCAATCACAATACGTAGAAAGTAAAGCAGTAAAAGATTACGTAGGCGTTGATTTAAAATGAGGAATGGCATAACGCTAATGAGTCCTACAAGTTATATTAATAATAATAATAATAATAATAATAATAATACGGTATAAAACAACTTATTAAATTTAATTTGAAGAAAATTCACAGTAATGAGAGGGAGTGAAATTTTGGCCGTAATCGCATGTTTCACGACGTGGTTAATTATAATTTTACTTGAATTATAATTAATTTGGCCAGTTTGCAATTTTTTAATGTTTTTTTTAATATATTATTATTTTTATATCGTTTATTTGAAATTTTTCCCGGTAGTATTATTTATTTTTAAACACTCATTATTTCATTATTATTATTATTAACTAATTATGTTAATTGAAAATGTATTATATAAAATATGATTTTAATTATTTGATTAAATTATATATTTAGTATATGTTTATGTTTGATGAATTTAGGCATATCGTTTTGGAGTTAATTGAAATACAGTGGCGTCGCATTAAATGAAATAATAAATTTAATATCGCAGTACTTGTTTATAATTTTCAAAATAATTATTAATTTGAATATTAAACAATATTTTATTGTAATTGTTTTTTTATAAAATATGTAAAAAATAATAATTTCTTAAATAGAAATAAACTCATGTAAAATAAATATTAACGATTGATTGATGTGTTATAAAAATTTATAATAAACAATAAATATTAATTAACAAATATTCGAATACATAATTTTTGTTTATTAAAACCGTCTCTTTGAATGCGACATTTAAAAAAAATAATCTTCCGATTACGTCCATTAATTAGTATTCGATGAAGAAGAAGAAGAAAAAAACAGTGAATTAAACGATTTTTATTCTGATAAATAAATTGGCATAAATGCAAAGGAGTTAATCCGAGTCTGCGCTAAACTATAATATATAACTTTGTTAGATAAATCATCGAAGCTTAGTAATCAGTTTATATTAATTAGCGAACAAACACAACGCCCCGAGGCAGAGATCTGATATGGAACACGTCTCTGTATATGTTTATATATACATTCAAATTCATATATATATATATATATATATATATAAGTGTACAATTATGTCTGTTTGTATGTTCGTTAGGTCATAGACTATTCGATGTAGGAATGAGTACATCTCAAACGAATCAATGATGGAGGATCAAACTTAGCAGGACAGAGTCGGATTAGGTTCTCAATCAAAGCATCGCTTAATTATCGTTACGATTGGGGATTAGATAAAAACAATTTGTAAAACGTTTCAGCGGATATATCATCGTCTTTTTATATATAAATATATATATATTTTTTAATTTAATGGCTTCCGTTCTCTGCAACAATAAAAATAATGGTGATTAAAAATTAAAAAAAAATGGACGTGTCTCCCTTTTATTGCTGTTCGCAAGGTGTTGTAAAGACATTTTTTTTTCTCGTTTATAGTTATAACTATATATATTTTTTTTAATATTACAATGTATGTACTTAATTATAATTGTCGAGATTTTTTTTTATATTTAAAAAGTTGAATATTTTATATTTATATATATGTACAATTTATTCATTCCAAAAATATGAAACTAATAACATGAATTAGCATGAAAAAAGATTTAATATAACATAAATTATGTTATATATCTATCGTTAATATTTTAAAATTAATAAAAGACATTTTCAAATAATTTATATATGGTATATGCATAAGTTAATAATTTAAGAAATGGATAATTTTATTTCTTAATAACAATTAAAATAAATAATTAATGATTTTTTGAAGAAGGGATATAATTGATTGTTTTAATTAGGTTTAAAGAGAATAAATAAAAATATTTTAAAGATTGCACGTATAGTATTCAAAATAAATCAGTTTTTTAAAATAATTTATATTCTTACACTTACATCAAAGCCTCTTTTATTTCTCAAAATACTTCTAAAACTCTATATTTGGAAACAGCTTTGAGCTCTTTCATATTTATCTTTAGAGTCCCCTCTGTTTTTGGAAACAAAATCACACGGAATCATATTTGGCAAATATGAAGGTTGAAGTATCATTAGAGTTAATTTTCATCATACCGTGTATATTATTTAACTAAAGAATTTCGTCCTTTCATACAGTCAGTCCACATTGTAAAAGTGATAAGTTGATATCGATCGATTCCTGAAATTATCAATTGAAACGAAAAGAATCGTGAACGCGTCGATAATATAAAAATTCATCGGATCGATTCGAAGGTCAAAAAAGAGCAGCAGCTTCGAACGGGCGACGAGAATTTTTCAAGTCGAAACAAGAGGGAACGAAGGGAATGTTGTTTGCGCGGCCATTTGCATTATGTGCTGGAAAATATGCTGACGGGCGGCGAATTAACCGTGTTTCGCCTCTCTTCGCGTTTTAATTAAAATTAATTAACACGCCTTAAACGATCGCGGCAACTCCTACTGGCGTCGTTGTTTTCGACTCCTCCTGCGCCTCCCCCATTTTTTTTTTTTTTTTTACTACTGTTGGCCCATGGTTCGTACTCTGTCCGCTGCTGGAGATCAGGGAACGAGGTCGAAGAAGGCATGTGTCAGCGGCTGCTCTTCAGAATAGTGCCAGAACAAAATTTAATTTACCTTCTTTTTTATTTTTTTCTTTCTTTACGTTAGCTAATTGCGTTCTTCGTTAATTAAACGCATCGGCCGTCATGGCCTTCGTGTCCGGTCAATATAACCTATTCTTCCGCTGAACTTTACATCCGGTTGAATTTGCGAAATTTTCTCTAATTGCAATTAAATTTCCCGGGGTTTTTTCAGCGTCGGTGCAACTAGAAATTTTCAGTAAGTCTGTATTCGTTATATAGATATAAATATTTTTATTATATATAATTTCAAATTTAAATAATAAGCAATAAAAGAAAGTATCATAGAGTACGATATTAAATTTAATACGAGACTCGTTTTGAAAAATATAATTGCAGAAAAGAAACTGAAATTTGATAGAAATATCTCGGAGAAAGATTTCTTATATAATTATATCAAGACTCTTACATTAAAAAACATCAATAATTGTTATACAATTACTGGAATAATTTTTTTTAAAAGTTACATAATTTTATATTCAATTTATAATTATTGTATCAATTAAATATTTAAATAAATTAATATGAAATTTTGATTGTTTTTTTTTTAATTATTTATTTGAATATTATTTTTAGTATCGTATTGATAAATAAAATAGATTGAGAATTTTTGTATAAAATTTCATTATGAACTTTTACCGGTTATATTTAACTAATATTTCATATTTCTATATACAATGTTCGACTGCCTCAGTATGACACCGAACCCACACTTTTTACGAAAGACGGAAAAATTATCGACGTAATTATTTTTATAGAAGAAAACTCCACCCCGGTAAAAGCATTAATCTGAGAAGATAAGCATTTCCTTATTGAGGTAAAATTGGATTTTTTTCTTTCTTTCTCTCTCTCTCTCTCTCTTTTGTTATGTTATCGAATTAAAATTGATTTTTCCGCGTATACCGATTACCGAAACGGGCCGACAGAGGAAAAACAATGAAAAATCTAATTGATAATATTGCCGAACGCAGGTTGATTCAATTTCAATTTATTTTAATGGCTCTAAAGTATATTAATTTCTGAAATATAACTTTTTATAGCTTTATGCATTATACGATATAAAAAATATGACAATTGAAATGTATATCACGGTGTATATAGAAGTGCCGTTAAAACCTTTCATATTATTACTATATTTGATTTCAATATATTGATAACATTATTCTATGTGGAATATTCATATGATTTTATAAAAAAATATCATTTAATAATATATCAGTAAAATCGTTCTATAAAAATGAATATTGGGAATTATAAAAATTAATTTAATTTTTTATGATCTATAAAAACCAGTTAGAGCGATTTGAAATATGAATGTAAAAAAAAAATGAAATAGCCAAGAATGTGTCGCGTGCATGTCAACGGTTATGAGAGTTAATCTGGCTTTCAGTGTCTAGGATTTGTGTCCTCGATGATGATATAAAACTAGATATCTAGCTGGTGACATTAGTCGTCCTGTGATGGATCGACGATAACAATAACCGGCCTACGTCTTTGTCAGGAAGCGGATGTGCGAGTGGGTGTTGTAAAATGTGCTACAATATATTGTATACGATTATAAGTATATTTAGATGGGACGGTCTAAAAAGTTTCCAATGTTATTATATTATATTTAAATAATATAAATTGTTTTAATTATATAAAATGTTTCATATCATAAATAATGAGTTATGGTTCAATTAGTATATCGAAAAATTTATGTGTATTTTTTTTATTATTATATAATTATCGGAGAAAATTAATAAAGGAAATAAACGAAAGGTATATCATGAGTGAAAATATTATTATTTTTTTTATAATTTTGAACTAAAATAGATATTTCAATTTTAATATTTTAGTTAAATTTTTCTCTTATTCTTTTATCAGATAAAAGAATGGGCATTCTGTATAAAATAGTCGACATGTTAAATTTGGGACCATTTTTTGAATTTAAAAACTATAAGTTATTCGAATAGCTAATTAAATATGATAAGCGATTTATTTTATCAACTTCAATAGTTTTTTTTTTTTTTTTTTTGTGCACGTCATGTATTTACTTCGATCGTCAATCGCACATGCAACTACGTCAAACACACATTTGTAAACGTAAAAATATCGCTTTTATTATTATTGTATAAATGTCGTTTTCATATTGAAAAAAAAAAAAGAAAAAAAAACTAGTTCGTACACTTTTTGAGCGGACACATTCAATATATACGTACGTTTGTAAACGCGAACCGGCAACGACGGGTCGGCGTTTCTCTCTGTTCACCGACGTCTAATGAATACGCTCGTAATTGGCATCTGATAACACGACTAATGAAACAATGTTCAGAAATGTAATATTCCCCGGGCTCGTATCCCGTTCCCGTTCATCTCAAACCCGTGTCCTTTTTACGTTGCGTCGGGTCCCGAGACGCGCTAGGGTTTTCCCGTTTTATCGTTTCGAAAACTCGTCGTCGTTGTCAGAAAACGCTCGAGGACGTCGCGATCTTCAATCACGTACCCATTTCTCAATTAGTCGTTTCGCATGTCATTCTTTTGTGTATCGTTACGATTTTTATATATTAATACAATGCATTATTATATTTTATTCAAAAAAAAAAATTATATTATATAATTAAAATCGGGGATGGTCAATTTTTATAAATCAAGGTTTATCTGTTGAATTATTCGGAATAGATTTAATTTTTCACGATGTCAAAATATCAATTATATACTCAACTTTCAGATATATTATTGAAAGATTTGATATTATATTTATTACATCAATTATATAGTAAGATATTTAAAATCAAAGAAATATTGTCATATATATATATATATAATATTTATTTGTGACAATTAAGATTCAGTTTGGTTTATAAGATAAGAAATAATATACTCTATATATAATCTATAGTTAATAATAATTTAAAATTATATGGAATTATAGTTAAATGATCATTTTTTTTTATAATGAATAGGAAGACATAATGAAATTGGTCAAACAGATTTTTAAATTGTAAAGAAAAGTTTGTCAAAAATCGATTAGAATCGACTAAATCCAAAAATTTACAAAAAAGAGAACGAATTAAAAAAAAAAACATTTTTTAAAGGTGGACAGTTGGTCACCTTAATTATAGAATAAAATTTATAAAATAATTTAGACAAACTGAATTGAATATTTAGATCGACACATTTATTTGTAATAAATCAATGTTCAACTGGTACAAAGTTAAAAAATATATATATGTAGAATAAAAAGAAACAGTTTGACAACATCTGGTTTGCTCGCAGTGGTGTATCGTTGCAATTTTTCAAGGGTCACCAGTTCAGACTGTAGTTAGTGGTTGGAATCGTGTAACGACATTTGTCGCTAACATTATATATATATATACACACATTTATATTTTATATATGTAATTACATAGAAACACACACACACACACATGTCACTAATTAACAGCGAAATAATTATCCGTAAAGCTCATATATCCGAGTGCAACGACGTCGTCATAGCGAATAACCGCGAAGGTTTTACCATTTGAAGGCGACACACGTGAATTTCTCGTTCAGTTTACAGCCTTTGGTGAAGGATCCTAATTAGGCTACATGACGCCTCCTCGTCGTAGGAGATTGTTAGCGGGATTTTTCCATACATTTTTTTTTGTGTTGTTGTCGTCGTCGTCGTCGTCGTTGTTGTTGTTGTGTTCGTTTGTTTCTTGTTGTTCTCGTGTTCTGTTTGTGTTATTGTCGTTGTTCTTGTATTGCTGAACAAGACCGTGTTCAGCTCGGATCCGTTGTTATTTACTCGGCACCAACGGTACCATCAATCATTATTAGTGTCTCGTTAAGGAGAGGATCGTTGCACCCTTCCTCCCCCCTTCTCTCTCTCTTTT
This sequence comes from Leptonema lineaticorne, assembly GCA_024500535.1. Classification (NCBI taxonomy): domain Eukaryota; kingdom Metazoa; phylum Arthropoda; class Insecta; order Trichoptera; family Hydropsychidae; genus Leptonema; species Leptonema lineaticorne. The sequence continues at coordinate 2,512,471 of JANIJI010000003.1, forward strand.
CCCCTCTCGCACGCCACTGCACTCGTTGCATACTATTCGCCATATTTTATTATGGGTGTCAGAAGAGTGCTATTAGCGGTCTGCGGACAAATCGACATTATTAGAAAAATATAAATATCGATGCTTTCTTCAATATATATATATAATTATACTGAGGTTTTGTAACGTATGTTTTCATTTTTTTTTATTCAAATTTTAAATCCAAAATGGATTTATCTATTATTTTTTAATAATATTAATACAGATTTATTGAGTATATTTAATATTACAATATCTTAAATTGAGATACAACGATAAAGCTCTTTCATTCGTAATGATTTAATTATAGATTTATGATTTTAAATTAAGAAACGTTGTAAATTATAGATGAAAACAAAATAAAATATTCATTATAACAATATATATTTACAATCTGACATCGTTCAGATGTGTTAAAATTAAATAATTTAAAATAATCTTTTTAGTATCTGCGAGCAAATACAATTCTCTAGCGATTCGTTTTATTGTTTCTTTTGGAAAAATACTCTCTGTAATGGGAATTTAACTCAAAGTTTGAATCAACGTCTTATTGAATGGATACTTTGTTGTTTATATCAAAGCAATCTTAATTGCAAACGAAGTAGTTGCTTGAGCTAGAGCATGAATACGTAGTTAACAAGATTTTTATTATACAAGATATATAAGCAAGTATGATTCATTTTATTTATATAAAGACTAAATTAATATATTTTTAAATAACACACACACACACACACACACACATATATATATATATATATATATATATATATATATATATATATATATATCTAGTCGGCGAGTAGCATTATATTGATTAAGCAAATCGTTGCTGAAACATGTAGTTGATGTTCGACAAATGCAATGTAGAGTTTAAAATTAGTCGTGAAACTGTGTTTCTTAAACTTTCAAACGACAATTTTACATAATGATCTATTAGTTGGTTTCATGTGGTTTTCTTGTCGTAAATCGTAAATTATTCAAAGAGAATAATGATTCGAGCTCGTTTAATTGACGTATGCAAAGCTGACGGCGTTTAGAAAAAAGACATTGTAATCGTAAAATATAATATATAATCTGAAAATGTGATTATCGAAGAATTATGTCGGTGACAAATGATAGAATTTGTTGTCACTGATTTTAATGATCAAAGAATACTTTGTATATGAAAATATATGATAATACTATACATATATATAATGTATAAAATTGAAGTCTGAATATTTAAATCGATACGATAGAATTTAATATTGAACGATATTTTATGAGCTTTGCGTGAGTTGATTATTATTTATGGTGATTGTTCAATAATATTAATAAAAGTTCAAGAGAAACTGTCAAATTCGTATTAATCAGTGCATAAATTTATATTTGATTGAACGATTAAATGGATTGATATAAGCGAGATCAAAATTTATATACGTTCATTTTTTATTAGCTAATTGTTATATATAATTAATTTTATTTTTAAATTATTTATATATATATTTTAAAATATTACTATTAATACACATATACATAAAATCAAATATATAATATAGCATATGAATTGAAAATCATGCATAAAGTGTGGTAAATAAAATTATATTATAAAGTAAAACTTTTAAATAGGTAATGAATATTAATAATGTAATGCCTAATCATATGTTAATATTAATATTAGAAATATTTGATATAGTCGTATGTGCATTAAATCAAAGACATTGTAAGCACTTTATATATATATATATATATATATATATATATATATATATATATATATGTATATATATATATATATATATATACACATATATATATATAGACATATATAGTTATATTTTTCTATAAAATTTTGCATATGCAATCGAAACTGTTCACATTTTACTGTGTCGTGTTGTAACGATGCACAGATCATTATTACTATGGCAATAAATCTAATCAGTATAAGAGGCCCACCACCATTTCGCTGTGATTTATACAACCATTACACGTCGCGGACACAGATTGCCGCACACTTACTTTGTCAACGAGTCCTGTCGATGTATCCTTACAAGGAGGTGCCCGATTGCCTTCGGGATCCTGTCAAAAAAAAAAAAAAGGAAAAACGAAATAAAAGTGGCCGTGCAGTATTTTCGGCGCACCGTGTATGGTGTTCCGTCGAAATTAACTTTTCCATTTTTGGATTCGCGACGATTTTTAACAATTGTTACATCGCCGTTTCTTTTTTTTTGCCGTTTAGATTCGTTAGTTTGATTTTCACCGAGCAGGGTTTGGTCCTGTTGTAAAAACGTAAATAAATTTTCAAGTAACAACATACATATTAAACATTATGAAAATATATAATGAATTAAAAAATAATAATTGTATAAATGGTTTTCACAAACAAAAAAAAGGGCGAATTTTTCACAAAAATATTATATTGTTGAGATGATGAAAATATTTGTCATTTTTGGAATAAATTTTATATTAAAATAATTATAGCTATTACGTATACGTTAAAATAAATAAATACTAGGTTTATCATATATACATATAATTTTGTATTATTATAAAAATATAACTTAATTATAATAAAATTAAAGCTATTCAGAAAATGATGAAATTATATTTTTTTTATTATAATACAAAAATATTTTTTATTATAATACGATTTAAAGTCATTCTCTATATTATTAAGTATTGATCAAATGATTAACACTGAATAAATTTGGTTCTTAAAAATCAAAATTAAATAGTTCAACTTAAATATATAGAACAATATATCAAATAGTGAAGAATTAATATTTGAAAGTTAAGCATAAGTCACTGCTAAAATTTTAAGTATTTTAAAATCATTAAATTATACTAATGTTTTATATATAAAAAAATAATATAATATATCGTCAACACGTTTAGGGTCAGCCCTGGTATGAGCAATATATTTTGATAGAATGCATTTGTAGGAAATGGTGCAATTTAACACTTGCAATGTCAGGACCCATTGACATGCACGCAATGTGTTCAGGCGCTGGCGCATACAGTCACACGTGTATATAATCGCGCATACATTTATATATATATATATATATATATATATATATATATTCGATGCGTTTCGTTACGTGAGAAAAGGCTCGTTAGCGTCGCCATCGTTGGGCGCAGGACGCCATTTTGGCAGGCGATAAAGTAAAATGGCGCGATACAAATGTCGACGGCCATTCAGCGTCAACGTCAATATATCATGACGGTTCGTTAACAATCGCGTCATTCGCAATCAGCAAACTTTACCACCTCATCAATCTGTTACCGTTTATTGTCGGACCTCACGTTCGACAAACGCCATTAATTCGTTTCGATATTCATTCAATTTACATTCCTTTAATACGATGACGGAATAAAATGCAATTTCTTATTATATATATATATATATATATATATATATATATATATATATATATATATATATATATACATATTGAATTAATAAAAGGAGAGCAACGTTTTAACGATGAAAAGGAGGACATGTCGAGATTGATTTCGGATTGTTTTTGTCAAAATTATGAAGACTCGAAAAAGAAAATGTCATCCATTTTAAAGTTCTAAAATGACTATCAGTTTTATAATGTACCAATCCAATATTTAATGTATGTCAATAATAAAAATATTGTATATATCGTAATAATATCAAGATAGACGTCTGAAATGAAAGAAAATATACAGGTCAAATTAGTATATTCATTGTTTGCATTGTGAGAGTGGACCTGGATGTTGTGATTTGATCAAATGGTAGTTTGTCTTCGGTGTAAGTGGTGTGCGATGATTACTCTGACACCGCGAGTGTTAATGAGGTCCCCGAGGGTCTTTAACGAGTCGCCATTGTGCTTCTATGCTTTAGTTGACAAACAAAATGTCACAGAGTCTGATGTATTTGAGAATCTGGGTCTGCTAATTACATTAGAACGTCGGGCGAACTCGTCGAAAACAAACTTCACCTGCTTTTGTTGTCTGAACAGGCGAAATTTTTCCATTTTCGTCTATTAAAAAAATTGATAAATTTTAATTTATTATTAAATAGGATAAAAATATTTGTCTTTGTATTATTTATGATGATGATTTAATATTTAAAAAAGTTATAAATAGTCTGTATGTAACTTAAAAATTGAGTTTAAAACCGGAATTGAAGATAAAAATAAAAGGGATTACGTTGGATAACAACACGTAAACGACTATAAAAAATAATAAAGAGATGCAAAACTTTTTTTCAGATATCACCATAGCACAAGAGTCCCTTTGTAGCACTGCACTTTATTACCAAGCCATCGTCGGGATACAAAAGCCGTTATTAATTACCAGAGTTGCTCGAAACTTAATTCTTAACCGTTCCGGAACACTTCGGATCTACGTCGGAGTGGGGCTGGGAGAGGGTGTGGGGGTGTAGGGGAGTGGTTTTTCCGCGAAAATAAGACGGGGTTTTTCCGATGGGTGGTGTTCTTCACTTGTGGGGTGTTTTGTGTCCACCCCACAACGACTATCAACGTTTGCCGGACGCTTTCGAAGCTGAAACTTCATTAAGTTGAACATGCATCTAGATGGGAAATTAGTTAATGTTCTTTGGGGGGGAAAGGGGGAGGGCGGGTGGAAAACTCGGAGGGGGGGGTGTTGCCACGAAGGGTTGTTATGAGAGAGGTGGTCGTTGTTCGAGTGAGGCCGTAAAAAGCGTATCGCTTCTATGCCGACTCTACGAACGATAGGCACTAAAATCACGAATATATACAGTGTGGTATAGATAAAATTGGCTCTTTTCAAATATATATATATATATATATATATATATATATATATATATATATATATATATTTTCCGTTATATTGAACATAAGAACAACATTATATATTTATAAATATTGAATAGATATAGTATAGTTTAATAATAAACTAAATCAACTATTGAAAAATTCTAAATATATGAAAATCAAATTCATTCGTGAACTGAATATAAATTTATAGAACGAGAATAGACAGCTTAATTTTCGCAATACGTATCCGAAATTAGATCGATTTTAGCATTTTTATCGATTCTATCGTTCCAGTCCTATGTGGTGCGCGTTTATATTTTTGCAAAGCAAAAAAAAAAAAAAAAACGTGTTTAAATGTAATATGTATGAATTCGGCGCGATCAGATACGTCAGATACGTTTTTACGACGCAATAAAAGCCTCCTTTTCGATGCATATTCAATCGTGAAAGTTTCGCCGTTCCGCGACTTATTATGGCCCGTCAAAGTATTTGTTTCAATGCGACGCGTTTCGCTTTTATTGCGGTGAAATATTCAAACGCTCTTATTATTTGATTATTTTTTATGCTAGGGAGAAGGATGGGGGGGGGGCATTCGTGCATTTTTATTGTGAATGGATGGAGGTTCTAAAGGGGAAAAAGGGCGGAAAAGGGTACAGAATCGACGTAGAAATATTCAGGTTTCGTTTTCGATTCCAATTTCGCTGAAAATCGTCATTTTTCCGCGGTCGATTTATTTTCATTATATTCAACTTTTTTATTTTTCGCAAGCAAAGAATTCAAACTAACAGAACTAAATACTATCTTGAAGTAACGATTTAATAGAAACAATCTTAAATCATCTTAAACAGTCATAAATTTCAGTCCAATTTTATGACTAATTTTTATTAACTAATCTTGTGTGTAGATTTTTTCGGCTTGTAATATAAAAAAATCTTATTATGAGTTTTGTTGCTTTAACTTGAATGACTCATTTTCCCATATATATAATATAATATATAATACATAACTAAATAGTTTAAGCAACTGGAATAAATTTATATCTAAAACTATATTTTTTTTGCAATATTTAGAAATTCTAGACAGTTAACTAATTTACTGATTAAAAAAAGACTTAAAGCAAGAAATAAATTCATTCGAACGACATGAATTATGTTGATATAAATTGTTATATACCATATAGGACGACTTTATTGAATTTGAATACGAAAGCGAATCGAATTATGTTTTCATCGCATAATTTCTATGAAAGAAGGAACATAAAGACGTTTTTACGACGTTGCATAAGTGTCTCTATCTGTAACGAATAAATTAATTACCATACATATCGTAAAAATCTAGCAATCTGATATAGTATGTGAATACACTTAGGAATTCAGTCGTAAAATTGACATTTGCAAGAATAATTTCAAGTCACGAATTTTCGACGTCGTCAAAAATTTTATTGCGAAAAGTTTATCGTTTGTTACCGATCAGCATTAAAATGATGTCGAAATATATACACGAGCTTAATATTCTATCTAATTAATGGACTTTGATTAAGGAATCGAACTCAAGTTATGAATAATATGACAAGTAATTATAATTAATTTGATAAAATGCATTTATTTAATTGAATAAAAAAGTAAGTATTTGATTAAATAATGTCAACAATTTCGACGTATTTGTATAAAATATAAATATGTATATATGTTAAAAAGTAAAATCAATATAAGTATTTCAATTTAATAGTATTTTTTTAAACTTATTATATTTTTTTTTATTGTAGGAAAAACAACTCAGTAAAAGTAAACATGATTCTATGTTATTATTTATATCGTAATGTTATGAATTTTGATGGATTTCCATTATTTTGATTTGCCACTGTTTAGCACTAAAGAAACTGTTGCCTTATTCCAGGTTTTTTTTTTATCAAAAAAATTTGCAATCTGCATTTAAAAGTAAATATAAATTATATATATATATATATATATATATATATATATATATATATATATATATATATATATATATATAGTTTGATTTTATATCGGATTATATCAAAATATGTCAAACAAAATTTTTATTTTCGTATTAAGACACAAAATGTATCGTCATCGTTATTAAAAGGTGTACTTATAATACGTGCATGTCGATCATTTGTAAAACGATATGGGTAATTGGATAAATTGGAAAAGAAGAGAGGCGTGATGATTCAATTTAATTTGAGAACGTACCGTGTTTCGACGCACGGCCGAGGGTTTCCCGGGAACCGGAGCGAGTGAGAGAGTAGTACAGTGAGTGAGAGAGAGAGAAAGTGTGTGTTAGAGAGTGAGCGAGTGAAAGAGAGAGAGAGAGAGAGAGAGAGAGAGTCCCGTATAATTACGGCGCGCCGGGCATTATGCACTTAATTAAAACTGTAAACTCATCGGGGTATTAGATGTTATTATTAAAGTTTTTTAATTAAATGACAAAAGAAATGCGAGACTGTGCCGCGGCTCATCCCCTCAGATATTGACCCTGTATATTGATATATATATATATATATATATATATATATATATATATATATATATATACAATTATTATTTTTCATTAATTAATTATTATTATTATTCATACTATTAATGGTTAAATATAAAAAAAAATTATGTTAAAAATATTTATTTATATAAAAAAAATAAAATGTAAATAATTTAATTTACATTATCGTAAAATTAACTGTTTTCTATTTTAGATATAAATGAAAAAATTGTATTTAAAATGAAAATTTGTGAAAATGTTTTTAACTTATTACTTTGAACGTTGATATTTATATACCTTTATCAACTTTTATGACGATCAATTTTTAGAAAAAAATACCTATAAAAATGTGAATCACTTTTTTTAGGATAATATTAATAAATATAATTGATTTTATTTGTGAAAACAAAAAATACTTGTTTCATATTAAAAAAAAAAATAATATATACACATATAATACGTATATATAATACGTGTGATAATAGTGTTATTACTTGATTATTAATATTTATTTATAAATATAATATATAATGTATCAATATTTTTTCTAAATAATTTAAAAGATAAATATAATAATAATAATTAATATTAATAAGTATAATGAATATATTTTAAAATATTTTAATAAGATTTTCTCAAAACTCTTAGTATATTCGTGTTTCGCGAAATATCGATCAAGAACCACCGTTTTAAATGTTAATTAATATTAATAATAAATTAATTATAATGAAATAATACATTTTAATTATGATAAAATAAATATTTAATCAATAAAAAAGACTCAAACGAGCGGTTATTACTGAAACCCTGATCAAAAGAAATATTATATATTATATAATTATAATTAAGTTAAAATATTATATATATTTTTATGTATATTACAATAAAAAAAATCGAAAAGAAAATAGTGCAATAGCATTATATTAATTAAAGACGAGATTAGACGACGTTATTGAATTTTTCGCGTTTATTTGCGGCCGATCCTTGGAAGGACGACAATGAAAAAATTCCGCGACGGCGAATTTAATTAATTTCGCGCAGTATTAATTGCGATTCCGGTGGGCTATTACACCCTTGTCGACTCCTCCTTAAGGTTTCAGCATCCCCTTATTTTATCTATCCCTTTTCTTTTCCACAAACGGCGATATACTTGCTTTTCTTTCGTCTCCACGAGATACATCATCGGAGCCCTATGAAATAACGGTTGTCAGTAAGTAATGGGATGTGTCGTCCTTTTTATTCTCGGTTCGGTGAGGTCATATCGTCCTTTTTGCACTCGACTATGGAATTCCCCCCCATCTTGTTTCCTACCACCTAAACAACTAATTATAGTCCGATGGTATCTGCTAATTGGAAGGGCATTTCTCATTTATGGATACCCCAGCTTTCTCCTAGTATTTCTCGGACTCGTGGTGGTGAAAAAAAAAATAGTCGGAAAATGAAACTGTATCGGTAATTAATTACGATTGAATGTCTATAATTTTAAACGAGTACGCAGAAAAACAAATATGGTATTATGAATGTGTTCAAAGTAAATAAATAAAAAAAATTGTATTGAAAATCTTTTAGAAATACCTTTTAAACACATATATATATATATATATATATATATATATATATATATATATATATATATATATATATAACAATGCGGTTGGTTCATCTGACTATCATGTTGCGGTTATGGGTTCGAATTTCGATCTTAAAGTATCGTTTGCATTTTGAATTTATTTTCATTGCGCATTCTTTTCGCCACGAAGGTTTAAAAGAATGTAACAACATATCATGTTATGTACAAAAAAAAAATGAAAGTTGATTGCACCATAAACGATTTACGGCGAATAAATATTTTTACACGTAATTGAGATCTCACATTGTCCTTATAAGATGTTGATTAAAATTTATAATTACTTGTAAATTTTATTTACACATCTTGAGACAAGTTTATTGAGAATTCAAATAATGATTCATGTTTTTAAAAATAATATGTTAAATTAATGTTTATTCAATTTTTTTAAATCAAAATTCTTCTTTTCTAATTCAAAATTAATTTTTTAAACAACTAATATTAAAAATGTGTGAAGAATTGCATTTATTAATTTTGAAGTAAAGTTAATTATTCCGTATAAAATGAAATAATATTGAGTTTTATTTAAACATAATTTCAATTATTTATATATAAAAATATATAATATATTTAATAAATTCCATTAATGAAATTTTATTATAAATTATAATATTTTGTAAATATAAAAGTAATCAAAAAAATTCAGTTATCTTTTTTTTCTAAGTATAAAACGTTTGAATTCAACTGGCAATTCTTATACAATTCAATAGCAACATTATTTAAAAACGAGAAAATGCGATAAAAAGAGGGAGACGAAAAGAGAAAAAAAAAAGATCAGGAATAAAAAGAAACGTAATCGTCGACAATTTATATAGGATTACAACAATGAATAGGTTTAAGCGGATATGTCCCTTCCAGCCAAAGTAATAAGTGATAATCGGGTCAATCTGTAGTCCCGTTTTCCGTGTCGAAGAGTAACCTTCGACTCTCAAACTGTGGCGCGCGACAGTATCATCATAAACAAAATTTATGCCATTTTATACATACATAATATTATAAATACATATTTTTTATTTTTTTTTTGTCTATATCGATGTTATTCTATATTTTACATTATTACTGATGTCAATAAAGATATTACATAATCACCAAAATACTTTTGAAACTATAGATTTGGAATAGCTTTGAGCTTTTTCAGTGATGCGTTTTAATATTATTTATGCTTGTAAAAAATAAACAACAGTTCTTCAAAGTTTTATTTATTTTCAGAAATAGAAAAAAGTCATACGGGGCTATGTCTGGCGAATATGGAGATTGAAGCATTACAATATATTTGTTTTTTGTTTTATATTAGTCCGATTGATACGATTTTTTCATTGTTGCGTTAGTAAATATTTCGATATATATTTCGAAAAGTCTTTAAAAATAAAAAGATAATTTACATTTTTAAATTTACCGCGTAAATATATATATTTTAAACGATTATACTTATATAAATAAATATTGTATAAATATATAATAATAATAATAATAATAATATGAAAATTTATTTGAGCGAAATGAAAATTGAAAATTCAGTCGAAAAGCGGGTTAAAGTATACCGGTAACGCGGTAAGATTTTCCCGTGTCGATCGTTAAACGGCGTTATTCCGTTAGTAGTGAACGCTTTCGCTAACGGCCCGCCATAACGTGCCACTAACGGAACTGCTTCGAGCTTTTCATTGACACAACGACCATGTTTATTCACCGTCAAAACTTTACCAATAACCTTACACGTTATGTGTACATACACATCAAACGTATTATAAACGTGTGTATAATCATAATAAAGACGCTTTTAAAATATATAATTATTTTATAATGATTGGACGTATGAAAAATAATATTTTCATTATATATATATATATATATATATATATATATATATATATATATTATATAATAGGTAATACGATTTATATCCGTAAATCTCGGAAAAAGAAAAAAATAAATAAAAGATTGTCAAAACTCAATTTTCCCTCATATTTTTCGACCATTGATTATACAGTTGAGAAAACTTCCGAAAACGACGTGCTTTTTTTCACTTTTAGTTTGACAGTTGCCGCTAAAACACCTGTTGTCGGATGATAAACGACTATTCTCCGGCACCTGGTGACTATTTCGTTAAAATTTTAACGAAAAATCACGCACTTGTAAATAATAATAAAAAAAAATGACTATATATATATATATATATATATATATATATACATATATAAAAAGAAGATCTTAAAATAATTAATTTCATATATATGAATTAATCATAATATTATTTATAGTAAATGAAATATATTGTAATGGAACAGTAAATATTTATATTCAATTAATATATGATGTTAAAATACAGAGGAGTCCAAATATAATTTAGTCTTGTAATATTGGATTTCAAGAATAATGTCGACTATAATATATTTTTTTTTTAGATAATCTTCAATTGTCATTATTAATTTGAGTTTAAGAAGTAACTTTTAAAGTAATAATATATAAAGATGAGCTATAATTGAATTTCTATATATTTATAACATTTTGTTTATTTATTTTTTCATTAAATAATAAAATATTGATTGGGACTTTATAAATAAGTGATATATTTATAATGCACATTTAACTAATTCATGTTGTCAATTTTATTTTGAAAAAAGAGGTTTAAAAGTATATATAAGATTGAGAGTTGAAAGTGTAGTAAAAATATATAGAAATAAGTAAATATTGGTCGTTGTATATATATATATACATGTGTGCGTTACAAAGTGATGCAGATGAGGATGAATCAAAATGGTGCTGCAGAAAACCTTTTACCAGTAATCCTTCAGGGTTGTTTTTGTCCTATGGAATCAAAGGCGGAAAAGCGTCGGGAAAACAGTCGAGGATTTTCAGCTTTTACATTCACTTTGTTCCAATGAAAAATAAATATACGCTCTTAAATACGTGCCTCGGACGCCTTTTATAAACACGCAAATTTTGCAGACACCGATATTTTTTTTTTTTGAACATCTTTTTCACGCCATTTCCACTCGCTTCATGGAATTTTGAATGAAAAATAAAAAAAAATAATACGTCGATTTGACTAATTGGAAATATAAATGAATTTGTTATCGTTTGTTTGGCGATTCGGTAATAATGGTATATTTTTCGTATATAAAAAAAGAGTGTATAGTTATATATTATATCTGATTTAGTCCCTTTCAGAAGTGCGAGCGCTGAAAGTGTTGTATTTTTTTTTTCAGCCGTCGTCCGCGTCTTTCATGCCTTATTCGGCATACACAAGGGTTGTTATTTTTTTATTATTATTTTAAAAGCTTTTCGTTGTTCGTAACGGTCTTTTGTGAGCGAGACATAAATATTCAATTCTTTTTCAATCCTTTCTATAATTTCGTCGTTCGCCTTCGCCGGGCGGGAGCGGCCATATTTTCGTTTTATTAAAATGGTAATGCGGGATTTAGATTGAAAAATGTATATTAATTTTCGATGATGAATCTCCGGAGGGCCGCCTTTTTTGGGGTTGGAGGGGGGGGGTGGCCCGTAACAGTCTAAGGGACGAGTGAAAGCCTCGGAGTGGTTCTCCTTCGAGGTTCTTGTAATACATATGTAGGGGGTGGGTTTGGACGAGGTATAGGATTTTGGGAAAAAGCACAGTGGGGTAGTATGGGGTGGTGAAGAAAAGCTTTGGATATGGGATGAGAGTACCGGCCCGGAGGATCGCTTAATGCTTTTTCCATTTCCTGGCAGGGGAGGGCACTCTATCTGTCCGGACAGCTTCTTTCTTTGTGATTGCGGATGGCTCTGCTTAAACTACGTATTTATCTTGCTTACCGTTTATTTGCTAGCTTTTTAGACACACATGTACGTTTATTTATACACACGCCATTACATATATCTGTTATATATGACTACAGTTTGGTGTAAAATTGTGCGTATGAAATATATGTTTGACGTATGATAATAAATATGTCATAGAAGTAATTATGATTTGATGTTGTTAAAATTTGTATAGAAATGACTTAGTCGATCAACCTTGTAAAATATTTCGATTTAATGTTATAGTCTAAAAAACATTGAAATAATTTATACTAATATCTCTTGAAAACTTCACTCTGGTTACATTATGTAAATGTGAGTTTTGACTTAATTCGTCTCTATTAAAACAAATACAAATTATTTTCAGGGTTAAATAGTTCATCAACTTTCATAATTAAATGATGCTTTAAAAATTATATTAAAATTGTTTGGTGTTTAATTAAATGAATTTTTAAATATTATATAGTACATAAAAATATTTTATTTTACAATCTGAAATTTAAGATTATATATTAATAAATTGATAATAGTATATATAATAGCAGCGGTTTCCTTTTTTTCATTAGTGTATCCTTTTACCTAATCGTTTCCTTAGTGTGTACCCTTAATATATATAACTGTATAATTCCTATATTTTCCGCTATAATATTTTTTCTCATACCCCTAAACAATTCTTCGCGTACCCCAGGTTAGGAACCGCTGGCATATAGTAAATAAGTATGATAAATTAATGTTATATAAAATTAATCGTTGTCAGTACAATTTTTTAATTAAAAATTTATATAATTTAAAAATAAAGAACTTATAATTTTAGATATAAACCATGTCATATTTTTGTTTAATCATTTTAACCGAATATATTAATTAATTCACACACATCAAAACCGGATAAGAGTAATGACGATATTGTATTAGTAGTAGGCGAGGTGAAATTTAATTAAACATATCGTTAGCGCTAATGCTCGGATATTTTTGTTCGTTTTTCAATTAGACCACGAGAAGGGGGGGGGGTTTGGGTTATTAAAAATTTCATATAGATATTGCCGGGGGTCGCCTTATTCCGCGGGGAGACCCGCCACCGTAAATTACACTAATTTTAATTTGCTTACTTTTTCCATTGTATCCGGAAGGTCTGGGGGGTGGGTGGTTGTTGGTCGTGATGTGGGGTTGTTCTCCAATGGTGGGTCCCTGTCCGGTGCCCGAGGGCGTGCAATCAAAACGAAAATTGCGTTTTGCTTAAAAAAAAAGGTACAAAAAGCTCCTCCCCCCCTCCCCCCGACTTTTTCATGAAATAAAAAAGGGGGGCAGCCGTCGACAGAAAGAGGGACGACTATGCAACGGATTGCCTTTCACAACCGGGCTTGTAATATTGCATGCAATAATAACGAAAATATTCGGTTTAAATTAGTTTTATGAAAAACGGCTACGTAATTATATAGTCTGAAGATTATATAAAATAATCAATATTAAATATATATATATATATATATAGGGTGTTTTTTATAAGTACATAAAACTTTGAAATAAAATAAAATATGTTATTTGTCATGAATTTGACTATTCAAAAGATAATTCTATCTACATTTACTTGAATGTGATTTCCAGCGTGTGATATTTTGATTGGGAGTAAGTCTAAATAGGAAGTCCAATTTTCGATCATTTTTGCAGCAATTGAGACTGTATATCAGTAATAACGTGGCAAATATTGTCTTCAAATGTGTCAATTGTTTATGACTTTCTGAGACCTTACATAGTCCAGCGGTATTAAATCAATAATTCTGAAGACCAAGGTACATTTTCACAAGCTACATTGTTTTGACCCTATACACCAAAATGTACAACGATCCGGTGGTTATGTGTGGCTTCAATTTTTGTATGATTTAAATTTTATAACCTTTCAAACTCAAATCTTCCATAAAGAGAATGGACACAGCTCCAATTGTTGAGTACCATGCCGAATGGACCCATTTGGGTTTTCCTCAATACCAGCTCAACAATAGCATTATCTTCTTTGATTAAAACCGTATGACGTTTATACAATTGGTATACAATCGACCCATGGTTATTTGAAATAATCGTTTATCATAATAGACGAATATATCGTTCATAAAATGTACGAAGAACACGATGACTTTCTCAAACTAATGGTTTTCAGATGTTAGTCGACTCATAATAAAATGGCATATCAAACTATTATAAATAAAAAGCAAGTAATGTCGTTGTGTTGCCAACACAAAGTTTTATAATTTTATAAAAAACACACCATATTTATTTAAAAAATATCAAATTAATAAAAACATTATATATGATGTAGATAACGGAAGTATTAAAATATATATTATATATATAGCAGCAATATTTAGAGTTTAATTACATATTCTAAATTAAGAAACTATATAAATATATAATGGGGGTGTAGATAGGAAATTTGATATAAACAACAAGCGCCGAGGATAATTCGTTACGAAACCGGAAAATGGTTTAATCCCCGCAAGGTACGACCGTATCCTGACTCTTCTAAAGCCGTGTGCACACTGTCAGATGCACTTTTAATTAATTATTTACATTTTTAATTTACTCTATATATATGTATATATATTTATTAATAACACTGTATTCAAATTTTTGAAAGGTGATGCGGGCGCTTTTTATATTATATATATTATTCAATTTAATTTTATTGAATTTTAATTGATTCTATGTGATTATATTAATTTAGTTTTCAAAATATTCACTTTTATATAAAAAATATTTTTATATGAATATTACATAATATTTTTAGAATTTATAAAATTTTTTATATTTATTTATTTAAGATTAAAACATTTGAAAATTTTGAAATTTGAAATCCTAAAAGTGAGTGCATTTAATAAAGTGTGGATGCAGCCCGAGCCGTCTCTCCTCAACAATACGGCCAGCTCAAGTATCCGATTATATAACACGCAAAATTTCAATTACAACTTGTAATTAGTTTTTGGAGAGTTTTTCCTCTCAAGATACAACATCTATTCGGCGGCGCTCTTGGCCATCCTCTCAACATAATAATAAAATACATAAATAACACGTTATTTTGTTTATATACACCCTGTATTATCCATAGCTTATTATTTTAGCGTTACGGCGGACGATTTTATCAAATATATTAATTGACGTTAACGTTTACGTAATATACGTTATTGTGTAAAATGAAAGTTGATTAGTGTATTCTATTATATAATTATTTGTTACGTACTATTATATATATTTATATATATATATATATATATATATATATATATATACATATATATATATATATATATATATATATACATATATATATATATATATATATATATATATATATATATATATATATATATACAGTCAGTTCTCGACTTACGACCATACGATTACGATTATTATTACGACCATTATGATTCGTACTTATTACGAAAAAAAAAATTGTTTTAAATGTATTCATTTTAATAGTTTTCGTCACAGACGCGCACACACACACACACACACACACACACACATATATATATATATATATATATAATTTTTCGTGCTTTTACAATTAAAGCCAGAATAATTCTTATATATATATATATATATATATATATATATATATATACTTATACTAATTTATGTATATATATGTGTGTGTGTGATGTGATTTTATTAAATATATATAAAAAAGGAAGAATTATATTATTACAGAATTTAAATCAACGCGTTGTTTTAGTTCCAGTTTTATTGTTTTATATGTATATATATGTGTGTGTGTATTTCAACTCTAGTAATTGAATGCCGTATCCAATTTAACAACGCGAAGAATCTTTTGATTCTCCAGTCCGGCTCTGTGCGAAATTGCCGGGAAGAAGGCTTCTGGGGGGCGGTAGGCGAAGAGGTCACCCGAAAGTGGTGGCTGAAAATGGGTGGGCGGAGTGGGCGGTCGAGGGGTGGCCCATAAACGCTTTTCATTAATTAAAAATAAAATGGGATTTAGCTTTCGTTATAAGCCTTCTTTTTCGCCATGCTGCTGAAATTACTAGAAATATAATTGAACGCGGACCGCCGTTTCTCAAACTTTTCTCATAAAAGTTATGCACGGCATAAATTTAAAACGGCATAACTGTAGCCACCCACCCCCATCTCTCTTTCTCTCGTTTATTCTTTTTTTTTGGACTCTTTTACAACCCCTCTCCCCTTGTCTTTATCCGGTCTGAAGTCATTGACGTTTTCTTTTACGTTTGCTTTTTCTTTACGACTAAAGTGTTTCATTGTGTTAATTGAAATAGTATCAACGAGTAATAAAAAGTGCGATAAAAGATCGATACGATTTTAATTCGTTTTACGACGAAATGAAAAATAGAAAATCATTTCAGTAAAATAATACGTTATAAAAGTACTCTGTATGTTTTAAACCATGTTTTTAATAAAGCAAAACGATAAATAATGTTTCATGTTCGTTTTTGAATATATTTATTTTAAAAAAATTTTCTGAATTTAGGGTATATAAATTAATATGTTTATATATATATTTTTTATTAATTTTAGAATGATTAATACATAAAAAATAAAATTAATTATATTATTAAAATTCATTAAAAAAAATTATTTGAGATTATTGTAAATTGAGTGTTATTTTAAAATTTATATAATTATTTTATTTTATTATTTAATTTATAAAAAAATAATGTTAATAATATTACGTAAATAAAGATTAAAAATAAAATAATATTTAATGATTTCAAATAAAATAATATTTATGTAAAATTACTTGAAAATTAATCGATTATTTTTTTTTCAATCGCGTTGATTGTTTCTTTATTAATTGAAATTGTTTACGAATACAAAAGATTCTCAAATAATGAGAGTAAACGTGGAAAATTTGAAAAAGTTTTGGCGGCGTCGTGATTTTAGGGGATGTAGAATGGGAGCAAGCGGCACGTTTCGGTTTTTGCCGAGAGAAAAGGAACGAAAGCTCGGGAGTGGAAAGTTGGAAACCTTGGGAAATAATATGTATATATATATATATAGATGCCGGTATATAGTATCTGGAAACTTTTCAAAAACATCATATCAAAGGCTTTTAAGGGGCTTTAGCACTGACAGGCTAATTACACCGCGGACCCCTCGTAATTAACCGTTTATAATGAGGTTTCTATGTTTGATCGGACGGGCTCATTGTCGACGGCGGGCGCCAGCTTCGTGGAGCTTTCGGAGCTTTCCTCGGGCACCCAGAACTTCACTTAATGAGATTTGTTTTGATCGTTATCGAAACGCGCTTTCATTCAACTTCAAATCAGCCACGCCATTACAGGACCCACTCCGCCCCCCCCCCGTAATGCCAGATAAATAACAATGCTTATAAATAGCAATAACGAACTGGGGGATGAGTTTGTTCTCAACCCTCACTCTCTATAGTCCGACTCTTTCCATGCACAAGTTTCCTTAGTCCGTCTCACTTTTTCGACTAATTTCATCCCTTTTTTTAGTATTTGGCAGTTACTAACTTAATTTCGACCCCATCCCCGTAGTCTTTTCTTTTCCGTTTTCTTATTAACTATGCTCTGTTAATTGACTTTACGGTTGTAACGGTAATATTTCACTGCAATACTGTTATGATTTTATACATATATTTCATTAATAATAGAAAGAGAAAGACGAAATATAATAAAGATTTTATTTATATATTTTGTAAATGTAATTTAAACAATAATAATAAAATTACAATTTTAATTCTAATATTTAAAAACAAATCAATTATTAATTATGCTAATGATTATTTAATATGCAATAAAAAAATTATATATTTTATAATAAATGAACATAAATCTGCGATCAGGAAAATAAAGAACAACACATTTCTTATATTAGTACGTTGATAATTCTATTTTGATTACTTAATAAACATTTAGAAAATGAAATTATATATTTATATAGTATCGTTTTTTTTTTTCAAAATTTCTGATCATTAATTGGATTGAAAATATGTGAAACGTATAATGACACGAATGCAATTTAATAATACGATTATTAGACAGTTTGGAAAGCTTTGATTTATACCATTAAATCTGAGTGTCGATGGTTATAAATATTTCGTATGGATATGAGCATTAATTCGAATACAATATAGCGGTATAATGGAGCACTTAATGCACCATCATACAATACATTAGGAATTAATAGGTTTTTACTAAAAATGCACTTAGCTTAAAATAATATCACACACACATTTATATATATATATATATATATATATATATATATATATATATACATAATGAACGCATGAAAAGGGAAGCTTTAACATGAAACTAGAAGCGGTGAAAAAGAGATAGGGGAACAAGTGCCGGAAATGCGCCAATGCACATCGCGTAGAAAATGCATTAGCGTTTTTGACACTGACATCGTATTTTATTTTATTTCATTACGTTTTAATAATATGAACGAATGAGCTCATTGTGCTTTGAATTAGTGAATTTTTAGTACACGTCTATTTATGACTATAATTTCCAACGATTTTGCACCGCCATATTATATTTATATCATATTATATTTTGCTATCAATTGATTGTGTGAAATGTGAATTTGGCTTTTGGAAAAAGGTTCGGAGGTTTCTTTTAAATTAATTTATGTATTTTTTAAATCAACGTTATATATATATATATATATATTTTTTTTTTTAATGATTTATTTTGTGTCGCTAAGTGGAGCTTATCTTTATTTCGTGTTGGCTTTTCCTTTCGTCCTAATAAAATGCCACAATCGGAGCGGGAATGTGCGCCGATATGTGAAACGCGCGTGCCAAATAATCTAAAGCGATCGTCAACCATTATTAATAAATTATTATTATTGATAGAGTAATTTTTTTAAGTATAATAAATTGACGGGTAGATATCGATTTTAGGAATGTTATTAGTGAATTGTTTTGAAATTAAAAAAAAAATGTTGTTGTAAATAAAATGTATACTTGGATAAGTTTTTTTTTTATTTACTATATATGGTACATAAAAATAAGAAATCAAAGTGATCTAAAAAAATGATACGAAATATTTTAAATATATTTTTTAATTTAATTATAAACAATATTAAGGCTAAATTAATATTTTACTTTCATGCTATATTTTATTAAATTAATTATAAATTATTCCCAAGGAAGATAGCGGAAAACTACTTGATATATTATTATTATTTTTATATTTTATAAATTATTCATTATAATAATTATAGTTAGATAATAGACGTTAGATGGAATATTAATGAACAAAGTAGATAAAACACATTTTATCGGTTATTGAAAAATATATATTTTTTTATTTTATTTTGTAATTTAAAAAATATTGGTTTACAAATTATTGTAATCTTAGATATTATAGTTATATATTTTTATGTAGATATTTAAATTAGTTGTGAAAACGATAGAAGTGTCCCATTATATCTCTTTGAAAACTCAGTATAAAGTTTTTAATATTCTCAGAAATTTAATATAGAACTATATATTTATATAAACCATAAAAATATTAAATTCATATGAAACTTAAAAATATTAAATTTTTATCAATAAAAAAAAAATGATAATTCAACTACTAATATTTCTAAAAAAATTTGATAAATCTTCAACAGGATAAAAGATTACACTGATATATGTTTTGATTTTTTTATTATTAAAAAAAAAAAAAACAAACTAGCGATTTGTAAAGCACAATGTGATCAGTATTACCGACAGTTGACGATCGCTGTATGCGGCCGTGTACCCGTAATGTATCCGCTAATGTAGTGGCGGCGGCAAGTGGACAAGAGAATACCGGATCCATTATGGATCGACGCCAAATGGGCTTTGATGAAAGGCGCCTCAGTTGTCCGCCTACCATTTCGCCTACCATCACTTACCGACGTTTATACCGACGTTTCGCCCCACCGACACCATCGATTTTTCCTCTTCTTTTCCCTTTTTTTTTTTTTTTTTGTTCCTCTTCTTCTCCATCTTAGCGCGAGCCAGCAATCTCTGATGCCTTTCCGACTCGTCACAATAAATTTCCATTCCTTTTTGGACGACTTCATTCCGACGATTTCGAATATAAATACGTTGCAATGTTACAATTTTAATCATATATATATGTGTATATATATATATATATATATATATATATATATATATATATATATATATATATATATATATATATATTTATAATTGATAACTGAAATGTGTTTAATTTTTAATATTTAAATTCAATACACATATTTTGTACTTTAATTTATATATTTTCAATACATACAATTTCTGTAAAAAAAAATAAATTGCGGCTAATGAAAATTTTCAAATTTTTAAAAATAACTCGGACTATCGAGAAGCTTGATCACCCCTGTCACAGATCATAATGCATGCATTTTTATTCCGAATCAATAATTATCAAATTATTTAGACCCTACTGTATGTAGTTCTTTATTTCAGTTTCATTCGTCATCAAATCGTACTATCTTAAAATCTACTATTACACATCATATTTTGCATTTTCTTGATCAAAAGTAAACCATCTTAATTTTATGATTATAATAAAATTTATATTTAAAATTCTTTATATATATATATTATTGATTTTTATATAAAGATAGAATTAAATATATATATTTTTTTGTGAAATATAAATGTTAATTATATGATTCATACACAATTCGCGATGCCTGTTTTCGATCAAAATTGTTCATTTCGTATAAAACTGCGAGTTTATTCCTTTTTTATAAGCTGTACAGCGATTTAACTAGATTAAGATTAATGAGACTTTGTATTATAGGATTATCGAAGGCAGTCGAAAAATAACCTTGAAGTGATGTTAGTTTCGAATTAATTGAGTCTTTTTTTTTTAAATTTAATTACATATAATAATGTATATTTATATTTATATATATTTTTATTGTACTCGTCGATAATGTATATAGGCGAGTGTTGCGGTCGTGTAAAATGCGCCGTTCAATTTAGAAGAAATTTTAAGAGCTTTTGCATTTTGTAGCGGATGCAAATTTGCCCGTTGAGCTCCTGAGCTTCCATTATGTCGCTTTGACAAGACAAAAATCCATTACTGTAGTTAACACAGTAATCAATTCTTCCACTGTCGGGATTAAAGGCACTCCGAAACGAACGTGAGACCATTCCACCGGACCCGTCGACGTACCACCTTTTACGGACCGCCACACCGTCGCTTGACACCCCCTGACGGCCGGCCTCCTGGACACTTGCGCAACGGTGTGAGGTCCACGAGGTCGACAACGATGGCCCCATAGACGCGGTGTGTACACATCCAAAACGGGATGAGTTTTGGACTGCGGGGTGAGAGTACTAAAAGCATTCGCTAAGTGGCGAGTATTTGTCATTAATCCTTTAATTGACGAGGGCGGCCAGTCACTGCTTCGTAAAACGAACCTAAATAAAAAAAAATAACAGTAACGAATTTTATATATATATATATATATATATATATATATATATATATATATATATATATATATATATATATATATATATATGTGTGAAATTCTGACAACTTAATATCAGAGTTCGCAGTGATGCAGTAAAAATACGAAGTTGAAAAATTTAATTCTAGGATTATACCGGTATACATATTGAAATTTTAAGATAGATAGTTTTTTTAAGCAATATTATGAATGTGAATAATTTATAAATATTGGTGTTATTTTTTAATAAATATTTTTTTTTTTAATTGAAATATCTATTTAAATTGAATTAGATGAATGAAATGTTGCACAAACACAGTATGAAAGATGAAGTGCTTTCTTAACGTCAAAACAAATAATCTCAAAATATAAAATAAATATTTTTTAATAATAAAAAATATTATTAAATTATTTTTAATATAAATAAAATTTATTTTAATATTATTAATTTAAGATTTCAATATTTTATATTGAAATTAAAATTCGAATAATAGAGTTGATAAATTCGTGTATTTATATTGAATTGCTTCGAATGCAAGGCTTCAAATGAGCCTGTATTATTTTAAAAGATGTAAATATAATTTAAATTTAGTATATTTATTAATTTAAAAAAGTAATAATATAATCAAAGATTAAGCACAAAGCTGGCGACTCGTGCTTAAAAAAAATAAATCAGTATGAAGAAAATTTAAAATAAATCTTGACTTTTATTAGATTTTATTTAAATTTTTGTAATATTACAAGATACAATCTGATTATATATACAAAACACAAACTATATAAACACACGAATTTTAATTAATATAAATTAAAGGCATCATTATTTTTTTTTTCATTTCAATAAAAATCTGAACAGTCCGTCGAGAAATATAATAAAAATAAAATTAAAAAAAAACGATAGGAAAGATCGGCGTAAACTCTCGATAAAAGCGCAATATTATCGTTAATTAGACGCGTTATTCTTATTTTTTTTTTATTATCGTTTTAATTATCAAAAAATAAAAAATACACGACTTGCTAACGTCGAACGGCGGATCGCAGGCGGAAAAAGCGAGGTTTGGGCGGAATCTCTTATTAGCGATATATTTTATTTAAGAACTAGTAGTTTTCCGCTCCGCTAATTTGAATTTTTGAATCGATCGTAAACGCTTAATTGTCTACCGGCACTTTATATATATATATATATATATATATATATATATATATATATAAAGGAAAAAACACGGATATAACAATAAACTATAACGCTTTACACCAATAAAACGATGCTTCTTTTAATTTTATTTTATATTATTTTATTCAACACAGTTTCACTAATTAATAGCGTGTTCAGTTTGTAAAATTATCGTCGGCAATCAAGAAAAAAATAATTAGTGTTAGTATAAAACTAAATAGGAAAGTGAAGAATATGGGAACGAACGGTTTATCGGTTGTCTTATTAGCGAGTTTTATGTCTGATTCGATGCTTTATATAGAAATTATTATATTATAATTAACGGTATGAAAGCGCTTTTGGATGTGAGCATTTTTTTTCTAATTACTAATCTAGTCAATAAATATATTTCGAATTTTTATATATATTTTTTCATATTAGCGTGACCAACTGTCTCCTTTTTTTTAAAGTACAGTTTATTTTTTGTAAGTTATTTCCTTTTTCTAAATGACATTTTTGATATTTGTAATCCTTTCCGTTTTTTTTTTGATGATCTTTCTTCATATCGTCTTCAATAATGTCCCGTATCGATATTATTAAAATCTGGTCACCCTATATAACAGCGAATTATTGTTCAAATTAATTAAATGATTTTTAATTATATTTTATAGTGTCTTTTTCAATATAAATAAATTAGCCATATTATTTTAAAAAATATAGTAAAAAGACTATATATTTATTGTATTGTTTAGTTTAAAAAAATATATCAATGTCGAAATATATGCATTAAAATGAGTAGTTTAATGGTTGAGTAGTCAAAATAATGAGATTTCATATTATTTCACGAGGGAAAAATATAACTTTATAAAAATAATAATAATTATTTATTTATTACAAATAAAAAATCAGCTGAAATTGTTTTTATTTGTTCTTATTCAAATTATACGTAAAAAAAAAATAATAATTAGTCATATCATAAAAGAATGAGCGATTTTTTTTAATATGTGAAAAACGAGTAATTTTCACATATCATCGTATTTTTTTTTCACATTTCGCATATGATATAGGATTACATATGAAGGGGGGTTGAATGGAGAAAAGCAAAAAAAAATGGGTAAATTGGTTTAAAAGCGCTCGAAATACGTCGGCGAATGGTACAGAATAAAAATTATATATATATATATATATATATATATATATATATATATATATATATATATATATTCGAGTTAACGTGGACGTGTAGCGATGCGTGCGTGAAAAAGAGAACTCGAAATGCAATTGGTATTGTTGCGGTCGGTTTGTAACGGGAAAGGGGGTGCTGTAGTCATCAAAGTCACCCCTCGAGGGTGCTGCGGCGGCATTAGGACTTCATTGCATGTGACTAATGCCATTTTGATCCGGATTCGAACCGGAACCTGATGACCAATTAGTCTCAAATACCGGTATAACCGTTTGTTACGGATGCTTCGATTCAAGTTTTATTTAATACATTTCTTTTATATATATATATATATATATATATATATATATATATATATATATATATATATATATATATATATATATATATATATATATATATATATATATTATATAATGATAAATATAAGTATAAGGTGTGTATAAAAATTATAGAAATTTTCACGTTTTTATTTTTTGGGTAAAAAAATATTTATAGTTTATACATTGAGATGCGTTCAAAAAGTAACGAGATCTATGAATTTTTTTAATTTTGTAGGATTGTCGTTTCATAAGCATGGATGAGATTTAAATGCATTGTTGAAAAAGCTAAAGATAAAGTTCCAGATATATTATTATTGGAAGAAGTGCCAGCATAAGTTATTTATATCTAAGGGGACAATTTTAAAGGTGATTGCATTACGGTGATCAACTTTTTAATAATAAATAGGAGAATACAACGGAAAAATATTTATTAAAAAAAGAGAACACAATGAAATTAGTCAAACAAACTTTCAAATTCCAGAAAAAAGATCATCAAAACTCTAACGGCTCAAAAAAAAATCATAATACCAATTTTAAAAGTTAGGATTGATTAAAATTTAATAAAAAGACATTTTTTTTAAAAGAGGACGGTAATAAAATTATCTTCAAAAAATAAGAGAAAATTATTGTTACTTTTTTGAACACCGTGTGCATACATTATGATCATTAAGCGTAAAACGTAGGGTTGTTTTCTAGTTTGTTTATTATTATTATTATTATTTTAATATAAAATTAGTTTCGTAATTATTTAAAATATAACGATGTAAACGTTTTACATGTTCGATGCGATTCAAGTACAATATACATATTTTATTTATGAATTTCGTATGCGAATCGTGACAGACATAACATGTCAGTTTCATTTTAATTGGAATACTTTACCATAAACTTCAAAAATAATTGTCATGCTAAGGGTGTAGATTAAATAACGAGAACGACTACGTGATTCTTGACTATTGAAAATGAGACTCCACATAGCATCCATTGATTAACTGTTAAATATGCGTGTTTATTATTAAAATTCATTTTTTTTAACTAATTTACTTATATCAGAATTTATTAAATCGTTTTATTTGTTATATTATATTGATATTCTTATAGTTTTAAAATAATATTATCATGTTGAATATTATAATATAAATTATTATTGATTTTTATTTTTTTTAGTAATAGATGGCGCTGTTTGAAAATTTATATACATTAGTATATGGGTGGCCAACATTTTCAACAGGCGGGTTAAGATTTTTGTCCTTAACTGTTGTTCCCAAAGTTCAAGTTTCATTTGGAATACGGAAATAAGATCATACTGTTATTAATTAGTACATCTTTCCCTTGTAAATGAGTATTAACTATATCTAGATGACTAACTATATCGATCAGAAATGCAAAATTGCTAAAATATTCCATGTCTTTAAATTCTGGAATACTTTTAGACTTGCTTGCAAAGAATGATTGTATTTCTTTCTTCAAAATAAACACTCTTCCTTCAAATCAAAATATATGTGCATATATTCCGTGGGCCACAAATAGACATTCAGCGGGCCGCATGCGGCCCGCGGACCGCGGTTTGTTCATCCATGCATTAGTATTTTTTTTTTTATAGAAAATACATGTAAATTTGATGGGTTTAAAAAAAAATATCTTCAAAAGAATTTGTATATTATAATATTTTATTCGTTGAAAGTATTAAAATTTATATAAAAGAGGAAAAAATTTAAATTTTGATTTATTAAAATGGGACATGATGAAATGAAAATTAAAAATGGCATTATTCATATTTTTCCTGTAATAATAATTTAAATTCTTATTATATTTAATATGAATAATATGGTAGACATTTTGTATATTATTGTATAAATTAAAAATAATAATAATAATAATAATTAACGACGAAAACCGTTGAGAAACCTGTCGAGACATTTACATAAACGGATATATCGGATTCATTATAAGTTTAGTGAGACGGTAAACAGTCAAGTGCTACAGTTTTCATCTTGGAATCGGTTCACGGCAGCTGCGCCGTCCCCGCTATTTCCGTCTCTGTCGCACTCGCGCCGAGTCGGACGCGCGCGAGACAGGGACGGCTGTATATCTGGCGCCCAGTGGCGGCGGCTAATTGGGTGCATGTCCAATTATTTGCGAGTGGCTCTTTTGGGATGAGCGTTCGGTGTGAGGCGCGGCCACATTGAACGAGGACGCGAACGGTGTGAGAGGCCGCACCGCCCACCTTTCTTTGCACGGGACGCATTTTGGTACGCCGTGCTCGAGCGGGAATAAATCCGTGCCGCGGATTAAATATTAATAAAATGCGATATTTTCGACTGTGCACAATCAATTATCGGCCCCGTGTTTGCTTATTATTAAAATTTCGTCAATTAAATAATTATGAACGGCGATTATTTTCGCGTTCGACTACCGAAATCGATGAATAATATTATTAATACATATACATATACATATATATATATATATATATATATATATATATATATATATATATATCTAGCCTTTTATTGATAATAGCATCTTCAAACTTTTCTTTTTCGAATTAATTTTAAAACATAATGAATATTCATATTATTCGTTGAGATAAACATATAAATTTGGATATTTATTATAATTTAATGTAATACAAAAAAAAAGGAAAATAGATTAAGAAATTTAACGATTTTAAATGTCGGAAAAATAATATCGTCAAATAGACAAGTATAAGTTATTATGAAATAATTATTTTATTTAAAAAAAATATATATCATTTGTAATAATTGACAGGATAATTCGAAAGTTAACCTCTATAAAGCAAACTTTTAATCATTATTATACATTTTTTATTACTTTATCGCTCATAATTTTATTGAAAATACTTCTTTTTTTTAGAATTGCTTTCAGAAAATAATTCGTCTCATCGAAACGCATTCGACGATGCATAACTTGATTTATAAGATTTATTTTAATTAGTCGGATATTTTGAAAGTTTACTTGTTTAAGGCATACTTTATTTCACGAAGAGCAATTTAATCATATCAAATCGCGATTACAAATTTATTTATCAATCAATGTTTAAACAGATTTTGTACTTTCTGAAATTCAATAATCAATTGAGATTCAAGTATTCATCGTTTTTTTTTATCAATATTAAAGATTATGAATATCCTTAAATACACTATATCAAAAAAAATATTTTACATAACTTATCAAGTAATCGACTGACTTTATTCAAATAATTATTACATAAAATAAAATATTGGTATAATGTTAGTACAATATACTTTAATGCTTTATATATATATCGTAAAATATTCGTTATAAATTTTAATAAGTAAAATGAAATATGCTGAAACTATGTCATCTGTAAGAAGTCTATACTTAATACGATATAATAAGGAAATTTCTCGTATGCAAAATTTAAAACAATGGCAATGGACTCCTAAGAGCATCAATATGTCACTGTTATTATTAAGTTTTCAAAGAGTCAGTGTTTGGTAGTCCTTTTGGGAACAATAGCGAAGCCGACGTTGTAAATGCGCGGTTCGAGTTGGCGACGCGCGTAGGACGCTACGGGGAACACCAAATATATATATATATATATATATATATATATATAAAGTAAAAAAAATAAAAATAACCCACACACATTCTCGGGTGGCGCAAAAAAGAAATTTAATTAAAAAGTTTAAAGTAACTTTCGCCTCGTAGGCCCAGAGTGGTGAGATTGGAGGAGCTTAAATGTACCATTGATGGTGTGAGGGTGCAGAGGTGCTCCAGATACCGAGGTTTGGGTATTAGGGAATCCGGCTGGGAAACGTTTGCCCGCATTAGTCCGTATTAGCTTTACGTCATTGATTGCTTTTGTATGTTTGACATCGAATACGCTCTATTAGTCTGGGATCGTCTCGATTTCCATCATAATTATGCTGGATTCAGTGGCGAAAAGTGTTTCAATCGTTTCGTTCATCTAATATTATGCTTGCAATAATAAAATTTGTTGAAATATTTTTTTAATAAATATTAATAGATACAATATATAGAGTGTATAGTATAAATAGAGCAGAATTATGTTTTGGACTTATATATTTAGATGTCTAATCTAAATTGAACTATGAAATATTCCGCAATGAGTTGAATGGGGGCAACAGTGTTTGCGTATACTTTGATCGTTCTTGACGCATCATTTTTAATTCATGAAATCTCCTAGTATGGTTTATACAAATTTAACTTCCACAATTTATGGACGATAGATCGAGGTTTCAGACCTCGCTAATTACACTGTCCGTCGAGGCAATCAGATATTTCATCGGACGAACAAGCAACCATCTACCCCCATCGGCTGCTAGATACCGCAAGAGGTTCGCTTTAATGAAATTGAACCCCTAACCCGTATAGCAAGGCACACGCTCACACTGTCACAACACATATGAAAGACACCCTGGTAACCGGAGATGAGGGATGTTGACGCGGGTATGAGATGATGGGATCCACTTCTCTAATTCTTAGCCACGATGTGAGGTGGGTGGACCATACAAGCTCGCTAATTGATAGCCCCGTATACCGATCTGTCTCGCACGTGAGCCAATAATACCGGATTATTGCTACACTTCGGTATTGGCCTGTAAATATTGCCATCGATTATTAATCTACCCGGTAATTCCTCTTTAAGAGGCGTCCATAAATAACCAGTCGCCATAATAATAATAATAATAATAATATAATAATAATAACAACAAACGACAACTTATGTATTATTAACGGTATCGTCGCTCTTCGTTAACCCGATGGAGGACATTTTATAGTGATTTGTTACTGACGTGTACTCGATTATTAGTTTTTATTTTTATTTTTAGTCCTCTACTTTCGAAACAATTCAGTATTATAATTATTTAAATAATTTGCTATAATGCTATGTAAGTGTTTATTCGTTCCGATTTATGTTTTCAGATGTTCAAGTATTATAAAAACAAATATATACATTAAAATTTTAAAATTATCTTTTTTTGAAGAATGTAACATGTTGTTGTACTTTTAACATATTCGAAATTGAAATATAAACGATGATAATGCGGGTTTGAATACTCGTTTTATGAATAGCTCAATGTAAGTAAGCGTATTTATCGATTCAAATATTAAGGTGTTTGGTTAAATATTTACTTTTCTAATATTAGAAAATAATAACTAATAGGATTTTTGATTAAAATACTTTTATTTTTTCTTTGATCTCTATATAAAAAAAAATGTGATATAAATTATCTTTTTATTTGTATAGTAAAACGATGTTTTTAGCTAATTAAAGTGCATTAATTTTATTAAATTTTGATATGAATAGAAGATTAATGATTGTTTATTTTATATATTGAAGCTAAGCAACGCATATAAAATTACAATATGACTAGTCATATTATAGTTTAATATTTTTTTGTAAAAGATAAAAAATCATTACTAGTACGAAA
Organism: Leptonema lineaticorne; assembly: GCA_024500535.1. Lineage (NCBI taxonomy): Eukaryota > Metazoa > Arthropoda > Insecta > Trichoptera > Hydropsychidae > Leptonema > Leptonema lineaticorne. The sequence continues at coordinate 2,542,696 of JANIJI010000003.1, forward strand.
GTAGAGAACACCATCATGTATATTTATATAATTATATGTGTATGTTATTTTTCCAATTTTTTTTTATCACTTAAACCTCTGGTTTGACTAGTATCTGCAGTGAGATTATTAGTTCAGTTCAAGTTTCAATTACGTCTATAAGAGACGATAGTAAAAACCTGGGCATGATGAGTTTTAAAATAACTGTTCGCCGATGCGATCTTGCACTAATAACGTCAATATTTGATCGATAACATATTTATTTATTTGTATTTTTTTTTTCTAATATTTTCGGAGTGATTTATTTATCATTCGTGTATTTAAGTTTACTACTTGTATTTTTCTCGTAATTTAAAATGGTAATAAAATAAATTGTTTTTGTGTAGACCACTTGTTTATATTGATTTATTTCAGTTTGAATAAATTAATAGTGACAGTCGATGAACAGTTCTTTTTTTATGAGCGTAAAACTTCATGTTTACCGCATTACAACGGTTGACATGCAATATCAATCATTTTACTTGAGGTCAACATTCAATGTATGCAGAAAATAAAGTAATTTTCGTATAATATTTATAACTGAGATAAATATTAAATGTCTAATATAAAAAAAAAATAATATTATCGATTGATAAATTATGTCCGTTACACATTAATTGGTTACAGGTTTTCATTTTCTTACTTCATTTATAATGTGTGTTCACAGATTGTGATTGGATAAGAAATAACAAGACGTTATAATGTAAAAGTGAAGTGGATAAATTCGCTAATTTATATCGACCCGATTAAATATTCTTCGACATTTATGTTTTAACTTGAAATTTAATAAAATACTGTGATTTGACAAATTTTAGAAAAGAATAACGTCCAAGTTTGGTAGTAGATTTGAACAATTCAATCCTTTAAAGAAGAACAGTCTCCATAAAATACTTGTTACGTAGATGTCATTTTATAAATTCTGTTATTCTCAGATTTATGCGGTAAATAAGTTTTTTTTTTTTTTATAAATATCGTGTAAATGGAAACCGCGTGAAGAAAAAAATGCAAGGAACTCGTACAAAATCTAACGATATATGTTTCATATTAAAAAACCGCGTAAATTGAGATATTAATTTCATATTAAATTCGATGATGTGTTCTAAAAATTTGCGTAAAAAGTCAAAGAACTCATACAAATTTAAATATGTTTTTATTAAAAACAAATATTTAAAATTATAAAAGGCACATAATAATACAACTCGACTATTTTTAATATATTTTATTTTTCAAACAACATGTTTATTATAATCTAAATTATTTATCTTTAATATTCAGATTGTCACAGGTCAGACTTCATAAATATTGAATATATTTCAAAAAAACATTTTTCACGATCGCGTAAATCGGGGTATGTCTGTAATTGTCTACTATTCCATTTTAAATTCCTTAATAATTATTGAAGGAATTATAGCAAAATGGATATGAAAATCGTTTATATAAGTCAGATGATGACTAATTATTTTGTATAACAACAACAAAAAAAAATACTATATATACTGGTAATAGCGTTATTCATACACGTATTACAGATATATCAAACGCCATTAGTTTTTTTATCCCAATCAATGGAAATTACGAGAGAACGACTAGTCGATGTTTTTTTTGTTGTTTTTTTTTTAAATGGAGATAATCGCATACGGGGAGAAGACCAGATACTCACCTGCTCACACTTCCGAGAGACGCTCTCAGGTCAGGTTCTAGAAGAGACAAGTGGCTACGGGTAACGTTATTATTTCTCGTACAGTTTAATGAGCCCCTTGTTAAAGGGGCGCCTTGGGCTACCGCGACTCTTGTCCGGTTTCCCGACGTTGGCCCCCGGGAGTGGGTGGAAAGGCTTTTGTTGGGATCTCCACGTTAATTGTTTCGAACATAACGAAGCGAAATACCGAGTCCTGATTCCTGTCCCCGAGGCGTCCCAATCAACCGACGTAGACTTTACGACGTTGACACTCTTCAATTTTCATCATTAACGTGTATACTATATATATATATATATATATATATATATATATATATATATATATATATATATATATACATACATACATGAGTATATCAGTGATGGCCAATCGATTTCAAAATTTAAATGATGATTTTGAACCATTTACTTCATTTGCTAAAAATTGGATTATATCTAAATAAGTTTCTCACAGTATTTCTATATAGAATGAGCAATAATATTTAAAATTAATTTTTAATAGTAAGATTTTCTTATTTGTATTAGATAAAATAATCAATAGAATAGGAAAAGATCAATAGGAAGACGTCAAAATTCATGGCTTAATCTTTACCACTCATGTGTCGGGTGTCGGCCGACACCGCTAACAGTCCGATACAATTCAAAATTACTTTTACAAAGCTTTACAAAGTTTCTGTTGATATTCCATTATAAAACTATTTGAATTTTTTGTCTGATTACAGTATTTAAAAAAAAATGAGTGGAAAGGTTTAAAGATATTCGTCAATAGAGCTCTTCCAAATAGTGTAAAGAAGAAGAATGATGAAATCTTTCTAAAATACAAATTTAAGGCGATCAATTGTTCTCTTTTTGAAAGGACAATCTTTCTTTAATTTTTTTTTTGAAGTCGGTCTCAAGATCGAGTACCTTTTTTGAATCATTTTTCTTTACAATTTAAAATTAACTAACTACAACGCGTCCCTCTCTTCATTTAAAAACAACGATAATAGAACAAACAACTCGTCATACATTAAATTTATCATTGCTTATAACGTGTGGCTATTTTTCCATATAAAAAAAGTAGATTGAAACAACAGATAAACTGGCCATCCCTGCTCTACAAGTGTATCGAGTAATACCATAACAGTGTATCATAATTGGGTATATAACGTATGTTGATCGAGACGATATATCGTAAATATTGTAAAAAAACAGATTTACGATTTTTAACTTAATGATTGGATGATGTTTGTTCTTTTTTTTATTTTTGTTGACTATCTTGTTTAATCGACGTTATTTTATATAGAATCGAAATACTAGTTTAATTGATTCGATTGATTTTTTTCTCATAAGGACTTGAATTCTTAAAGGTATATTTTTATTTCTTTATATCGATCGATTGCTTTTTTCTTACCAAAACAATAAAATGGATTAAAATATTTGAAGACTTGAAGCTAGATTTATTTAAATTAAAATATTAATTGATAACAAAAATTTGAGCTTTTTTAATTATTAGATTTTATTTTATTGTAAGATAAGTAAGTTGTTTAGTTATATTTTAAATAGTTTAATTCAGCTTAATATATTTGTATAAGTTTTATATATTTTCTTCTTAATTAAATATTGAAGTAATTCATCTTTGAAATACCATAATAATAAATAAATAGGAAAAATAATAGTACTCGATTATATAATAAAACACATTTTATTGTTTAAAATAAATAATACTTTATTTACAAATGATCCTTGAACAAATATAAATTTATCAACTTTATAATAGCAATAATCAATAATGACAATAATAATAATAATAATAAAACTTAAAATATACAAAAAACGAAACAATTTCAAACACTTTTTTTTCTCACAGTCATAAATGGGAAAGTGTACAAAAAAATTAAAAATAAAACGACTAAAAATTCGATAAAATATACAATATTAAAATAATAATAATAATAATAATTATAATGAGAATTATAATAATATTTTAGAAAACATTTAAAATGACTTACGTAATAACTTTGTATTAAGGTACATTTATTCAATAAGGATATTTTTTTTCTTTAATAATAACAAAGCGTTTTTTATATTATTTATATATATATATATATATATATTTTATTTTTCAAAAAATGCGAAGCAAACATATCTTCACTTGCGATAGCGTTTTTCCTTACTTCATTCTCATTTCATTTACAAATCATTTCGATTACTTTGGTTGATTTCCATTATTTATAATATATATATAAATTTTTAAGTACAATCTTATAACATATAACTTCATTTTATATATACACGTTACAGACATTATTATGATTTTTTATTTGTTTTTATTTTTTTTTCATTAATTTACATATATATTTTATCGTATACTTAGGTCACGAGGAATTCTTATCTACAAATATATTGCAAAATCTGAGAGAAAATCGTGATAGAGGAGGACAAAAGTGGATTATATATTATTTCGTATTTTTGTAGTGTGGGGGAAAAAAGTTATTTTTCTATTTTTCTTGGTGTATGTCGTCGTATCGTTTTTCTTTGGAATACAGCGAAATATATATATTTTTTTCTGTTCCACAATAAAAGAAACTCCTTACGTGTAGAAGAAATTGAAGTGTATCTGTCGATTTAATTATTATTATTTTTATTTAACTTTTATTTTTATTAAAAACTGCACTTGAAAAACAGTTGAGAGATTGTCTTATTTAGTACTATTTATTTTTATTTATTTATTTTTTATTTTTTTACTTTGTTTTATTATAGTCTGTTAGAATCGTTGTATCGTTGTTTTTAATGTGGTTTGATCTGTAATGAAAAATCAAAAGATAAAATTATGGTTCATCTTATATTTTTATCGGTAATAATAATCTACAGATGAATTGAAACAAATATAAACCAGATATTGTCATTTTCTTTTTATTATAATCAGGTTCAATAAGTATATTTTTTGTCAATGCTATTGACAAAATATACTATCTATCATAGTAATGATTAGATAGATATTTTTTTATTATAGATCTAAATATTCGAATTATAATGTAATATCTATATATTGCGAAAAACAAGTCTTCAGAACTCAAGAGGGTTTCAAGTTTGAAAGAGCTATCATAATATAGATTTTTATAAATTTAGTGAAAAAAGAATATTCAAAAAACAATAGCCGTATTTAATGTTCAAATAAAAATATTTGTGATTAGAGAGTAAATAAACATGTAATTGATTGGTAATCAAAAAGATCCACAATAACACTTCAAAAAGTATTTGAATGGCTTTTGATTGAGTGTTGTGACTAAAATAATAAATTCATACTAATATACTATTACGGTAGATGATATATTATAGGCAATACAAAGTTATATATAATTTATAGCAGGAGTGCTTAAAGTGGTGACCGCAATGTTTACAAATTGCCCGCGAAACTGTTTTTAAATTCGCATTTTTTTTTTTTTGAGATAGCAGTGTTTAAATCAAGTTGATTTTATTTTTGATTTTTTATGATGTATCATATTTTTTTTAAATGTATTTGTTTAATGTAACCTTAATATGAGCAAAAAGGTCCCTTCTTTATTTCAATAATAGCTTGCCATTTGTAATTGAAGCGAGAAAGCGTCCACGACGGACGAAAACTTGGACACCCTAGAGTAGGATGACCAAACGATTTTGAATTACGTCACACTTATCATATACATTGTGCAGTACTCAGAGTAGATTGATTATTTGCATTGTTAAAAATTTAATAAACAATCCAATATTGAAATATTATATAAACGTTTAAGTACTCACCGTCAAATCATTTCTGGCGTTCTTCCTGAGAGGCTTGCAAGCACCCGGCAGGTGGTTGGCGTTCGCGTTTTGATAATGTTGTGTGTGATGGTTGGGCTGATGGTGTGTCTGATAGTGGTTGTGGGTGTTGTGGGTGTGCAGGGTGGCCGGCAACTGTCATCGTGGATTCTCGCAGGAGTCCGCGTCCGGGCTGCCGTAGCCGCTCGATGCGTCGTCTCCGCCGACGCTGCCCATCATCATTTCCTTGTCGACGCCGACTCCGACGCCGACTCCGACGCCGACTCCGACACCTACGCCGACTCCGACGCCGGTGCCGACACCCGGATGATAACCGCCGCCGACGGCGCTCATCCTCGCTGCTTCGTTAGGTGACTGCAACCACATCCTTGCATTTAACATGCATTTCCATTTCAGAAAATTATTTATTTTTATATAATAATACTTTTTTTTTTGTACTCAATAATTAATGCCTCTATATTTGATTAAATTTTTAATAAAAATTATTGAATTTATATAGAGGTCAATTCGGACAGCATACTTAGCATAAAACATCAAAAAAATTCTAGTTAAAAATGATTCAAATTTTTGAAATATGATTTATCAGTTATATATAGATAAAATTTAGAACTTAATGCTTATTATGCTGTTATTAATAAATCTATAAGTATATATATTTATAAAAATATTATAATTATTTGAAATCGGACAAATGAATTGAAAGTCATAAAATAATTTAAAATACAAAGAATAGAAACAAGGAATAAGGGATATAGGATACATATAAAAAGAATATAAAATGAAACGCGATTTCAAATGATTATATTATATAAGAAATGCTATATAATGGTAGCTCATCAGGAACTGATCATCAACATCATATAAAATGCGTCATATAAAATCAAGCATAATTTAATAGTTTTTTTTTTGTTTCATGTCATTTAAAACATTCAAAAATTCTTTCTTAAAATTTATATTAATTTGAATTAGACGTGATGATAGTTTACCTGTAGAGCGTTAACTTGCCGTCGTACATGTGCTAAACTGGAAGGGTTGTGGGCCATATTAGCAAAAACCAGCCTCTCCTCGTAGTCGTATTCGCAAAGGATTTTGTTATCGCATAAATAGAAACGGTCGCCGACGCAAAACCTACAAAACGAATAAGGTGATTTGAAAAAAAGATGTGATTTTTTTTGGCGTGTTTGTTTTAAAACGGTCATCGTCTGTTTTTGTGATAATTGAGGCGTCGGAAGAAGACCGCTGATGGCTCTTTTCCTGCTTCATTACCTGTGATTACACTGCTGGCATGCAAAACACTCCAGGTGGTAGACGAAACTCTTCGCTCTCATGACCATTTCGAACGCCGGTATCACTTTGTTGCAAGCCACGCAATTTCCAGTAACTCCGAATAATCTGTACGAAAAAATATAATAAATAAAAACGACTGAATTATGCACAAATCGGTGTAATTTTGTGCGAACGCACCTTAAATAGTCTCTTTTACATAGTATGAGATCGGCTTTCGTATATAATGTTGATCCGACTTCGCCGAGTCTCGCGTCACAGCAGCCGCATTTTAAACAGTCTTCATGCCAGAATAAATCCAGGGCTTTCAGGAGGAATCTCTCCGTGATCACTTTGCCGCAGGAGGCACATTCCCTGGGACCCACGGCTCCTGATCCTGCACCGCCTGGACCGTTACTAGTTGAACCGCCACTGCGATTCAGCGCCAATTTGATGTCGCCTGTACCTAGAAATAAAAGAGAATTTAAATTTTCAAAAATAAATTTAGATTTTTCTAGTAGACATTTTTCTTTTGAGATTAAATTAATTTTCTGCACTCTTAAGATATATTATTTCTTTCTAGAATATATTATCACATTTTATATAATATTTAAAATAAAATATAGATATTTTATTTAAATTAATATTTATGTTAAATTTACAACGGTGGAAATGCGGATTTAAACTCTTGCATTCTGAACAGTTCAATTTAGATGTGTGAATTTATCAAATCTATCATTTAGATGTCAATATAATACAATGAACAGATTAAAATTTATATATAAAAAATAAACAATATTAATTTTATCAATTAAAAATAAAACAATTCTCTATTTTATATAATAAAATAATATTATTTGTGATATATAAATAAATAACAAATATTTCGTAATTGTTTTTTTTTAATATAATGATAAAAGTCGTAGTTTGATTTATGGACTTCGGTTATTCATATATTGATATAAAAATTAACAAACAAAAAAAATACATAATAAAATTACCAATATCGATATTTTCACATATTATATATAATACTATTTAATGTCCAAATTTCCTTAATTACATTATGGAAAAAAAAATTCAACGATGCGCACACGTATGAAAAAAAAATCCTGTATACACCATTGTCAAAGTTTAATCCTTTGTAGACATTTAATTAATGTAACGCGATATTGCCGGCAGATTAGTTTGTAGCATCCATAATTGGTTTTCGGTGCCGCGTCACAGTACTGTCCCAACTTTGGTAATCAATTTAATTGGACTTTTGACAGTCGCATTATCGACGAGCGATTACGTCGTCAAACTGGCTCGGTGACATGCGCCATATATATAATATAATACAATATAATAACATAAAAATATACGCACATACACACACACGTGTGTGTGCGTGTGTGTGAAAATATCGTTTTTCGTCTTAATTAATTAATTCGTTTTTATATATTATGTATGTAAACGTGGTCGTTTAATCGCACCTCTATACGATTAATTTATTCAAATATATATAATTTTTTTGCTGTGTGATTATCGTGTTTACAGTTTTTAATAAAATATTGACATTTATATTATATTATATATATATATATATATATATATATATATATATATATATATATATATATGCAGTTTATCTGACTTTCACAATTTGCCATATTCGGTTTTAATTATATTATATTTTTTAATTCGATCGTATAATTGGTAGATTTTATTGAAAACTCAATAAGGAAGAAATTTTAAAAATATACAATCAACACAATTTGGAATTGTCGATAAATATTCGGTAAAAAACTGGATTCAAAAGAATAATTTTGATGTTGTTTCGTTTAATATACAGGTTTGTTACTAATAAATATGAAGATTAGCGTTCTATTTTATAACAGATATAATTAGTTTTTTTTAAATTTTGATTTAAAATATTTTTTAATCTTAATATTTATTAAATAATAAATATATGTACGTCGTAAAAATTATTAATCTGACATTTAAATTGAATTATATATATTTTTTATAATTTAAAATAATGCAATTCGACTAGTTGAACATGAATATAAGCCTTGCTGTATATAAAAATGATCAATTAATGCAAATTCACGATGGCAGGTGACAGCGAGAGGCTCATTCGCATTTCACACGTTGACCAATTATAAAGAAAAAAAAATGTCGATAAGACTTCGATTTTAAAGTATTTTTAATGAGAAAGACAGAGAAAAAGAGCTTTAGAGATTTTTAATGTGTGCGTGTATTTTAATCCATTTGGCGATGCCAATTTGCATATGTTAAGAGCGACGGTTAATTAAGCTCTCGGATGTCAGTTTGAAATCTCTGTCTTAAATATCCCCTTTCCAAAATATTATTTTATAAATATATATATATATATATATATATATATATATATATATATATATATATATTATAATATATACAGATCGACACAAATAATAGCACTATTTTTATAAAATCATTTGAAATGTTTTTATATAAAAATGTAATGAAAAAAGCGTGACATATATAAATAATATATATAATGTATTATCTCTTTCGCATATATATATATATATATATATATATATATATATATATATTTGTTATTGATATTAGAAAATAATTAATTACATTTGTATTAAAAATATATTTAGATTGTATTTTATAAAATGTCGTTTTCAAGGTGAATTATTTTTTTAAATTAAATATATTACACATTAGTAATAAATTATGTACTTTTATTTATTTATTTTCATTTTAATTAATAAGTTCGGTAATATCGAATGGATATTAATAGTGGATAAATGTAATTTATTTATCAATTATCACATTTATATATATATATATATATATATATATATATATATATATATATATATATATATATATATATATATTACAAAGATAACAATATAAAATAATTATCATAATTGATTAATAATATATATATATATATATATATATATATATATATATATATATATATATATATGAAAGAGATTTTTTTTTCTGTCGAACGACCGTTTTTATTCGACACATCCTATATATATATATATGCACGTTCACATAATAACTAACGAAACGTATTCGAGAATCGAGATTTCATTTAACAACCTATCATTTGCGATCGGATTATTGGCAATTACCCGATATCCGCCAGTTACACGGGGAGTAATAAACGAATTAGACATTAAATGATATATCGTTAATTTGTTTCATTTATTCCTATGCCGTTCTTTAAGCCGCCTAATATAATATTGGAGGTATCAATTTTTTGGAGTCTATCCGTCTGTTCAACGTGCGGATATTGAAAAGATGATGTTGAAAATTAAAAAAAAGAAAGAAAATGAATTTCGAACAATGGGCCTACGTCGAAGAAGTAGATGAAAAATATATATATATGCAAATGCAACTCGAAAACGATATTCAATCTTTTAATTAAATGACTGTGCATAATGTAAATGTAAATTGTGTATTATTAATATTATTATTACTATATACACGTTAAATTAATTTTCAATGTGATATCCGGTTATTTTCATGAGATTTTTTTAAATTCGTATGTCGACGGTTTTTACTTATTTTTTAATATTATATGGTTATAAAATTTTAACTACATTTAAAAATAAAAATAAAATTACAAGCATGAAAATTATCATATATTTAAATAGAATGAAAAGATATAAAATTTAATACTGAATCATTCACTAATGATTCAATATAAAATTTCACATTTCAATATATAAAAATTATAATTTATTTTTTTAATTGATGTATTTTATTGAAACTGAAATGGTTTAATATGAATCACACAGTAATATAAATTTTGCAGATTTATCATGCAGAGTCTTATATTTAATATTATATATAATAAAAAAATATATTATATAAGAAATTCTAATGTGATTTAAATAAAAAAAATATATATAAATTTCTAAATAACATCATTGAAAGGAGGAAAAAGAAAATCGAACGTGAACACATAAAAATTATTTCGACACACAGTCATATAAATAATATTTTATATATTTTTGTAATATATATAGTATATATATATATATATTTTTTTTGTAGATTCGTTAACATATTACAAGAATAAAAGTTGTACAGGAAGACGGATAAAGTGGTTTCAAGAATGACGTTGTAATGAATAATCTTCGGATCGATTCAAACGCAAATTATAATCGCTTTTTTTTTCATAAACGTCGAATGGGACAGGTTGAATGGGTTCGTTAGAATTATTGTACAATTATATATATGTATGTGTGTGTGTATATATAATATATAATACATATCGCAATTTAATTTTGTAATTTAATATGAGTAGAATACGAATCCTTATTATAAATATATGTATATATAGTAATAAAAAATATATTAATATATATATATATATATATATATATATATATATATTGCACGTGTAATATGTTTGTATTATATATAGATTAGGTGTTGCCACTGCGTTACGTGTAAATTTGATGCGCACAAATTGGCCATAATCGGCGTCATTCGGCGGCCAGGTTCAACATTTTGATCGTTTAACACTGCACACGCCACGTTAATTCATGCGCCCGTCGATTTTACATTTAGATAACGTCGTGTGTTTATGTAAAATTTTTTGATCAAAAAAAAAAAAAAAAAAAAAACAATTATTAAATAAATAAAAAATCCAATACGGCGCTCATAATTTATTTCGAAATATAATAGATTCTTTTTCGATGTCAATCGCGGATCGTTTAGGTTTTTTTTTTCAATGCGCGAATAAAATATCGATGAAAATTTACGACGTATAAAAAGACGTTAATAATTTAATTAGAAAACAAATTATCTATTCTTTTTTTTATAATTTATGCATGCGATGTTGATTCGGTGTATATTTTTTTTTTGTTAATTTATAATTTAAATATGCATGTAAATTATATAGAATTTAAATTAGTTTTAAAATTGCGTAATAAATTAATATTTTAATATAATTATTAAAATGACAATCACAGTTATTTTTTTTAATATATAAATAAATTAATGGCGTAATGGATGTTATAAATCCGAGATCACTATTTGAGATTTAAGCAATTTGATTAAAGTTATTTTTTTTTTATGAAAGTAAACATTTTGTATATTAAAATATCTATGGTATTATATTTAAATAGTATCATTATAAAATAATAATACGAAATATATTAATATAATAAGGGATTAATTAAAAGAGACTTACATTTTGATGAATATAAATAATTAGGTCTCTGAATATAAAGTTTTAATTAAACAAGCAACTTGTTAGGCCTATATTTAATATAAAATATTTCCTCGTTCTAACGACATCTCCAATATAAATACATCAAATTGAAATTATATATACGTAAGTTGTTAAAATAAAATAGGAAGGAAAAAAAAAAAGCGGAGCAAGTTTTAAGTGCGACCAATTAGAGCGGCGACTAATCAAATTTGTATACGTGGATTTTTTTTCTCTCTATTTCAACTTCAATTATACAACCAGAGTACATATCAAGTAATTGAGCACTTTTCGTTCTATTTAGTCAACCGTCAATTAGAAGAAAAGACTTGCGGTTAAAGTAGATACGTATACATATATATATATATATATATATATATATATATATATATATATATATATATATATATATATATATATATATATAAAGAGTAAAATAAAAAGAAAAAAAATTGACAGCAGTTTAGGTTTAAATGGCGCACTTGCTCCAGGCTAGCTAGTCACTGCAAGAAGTGACCTCTCAGATCCCATTTAATTGCCGTCTAACTGAGGGGAGCAGTGCCAAGATAAATCGGTCACCGTTCATCTCATAGACATTTACAATACACCACTTAACCCGAAGGATGAGGTGGCGGAGGTGGAACACCATCTTGACGAAAAGAAAAAAAAATGGAGCAAAAGTTAAGAAGGAAGCAAACGATGTTGGTCGACGAAGGCATATCTGGACGTCTCCGGCAAGAGATCGGGCGGAACTAAAGTGGTACAAAATAAAGAAAAAGAAAACGGGAGGACACTCTTTGAACGTTCCCTTTCCCGTTTGGCCTTTTTTTTTTTTTGGCGGTCTCCATTTTTCTAAAAAGGATGATATGCCAAGTGCTTTTGTATGCGGGCACTCATTACGCGGTCAGCCATTCGACAATTCAATAGGCTTTGATGTCACTATTCTTATATCTCGACCGTACGATTGAAATTGTTCCGTTTTCATTAAAGTCGGTTTTTAAATTTCGCCTTCGTTGCGTTTATTTTCGTTTTATGTCGGCATTTTCCTTTTTGTGGGGGAATGTCTCTTGTGTGCAATAAGGGCAATCGAGTACTATTTGTAAACAAAGACGGCTCTTTTCGGTCTTTGATCTTATAATTTCGGCGTGATCATTTTATACGTATATTAATTAAGGCGTGACGAATCTGCAAATAGATATCAGACTTTGGTTTTATTGGTAAAAATCAATTAAAAGCATATTGCAATAGAAGCAGAACACATTTATAAAGGCATCATGTGCTATTTGCGATTTGCGAATAAAGTAACTAAATTTGTTATAGTCATTATTTAAATAGATTTAATTGCACAATTTTAATAATGATTTGAAGTATGTTGAAAGTAAATTAAATTTTAAAATTAAAAAAAGAACCGTTAACACTGAAAATAATATTAAAATTACCCTTAAAACGTAAATTTTAAAGACTTCATTATATAATATTATGCATACAAAATGAAACGTTTATAATATATGTAAATTGATATTACGCCGTTAAATTTTACCGGTGACGCTGTTATAGAATTATTTAATTTACATGTTTAAAACAATAAATACGACAGAGGGAGGGAAAAAAAAAGAAATAGATTTTTACCGATGGAAATAACTAGTTGCGTGTTTTGCGTGTAATCATTAAATGTATACATCTTTCGCGATTTTGCATGAGAGTGGCGCAATTTGCCAAAGTGGTTTAAACTGCGCTTATTTAACATACCCGTTGGATGACTTCACTTTTAATCGGTTAAAATGCTTAACTTATTTGTATTTAACGCTTCGAGTTCCATGCGATAACAGGAAAAAAGTGTTGCGTCGTCTTGGGAGCAAAATCTAGTTTTGCGCGTTTCTTTTAAGCAATTCTGAAGATTAATTTTATATATTATTATATATTTCTTTAATAAGTTTTATAAAATATATTAGTTATGAGACGATTTCGATATATATGACCTGATAAATAGAACTAAATAGTGGATATTTTGAAATGAAAAATGTTGTCCTGGGGCAAAATCTAGTTCCGCACGGTTTACTCAAGTATCTTAAAAGGTTTTTATTGCAAATAGAGATCGGTTGTGTAATTGAAAGTTTTAAGTGTAGAACTGGTTAAGTGATTTAAATTATTTCGTTGGTTTGTGAGTTAATGACCCAGTAAAATTTGCCTACCATCAAAGCTTAAATCTTACTAGGAATGTACGGAGTAGAATAATGCGTATGCAGGCATGTGTATGTAAAATATATGGACTGTGCTGGAAGCTTACAAATTTGTTATCTTTTAAGTCCTAATAAGCGTCATAGAGATGACGGAGAAGCCAAGCAGTGACACACTTCGGAAGATTCCCAAGAGTTGCTTAATTGTAGCCGTAAATTGTCTCAGTGTGGCATATGTTGAGCTAATTTAGTGCTGATGTCTCATCTTGGGGGTATGCAAATAGTGCTTGCGAGAAGTTTATTGTGCGTTTAAGACTTATGTTTACGGTTTGGAGCACATTAGTGAAATACCAAATATCGCGTAAATTTTGCATTCGCGAGAACTTGGTGAGCTCAACTCGGTGGCAAAGTTTGAAAACGGAGGATTTGGCTTCGTGTTGCAGCTATTAAATCAATTTGAATTATGTTTTACATGGGAATTTAGATTTTAACGTCCATTTCATCATTTTTTTTTAGTTTACTTTCTAGTAAAATTAAGATGATTAAAATAAAATTTAGACTAATAAGTTATTTTATACGAATTATAGAGATTTGTTTTAGTTTTATGCAGTCGAAATATTTTTTCTATATATTATTTTTAATTAATATTATATTTAAAGTATTCAAAGTTTGTTCAGTGCATATATATATATTAGAATATATTGTCTTACTAATAATTTAAGGCGATTTTTATTTAAATTCGTCCGTATATAATGGATTTATATCGAAAGCTTTTACATAAAAAAAAATAAATGGAATATATTATATGATTTGTAAGAGCCATTAGTGTTTTTCAACAAATGCGACGCTTCTTCGTCACATATGAGAACTTTGAAATGCGATACTTTGTAACCAAAACTATATAAAGCATCGGACTCAACCTTGAAAATTGATAAAAACATTCTCGTTTCGTCAGATTTTTTTTTTTTTTTTTGTTCTTTATAACCGTTTCATCTCTGTTCGATTCCGTTTCAAATATTGATATTATGGTCGACTCGGACCGCTTTAATTGCGTCTACGGTTTGCGGTGTGTAATTAAAATTTTGAACGTATCACAATGGAAGTGTTGGATGGTGGCCAGGGTTTGCATATATACCACTAGCATTCCTTAATTGAGTAGTATCCATTAGCGCGTTCGAGATTACTTTTTGTGTCTTGGCAAAGTGACGAGCATTTTAAAATTTCTTGCTGAAATCAAAACGACTGCGGGGTAAAAAGCTTTTTGAACGCGTTAAAATGGTATTCCGACGCTCTTTTTTTTCATTATATTTTTTTTTCATCATCATCATCATCTTTTCACTCTCTGTTTTCATTAGATATCAAAAGAGCCAAGTCATAATTAACTTATATTATGACTTTTTTTTCTCATTATACGGTTGTAAAGTATGTAATTGATTTTAATGCTCAATATATGTTTTATTTAAATTAAATAATTAAATTTAAGAATGATTAAGTAAATTATGGTGTGAACCGTTAGGATGATATTTTAATGTTCAGTTTGAAAGTTAATAAAATCAAATATGGCCGAGAATCGTTTCGTATTCGGCATTCTGATGATGGTAGAGATAATTTAAAAAAGGATATCCTTTATTTGAATACGTTTTTACGGCTTTTTATGGCGGATTGACCGCTAGTCCACGGTGTGGATATGCGGCACCGAACCGCAACGAGCTGTATGATATTGTTTTTGAGAAGCCACGGCTAGATTTATTGTTTAAAAGCTTTTCTCGGTTCCTTTTAGTGCGTTCCATCGGCGGTGACTGCCTCGATGGGAGGCTGTGTGGACCCACAGCTACCGAATGGGAACTAGGTGGGTTAGGGTGATCCATTACCCGGCCCGTGTCTACCTAATGGGAGACGTTTAACTTACCACTAAATCTGTTGAGGAGTTTGCTCTCACTCAACGCGGTCGTAATAGCTACGACGATGGCATTCCGAGTAAAAAAGAAGTGAAAAAAAAAAAATGTTATATACTCCAATATTTATATATGTAATTCCGAGCGAATAATATGTACGACAATTTGAGAAGCGGCGGTTTTTTTTTAATCGAATGTTCAGCGGTGACATTCCATTTTTCTGATGATGCGTCATTTATACGCGTCAAAACGGGACACTGATTTAACGCGCGTAAACAATTATAATTTAAAATTTTAAAATGTGGCTGTGAGGCCATCTTAAATTAGCCTATGTCGCTTTCGATAAAATATGTCGCCGATGATAAAATTATATTTTAAAGCTTTTTTTTTTATTTCGAAAACGAAAGGAAAAAAAACGACCGACATTCGGCAGCATAATGTATTTATTTTGTTACGAATGCGAAATAGTTATAAATCACTTAATAAATTTGTATATGATTTGAAAATACGATTGCGATATTTTAAGAACGGTCGTGTGTTTTAAGATTTTGTCGAGAATCAATACGCGTCGAAGGGGAAAATTCCAGGTAAAAATGAAGTTTTGGCAGCTGTCTGTCGAGATTTTCATCTCGGCTTCACAACCCCTGACCTGACAATCGAATATAGTAGTCTTTGGGGAATACGTAATCGATTGGATTGGATAAAATTGAGTGAATTGGTTTTGATTGATAGAATATGAACTAAACCAATGTATGCATTGAATCAAACTCGCATAATTCGTTATAGATAATTTAAATAATTCGATCGCGACGTCTTCAACCCCTATTTGATATGTTGTATTGATTAGAGATTTATTTTGAATAAGTCAGCGGTATTTATAAAATATTTTCTATATAAAATATTTAATATAATATACAAAGATAAACGTTCTTGTGTATGAAAGTAAATTTGAAATAAAAGAAAACTATAAATAAATATGTATATAAAATTTTTACGAAAAATTGTAATGTATGAAATTTTAATAAATATGAATTACCAATCATGTTGTTGATTCTTATTTCTATTTCGAATACATATATTGTTGAAATATAAAATAGTAATTAAAATTTGTTGGCGTTTCGGCAACAATTGCGACCGTGATTGTGAATAATTAACGAAGCAATTTACTTCTATTATTAATTAGTTCGATGCGAAAACACAATTTTGAATTCTTTAATTAGCGCCGCGTATGTAAAAACTTTTTTAATTGAATTGCGTTACAAATAATTAAAATTAAACCAAGAGTTCTTCGATAAATACACACACCCACACACACATATATATAATATATTATATATATGCGTGTGAATGAATATATATATTATATATATATATATATATATATATATATATATATATATATATATATATATATATATATATATATATATATATATATATATATATATACTGATGAATGAATAATAGAAACTTTATGTTTCATTATGAAAAATAATAATTACGATTTAATTCTGCTACAGAGATACAATTAAAATTTCAAATGTATATTCACTGTAATAAAATATCCGCGTAGAGAATGCTGATGAAGAATTTATTTTATTAAAAGAATATTAAGAGCTATGCGTATTTTGTTTAAATAAGAAATACATCTAAACTTCGATTTACCGAGTTTACGATTATTATAGCTCGATAGTCTATGGATTTTAAATTGAATAAATATATCAGTAGAATTACACACATTGATGATTGGATTTTTTCATTTTAATTCTATACAATAATTATGTATTACTGAGTATTTAGTTAAATATTGAAATTAGAGATATTAAAAATAATGAAACGAAACGTTCTATATATATATTTGGCAAATTGAAACGATGAATAGAGAAATGTCAGCGTTTCATTTTAGTAGCTGTAACGTTGTTAGTCCGATGCCAATAAAGCCTCATTTGTTATGGGGTGTCCAGCGTTAATATTGGCAAGAATATATAGGGACCATCCCTTAATATCGGGGGCCCCGCGATGAAATAATGCCAATCTCTAAACTTTCGTCGGACGTACACGAGGAAACTTTCAGTCTTTCAATATATCATTTCTTTTTCAATATATTTCCTAGCAGTCGAGAGATATTGGATACAATCGCAGAGCTACCGTATATTGATTTTTGATTAATTTTCAATTTCGATACATATTACCGTATCCGCGATAATATTATATTTCTTTTCTACGTTTGCCATTATTGGTTGTTTGAGGGCGGAAAAAAAAATTAATACTACACTTTTTTATACGCATGTAAGACATTATTATCGTTCGACGGCAAATGAAAAATATATAATATATAATGGATAAATATTTTTTTTTCGTATGTGTAATATAATATTCGTACGAATTAAATGTGTATAAAACGCAAAATATCAGAAATATCTAAAAATATATAGTCTACGATAGATGTTATATAAATATATATTTTCCTAGTCTCAGAGATTAATTTGATATTAAAGCAACGACATTTGTGAAAATATATTGTGTATGTAGTTAATTGGTCTCACAATTATGATATTATCGAGATCAAGATAATATCGCGATGGTTCTCAATTAATTTAGAACAATGGTTTCTACATTTCTTTGATGTACACATTTCTTGAACAGTTCGCTTTTCTAAATTGAATTTAAGTATACATATATTTTTATTTTATATTATAGAATAAATAAAAATGAATATTTGGGCAAAATGTCTCAACATGTAATAATTTGAATTATTGACATAATAAAAGTCAATTTTCAGTATAATTCGAATTACGTTAATGGAAGAAGAAAAATTGGATAAAATTTATATCTTCTTCAGAAAAATCGACGAGAAATCCGAATTGAAAAAATAAATGATTGTTCTTATAATGCTTAGCGCTGATTGTTTTTGAAGTGCTTTATGAGACAACGCAATTTCTAACAGCAATAAAGGACTCGAATGGAGGTGAGGCGTTTCGCAAGGGTGGTTCGCGGTCAAACGCACACCGTGCGGAATATTGAATATTTGACGGAAAGCCAACACGCCCCATTGAATACTAAAAATATTAAAACCAAAGAAAATCGGCCCAACCGCAAGTTTATACGGTCCTAACCAAACTGAACCGTAGTCGAATGTCCGATATTATTCACGCTGAACGCTTTTCTTTACTATTTTTTCGTATTCATTCTTGACTTTTTTTTCTATATTCAACTAAAAAAAAAGAAGAAAGAATATATTAAATTTCAATACGCGATTATCGATAGTAATATTTGACTTTTTTTTTCTCATATATATTATATAAATATAGAAATAAATTGATAAAAATCGGGCGCGTTTTGTTTAACCTTGATATATTGAAAAATAAGAGAATGAGTTTTATAATTAATAATTCATTTTTTCATTATTATGAAAAAAAACAATCAATTCGAGCTAAATTAAAGTCACGTTTAAAAATAATTTAGAAAGCGTGTGGCAGATGACAATGATGTGATGTTTCATTACTGGGTCCATGGTGGACTGTTGCAGGGTTGAGAAACGAGGGTGGACGTGTGATAAGTTTCATTCACATGTTGGCACAGTCTTCGGCGTTCTCAATATCACACATCAGCTGCCCATAAATCAAATCCGCATAAGTATCCGAGGGTGTCTGAAGGTAGTAGTTAGCGGTGTGGGGCTGTCGATAGTGTGAGCTCATTTCTCTACTGCTATGGGTGTCAGTGCGAAGGAGACAGTCTGTACAAAACCAATAATTCAACTTGCTGACAGAACGAAACAGCTTCAATATAACGAACGACATATCACTGGAGAACATATTAAATTTTGCCAATATACCACCTCGTGACTTCGTTGGTGATTTAACCCGAAGTGCCATCGCGTATGCGCACGTTTTTCTATCATATCGTATTAAAAACGACGGTATAAGATAAATTTTAGTTGTTTTCATTATTTTATTACATTATAAAATTAATTGAGATTGAGGCAGATAATGTGTCAATGGAATGTTCATAGATATATCGTATACTTTTCAATTATTAGTGTATTAATAATAGATAAACATATTAGAAATGGAGTTATCGTTCTTGTGTATCGACACATATAGTGTTAATTAAAAGGGGAGCCGTTGAAAGCGTGTGTTTGAATCGATCTGCAGTAAAATCGGAAAGGTCGTATCAAGATTAGCCTTTGTGGAAATCTCGCAGCAACGCCACGAGGAAACTTGACGGGGGGGCGGTGGTGCTGCGAAGCGTTTTACTATTCCACACGGCCAGGGGTTCATTTCGACCCCGGTTTGCCCTGTCCCCCCATACCAGAGTCGGGTTGCTCGGTCGCCCTCCAATAGCCGTGGCGGCTAATGAAAAACTACTGCGAAACTTTCAGCGTGCCGTTCCGGATTTTTAATTTCCTGCCCACGCCTGCCGGAACCCGCTTTTCATTTTGTAGAAGCAGGGGCGGCGCGATCGTGGTCTGCGGACCGGAAGAGTTCCTCGCGACAAGTTCGACAAAGTTTTATCGGTTTTGAAATAACGGAATTTGAAACGAATATGCATCGGAATACAGATATTTTTTTAAGTATGATATGTATATATATATATATATATATATATATATATATATATATATATATATATATATAATTTATTTTTGTAGTAAAATTTTTAATTAATATTATAAATGATTTTTTATATAACATACAATAGTTATCATGGAAAAGAAAATTTGTAAAAAAAAAAACATTGAAAATCCCTGACAAGTAGCACCAATCCGGAGCGACGGGGAATCCAGCCGTAATCCCACCGCTCCCACAAGTGGGGGGTCGCGCGGTGTTAATTACGACCGACGTTTCCATTCGTACGGATTTATTTACGGCTTCGTGTAATTGAACGCAACGTTTGATTCTCTAGCGCGATGAAAAATAAAACGGTTGAGCGCCACTGGACAAAATTACCGCCGTCCAATAGCCGAAAACGTTCAAGGCGAACGACGCATCGACGACGAAAATTAATCGAGTCTTTGTGAAATTCACTAAATATAAACATTTTATTTTGATTATGTAAATATTTGCAAAAATTTATATAATGTAGTGCGATCGTTTCAATTTGTTCGTTAGATCAATTCAACGGATTTGTTTACGTTTAGTCATAATTAATCAAATCCACTATAAATAATATGATATATATATATTGTTCTAATCAGTTAATATCACAATGGAATTATCTTTATTGCTATGAATTACGACGCTTTATTGATTGCCACTTGGATTTACCTTCGAGTATTGTCATTTTATACGCAATATATATATATATATATATATATATATATATATATATATATATATATATATATATATATAGGTGGGGTTTTGATTGTATCCTATCGGGTGTTGAGCACCCACCAGAGTGGGTGGTTACCTCGAGGACGGAGGAAGCGGGTACTCCAGGGACACTTTCATTATTAAAAAAGTACGGGGAGAGTCGCTGTCGGCTGGAACGGGCGCTGCCGCGACTTTTTTAATTAAAAATTACGAAATTGATATAAAACTGGTCCGGTCCCGGCTGTGCGATGTATGTTGTCAACACTGTAATGACCGGCCGTTAAATTAAAATTTGATTTACAATATTAAAAAAGTTCGGTGCAACGACAGAGTCTGGCGCCTTGGCGGGCTAACGACGTCGCAGACCATTACCGGAGTTAGAAGGATGGCGGCTCACACCGTAAACGTCCACCTCATTTTAGCGCCCTTTCCGCCCTTCGACCGCCCCTTTTTTTTCGCTGAATGTTAAGAGTGCCCATTTTCTCATAATGCCGTATTTTTGACAGATTATAAGTCATCACTGGAGTTTTCGTATTATTATTATTGTTATTGTTTACTAAAAAAAATATTTATTTATAATCTAATAATTTAAAACATAATAAATTTTACGTTTCGATTAATTAAATATTAAATTTCATATAATAATGATAAATATAAGACTGTATTTACTTATAAACTTTTTTACGGATAAATTTCTAATATTTAACGAGAATTATTGATATAAATTAAACGAAAAATATTAGACAGTATCATAATATTATAAAATGTAATTTGAACTTTTGATGGAATTTTATATATCAATCAAAACGCTTATTTGAATCATAACAATGTTTGGATTGTAAACGGTTATATAGTGGCAACACAAAGTTCCTCTATAAGTTGAAGGAGAAGGAGTGTCAGATGGTGGAACGACGCGAGGTTAGGGAGTACGAGGATTCCGCCCCCCAAACCCCAGTTTCGACTCAGCCCCCCCCCGACCCCACCTCACATCTCCACGTCAAAACTTCTTAATACGTTTTCCGTGACGCAAGCGAAATTGAAGAAAACCCATATTCGGTAGCAGCGATCCTGAGCGCCGCACTTCCCAAACATAGATTAAAAGTTTAGTACTCTCAAATTGGTCTTCTCATATTGAAACAATTATCCGGGATCCCTAATACCATAGCGCAGGGAGAAATTTCTGCGAGGGATGTGCCAGCAATTATTTAAATTTCTCATTAATAAAATATATGAGTAAATTAGTAGCGAGCAATCATATTCGTCTTTCGCTATATATATATATATATATATATATATATATATATATATATATATATATAAACATCGGTTGAATTTATTAACCTATATGGAAAAATTAAGTTTTAATTAAATATATTAATATATATTTTTTTCAACGAGATACTTTATTAAACATTCAATTAAAATATTAAAAATTAGTTGAATATATTTAATAATATTCTATTTGCGGAAGTACGTTTAAAATTATTAATTAAGGATAAAGTGATATTATAACAACACTATAAAGTATCAACAACTGTGACTAATAATGACAGATGGCGTTCGATAAATTTTTATTTAAAAATTTGAAGTAATTAAAAAGGAAAATAATAAACAAAATGATAGTATTTTATTTATATATTATATTAACGGATTTGTTATAAATGATTTATTTACAACGGTAATAACTAGATAGAACGGTAATAACTAGATAGAATAATATATTTGAAAAAATAGTATATATTATATTTAAATTGGAAGTTGTTAAGTTCGTGTTTTTTTTTTAAAGTAAAGAAATAAATAATGCTAATATCGTGTAAAAGCGACGAAAACCGTGTCTCAGAAATTCGACAATGTTCCGAAAAAGGGGGAGACGTGTGGGGGATGGTTTCCGAGATTTAGCGCTTCGCTAATGCGTTTATAACAAAGAGGACCGTCGGGTGCCGGGGAGTGAATCGAAAATCCGTCCACTTTAAAACCATCGACGGCGACACGGAGGGCAAGTGAGGGCCGTTAAATAAAACAAAACTTGGGCAATTTCGGCGGCGGTTTTTAATAAGGACCAGCGCCCTAAAGTTCCCGGGATCCGCGTGTATCGCATTCACTCGATTCTCCAACCTCCCCCAGCTTTGATCCACTTCCCGCGTATGCGAGACACGCCAAGGAAAGGGAACAACGGGCGTACGGGAGTTTTGAAGCTCGCTTTTGGATACTGTTAGGGGTATAGGGGACGATAGGAAGAGTATGGTGGCATTGCTTTGCCACCCTAATGGGATTGTCTTGTACGGATGATTACAATGAAGCACTCCTACAGGGGTTACGCGATGACAGAGAGCAGCACTCAGACACCGGACAACGAAACTGAAGATATTTTTCACGGCGGTATTCAATTTCGTCGTGTATTTTTAAAAATTTCGCTTTAAAGTGGTAATCATTTCAGTCAACGCTAAAATATTATATATATATATATATATTCATAAAAAAATTCATTATTTTATATATATTCAGCGAAAGTCACGCGAATGGAAATTTTGTCGAAGTGTTTGATTATGTATCAATTTTCATTTGAAATATTAATAAGTAAAAAATGAAATTTAGAGGTGGAATTTATGATTTAATTTTATAAAAATATATTAAGCTATAGATTAAAATGTTAAATATTTTTTTAATAAAATGATTGACGGATAAATTATTTACTTATATAATAAAAAATATATAAAAAATCAATATTCACTATTAAGATATGAATTACGAATATTAATATGACATTATATAAAAATCTAGTATCAGTATATTAATGTGATATAATATAGCTTATTATATAGAACGATCTAAAATTATCCGAAAATTACTGTTACCAATAAAGTTGGGTCCGATAAAACGTTTAAAATGAATCAATAAAGTTAAAACGGGTTAAAATCGCAGAACTGTTCAGGACAAAATAAGAACACACACACACATACATACATACATACATATATATATATATATATATATATATATATATATATATATAAATACAAAACGAACGAGAGGGGTAAAAAAAAACCGGTGAAACAAAGCGAATGAAAGAATGTTTCGTCGAAATGGAAAGAAAGTGCGAGATGGAAGAAAAACAATAGTGGGAAGACGGAAGGTGGCGGGAACCTTAACTCCACTGGGGCAGTGGCGCGAAATAAAATTTATGGCCTCTTTCTCCTCTTAAAACAATATTGAAGGGCCTGTGGAGGCCGCAGCCTATAGCATCTACTATGATTGGATTTCCCGTGACGTAAGGACTTTAGAGGAAAATAAATTCTCGGACGAAATTCGCAGATTTCACCATTTTAAAAGATTGTATGTGTGTATCGTTGCGGATATAGAAAAAGTCTATTATTTTTTAATAATCGAACGATTCCGTCTTTTTTTTCAGCTTAAAACGTCATTGGATTATATGCAAGTTTAGTATGTTTTGGAGAAAATTATTGAATAATTTAATACTATTAAAGAAGACTTCAATGTTCGATATAATGATTAGATTGAGATTATACAAAAAAATAAAAAGTATTTTAAGTAAATCAATATAAATAAAGTTACTTTAAAATATTATTAATAATTTAGAGTAAATTATTTTTTTTTATCTTTTAGTGGCATTCAATATTTTATATATTATTATTTTAAAAATTGTTAAGATTTAATTTCGTTATTAATATATATATATGATTTTACTTACTAGCTTTTATGATAAATTTTTGTGATATCATTTATATACTATTATTTTACTTTTAATATGCAAAAATTCAAAATATATGTTATTATTTTAAATTCAAAACATTAATAAATTAATTGAACGTTAAATTTTAACGAATTGTAAAACGAAATCATATTAAAAGTATTCTTAAAATAAAGAAAACTTTTTTCTTTGTTTTACGATGAACAAATTATATGAAATATTATATTTTTATTGCACAAGTAGATTGAAAATAAATTTATATTAATGTATAGATAAAATAATGATACAGAATTGTCAATTGTGAAACACAATTATTTGAATATATTCAAAATGGACGCTATATTCATATATAAATTTCGCGTTGATCTAATAATGTATATTAAAGAATATCATATTTATATAATCAATATCGATTATAAAGTGTCCAAAAATCTAAAAAAAAAAAAAGAAAAAAAGCTTCGAGCAGACGGTAACATCTCGTCAACATCCAATCTCCGAATGTGTGGGTCCCGTTTGACTCGCCGGTATGCAAATAGCGACGTGCGGTTTTGACAAAAAGTGGATATCACCTCTCTTGCCAATTTCCTCTTAAAGGAAATAGCCCGACAACGCGATCGCGGCAGCGAAAGGGTGAAGGCGACTGAAAATCAGAGCGTACAATGGCTCGGTTGCGTATAGAAATGCGTATAAAAATTCGTGTATTTATTATAATAAATTAATATTGTTAAATTTGTAATATTATATAGTTCGTTTAATATTATTATTTTGCTATATAATAATTATTAAAAAAAATTATATATAAAATCATATAAATACTATGCGAATTTTTTGTAAAAATATAGAAATAAATATCGATAATTTTTTTTTCAATAAAACAAAACATAATTTCTCAATAATTACCGTCAATTATTAATAAAGATTTATATAAAATAATACATATATTGTATTATTATATGAGAAAGCTTAAATTTTATTATATAATAAAATAATAAAATATGTATAGAGTAAAGATATAAGAATTTCGATTTCCGAGCTGTCGAATATTAGATTACATAAACGCACACATAAATAAAATTGCAAAAATTATAAAATTGGCTTCACCGAGTTTTCAATAAACGAATTCTTCGCTACAAGCTAAAATATTAAACAACGTACATCGTTCATATTGTTCACGAAGTTTACTATAATATAATATTATATAAATATAATATATAATTATATATATATATATATATATATATATATATATATATATATATAATTTGTGCACACGGATGCCGTGGACATCAAAATGTATTAAATATTTGAAAAATCAAAGGGGTAATTTTCATTTTTTTACGACAGGTAAACGTAGAACAAACGAGGTTGATATACGTATATTTTGTATTTTACGTCAAATTTGATTATATCCATAATAAGACGATTTCTTATACATACATAGATACAAAATTTATTGTATTATATACACACACACATACACACACTCACACACACACGTGTGTATATATATATATATATATATATATATATATATATATATATAATAAATAGCGTATCCGGGAATCGTTCACGCCGACGGAGGAAAAGTATGAAAAGCGTCGTAAAAAATATCTATTTGGAAAATTCGGCCCTTTTTAAGTGTTTCGATATAAAAATTTTCCACTCGCTTTCACCGGAACATAAAATTACGTTTTATGACAAACGCTTCACTAACACACGCTCGGATGTACATAAATATTCGCGAGCGTTCACGCACACACGCGAGCGAGCGTAAAATATGCAAATATTTGATAAAATCGTCGATCAAACGCTTTTTTTTTCTACCACCCTCTCCCATCTCCCTGCCCTCATTTGCGCCCCCCCCCCTCAGTGAGTTTTATTATAGCCGTATTTAAAACGGTAATCGAATTTTACTGGTCGATTCCTATAACCATCCGAAGGTGTATTGTTTTCCCATTTTTGTATTCCAAAACAGATACGAGTCTTTAAAATTTGGTAGACAAAAGTGATGTTAAATAAAATGGTATAATTTTTAATATTAAATAATGTCAATTTTATTTATTATATCAGTAAAATAATAGATAAATCACATTTTTGTTCAATAGAAAGAAAGATAAAATTTATCTAAGGATCAAATTTTAGTTAATAATGATGTTTATCGATTGAATCGACTCGAATTTTGTAAATTTAAAATTTTTCAATATTAAATTATAAATATATTATTAATACGATTCATTGAAATATTTTTATCGTGCATTTGTATCTATTAGCTTGTAGAGGCGTTTCATATTCCGTATGATATCCATGTGTGTGCGTGCGTGCGGAACTCGTTTACTCAACATTTTATTGCATATTGAAAACGACACCTAAGGGCTTCTGAGGGTAGAGGGATGTTGAGGAAATACATCTTAGATTTAAAAGCTTCTCGACATACAGACAAGGAGGATGGACTCGTACCCTATACTCACACTTTCTCCCTTCAGCGAGGTTTAGTTCTTTCATGGCTGTTGCGGTGGTGGCGGCGGCGGCGGCGGTGTAAGGCGGTATCGGGTGGTCTATAGATGGTGATGGTGATGGTATATCCACACAGATTTTCTAAAGATTGAACTCCATTAGATTGATTGGAATCGGCCGTCACTGTGCATTACGGTTTGGCCATACGTGTCTGAGTGAGCCTTTCCGAATAATGGAGTATCGTTGTTTCGCTTAATCTCGCTAAAGCCGACGCGACTTTTACCAATCGTCTCGAATTGAATTTTCCTATTAAGTTTGATTGAAATGGACGAAAAAAAAATTTTTTTTTTATATATATATATATGTAGCGAACGCGAATTAGTTTTGTTGTTTATTCGTTTGTTTATTTCGAACGAAAGTTTGTTTATTTAAATCCGATATGTTGTATTTACTACGATGGTTTCCAATTTTACGAGTGCGGATATTTCGAGTCCGAGGGTTCGCAAATTGATTGATTTTTTTTTTCGTCGTTTATTATGGAATTTTACTCAATATGCGTTTGTTTTTAATGTTTTGAAATTGTATGAAGATAATTTATAAAAATAACAACGATATTATAAAATTTTAATTTTTAAAAGATTTTATCTAATTGAAAAATTTTAATATAAAAAAGCTTCTTTTATAAAAGAAATTTAAAGAGTACACATTTTTTTTTTTGGGATTTAAACTTAAAATTTAATGAAAAATAAACAGTTCACACTCTAAAACTTTTTATCAAAAAAAGTTAAATTTCAGTTAACACTTGAGTGTATGTTTCACTTGTAAATTATAACTTATAAATAATATATACTTTAATGAAATAAGATAATATATAAAAAAATAATTTACCAAAATATTAATTAAAATCATTTTATTTTTATTGTATATATATATATATATATATATATATATATATATATATATATATATATATATATATATATATATATATATATATTATTAATACAAAGGTTTTAAAAAATGTTATTAAAAAATATTAATTGAAATAATTTGTTTATTTTTATAGAGAATTATTTTTTTTTCATGAAAATGCTGCTCAGATTATAAAATATAACTCGGAAAGCGACAATGTACCCTTATTATAATATTTTATACTAGTCGAGCTTTTGAAGTGAATAGAAATCCTCAAATGAACGAGGCAAAAAAGTGTGAAGCGAGCTTTAAGTCGCCGCGTAGGAAGAGAACAATAGGCAATGCCATAATTTTGAGACTAGATATTTTTGTATACGAGACAGCGAAAGTGAAAAAGCGAGGTGAGAAGGCGGTGACGCTTAAGTGATAAGATTTATTATTATAAAACCGTTAAAATCCCGCCATGAAAAATGTCAAAAAACACGAGTTTTTCCCGAGCGGGGAGTTAGAGAGAAAGCTTTTAATGGAAACGCGTGAAAAGGCAAGTCTCGTTATATCGAAGCACACGAGTTACCGCGATATAGACGAAAAACGAGGGGAGTTCGGGTCAGATCAGTGCTTCTTAAACTATCTTATAGACCTATAAACATTCCCAAAAACTTAAAAAAAAATCTCGTCATTAACACAATAAAAGTACGTAATTCTTATAATATATATATATATATATATATATATATATATATATATATATATATATATATATTAATTTTCCAAGATTTATTTTTAGATTTTATATTATCATAAATGATATGATTAATTCGAATGTTAAATTATTTTTGTTACAGGTATAAGCGTTAATTTTAGTTATAAACCGCGATTTTTAATACGTTTATGTTAAAAATAAATAAAATAAATCGATCCAGTGACGGCCCTTTAAGAAACAAGGTACCTTTTCCAATTTCATGACACGGATTTATTTTTTACGAGGTCGTGTTACCAATTCTATTACTAACCTTCAGATATTATTTTTTTCTGAAGAGTTTAATATCAATAGAATATAAATTATATATGATGTTTAGATGTATCGTATTATATAAGCATGAAAAAGGTATATATTTTTTAAAGTATTTTATTGTGAAATTAAAATATTATTTTTTTAAAGAGTAACGGAGTTGATTTACATTGAAAAACGTAATGTTAAGCTGAAAAAATATTTGAGAATCTATGGATTTTGTAATGGTATGGGACAAATCTTATTTATGAAACGCCCCGGTAGAAAATCCGTTGTGCCCAGTGGTGGAGCACAATTATTTTGCGAGCATATTTCACTTCCTTACGGCATTATTAAGGCTGAAAGGTTTCGAGACTTGGACGGGAAGAGGAAGGCGAAGCTCCGAGTCGGCTATTGGAGGGGAGGGGGAATGGGTGAAGACGGAGGAGGTGGAGGAAAGGGGTAGGGTGAGTCCCTTTGAAAGTATCCCGGCGAAATCTTCGGGTAAAAGCTTTGAAAGCTCGCCAAAGCGCCCGCGAAAGAACGGGCTTTCGCTCATTGTGGCCGGCAATCGATTTGAAAGCCTTAATCATGCCCATTCACGGCTAAAATCGATCGCTTAATTGAACCATAACTAACAGACGCCATGACTCAATCACAATGGCGTTTATACGGCATTGTATTGTCGATTAATGGTGTCGCGTATAATGATAAAATTGTCGTATAGCGTTATACACAATGGTAACTCGAGATCGGCTTAATATGAATGTTTAGTTTACATTTTTTATTATTAAAAAATATATATTTAATATATATATATATATATATATATATATATATATATATATATATATATATATATATATATATATTATAACAAGATTTTTTTTGTACTAGATTAAACTAATTTAGTAGTATTAAATATGTGATTCACAATTTGTATTTTAAATTTTGAAAAAAATGAACACAAATTAAATTTCAAGACAATATATTTTATTACAAAAGCAATAATTTGAATATAAAGCGTTTTCAATATTTTTTTTTTTTCGGTTGAAACGAACGAAGATCGGGAACAAAAACGTGTACACATTTGACAGCTTACGTTTTGTAAGCTGTACATCGGCATATTTAATCTTTGTACGTTGAATGAGGGTATAAAACGTTGTCACATTGATTGAAAATTTTTCTCGGTTCAAAATTGATGACATTCATCACAGAATGTCAACTTTTTTCCTCCAAACCACCCCCGCCCCCCGTGAGCCGATAGCACGGGGTGTCGATCAATCTATTCAAGACACTTCATTAATTTCACGTCATAGCTTATTAGGGTTGTCGTTTGCCCCGTTCGACATATCTATAGTCATCATCGTTGTGAGCCCTTATTATTATCGTTATTATTATTATTATAATAAAAATATACATATATATGTATATATATATATATATATATATATATATATATATATTCGCAAAATTATATTTATGGCCAAATATTTGAGCGATTGTTCGGTTTTAAAATGGATTATGGAGACGGTGTCGTGTCAATTAATTTGAAATGAATTTACGTTATGGTGAAAATCGAGCGAAAATTTTTCTTTTAGTTTTCGGATGAAAAATATCGATTATATATTTTTAATGTTTAATCGTAAATTTATATTATGAATAATAAATTAATTAATTAATTACCGGTGGCATTGTCAGGCTTGTGCATCGCAGGAGGATCGCGGATCATGTCGGGATGGGCTTGCGCGTCATGCCCAGCATTCGCCAATAGCTGAAAAAAAATAATAAAATAAATATTTGTATAAATTGATAAACATTGAAATAATATATAAAAATTATATACATTATATATTAAATCGGAAATCGTCTAATTTATATTTATAAATAAAAATAAGATTGAATTTAGACATTCTGATGAGTCACATGTGTGTTCAATTAATTAACTATAAAATTAATAATTTATCTAGGTATATTTTTTAAATTTTATTTTATATATTTAGAACTTACATCAGCTGTACATATATAAAATCCGTGATTTTTGAATTATTAAAAAAATAAACAATATACCAATGATTGTGATTATAATTTGACAATATATTATTTCTGAACTTTACATATAAAATTAGGAAATATTCTTTATAAAAGAAATTAAAATTTAACGAGTGAATAATTATTTATATGTGTTTTAATAAAATTTAAAAAAAAATGTAGAAAAATATTTTAAAAAAGAAAGATAAAGTGATAGGGATTTTAGTGAAAATATAAGGGATGATTTATATAAAATGAAATTCTATATTTTGCTCCGCATATATCCGGATATATAATAATCATTTTAGGATATGTTCGGCGATAATTTTGTGTTAAATTTGACGTATGCAAATTGGAGGGCAGGTGTGTTCCGGTGGCGTCTCGTTAAAAAGGGCCGCCGTCGTACATTACAACGGATTGACACCACGGGAGCAAAACCCCGCCAATTATCCCTCGAGTTACGCACGGCCCCGCTTTTCAATCTTAAATATTTAATCGCAAAATATCGACGTCGATCCAATTAAACTTATTTTCGGGGATCGAAACGGTATAGAAATTGACGATATTTATCGGACGAGTCCGGTCGTAAATTCGCGTCCTACCCCATACCAAAAAAAAACATGCTATATACGTGTATGCATGAATGTGTGTGTGTATGTGCACGGTTCGGCGAATAAACTAACCGAAAGTAATGTTGCTCAAGTATAAAACCGGAAAATGAATTTCGGTCCCCCCCTCGACCCCCTGTTCCCCACGTTCGACTTCCGTCCCTCTTTAGATTTTTTGGGAGTTTGGGTGGTACGTGTGCCTCTGGTTGGGCGCGTGCGCCGCCCATACATCTGCCGGCGAATCCACTTTATTGGCTTCAATAAAATATGAACACGTTTGAATGGGCCGAGCTGGCGTATGGGACGGGTGCAACTCCTAGATGGGTTGAGAGCGTCCCGTTTGAACCACCCGTCCACATATGTTAGGGTCACCATGCGTTTTTTTTTTCATACGGACATATTTTCGTATGTCGACGTATTTTTTGAGTGGTGATGGATCAATTATAAATAAACTTGTTGTCGAATGTTATACTAGTTTATTTTATAAAATATATATAATATATATGATGAACTACTTTTTTGTGAAATAAAAAGATGAAATTTTAATTCTATTAGTAGGATAAAAATTATAACATAAAGAATAATAGGAATATATTAGTTTTAACATTTGTTGTTTTTTGATTTTATAAATAAATATAATTTAATATGCGTCATAGCTTTTTTTATTGAAGACGCATTAATGCGTGTGGACACATATATGCGTAAATTAATTTACAATAAAAAAAGATTTTTTATTGTAAATTAATTTTAAAAATGTTAATATAATAGTAATTAAAAAGGCATTTAATATATTAAATGTCGGTTGATAATATTTAATTAAAAATATATAATGCCGACGTATGACGTATATTGACCCTAGCACGTAGTCGCGTATACACTCTACCCCTTCGAAGGGTATCGAGTCGGGGGCAGTTAAGATAGCCGTCGAAATTGCTTTTCAGTATGCACCGCGGTCGGGTGAGGGGTTGTGGTGTTTGTTGCGAGTGGTGACGTGGGCGGTGGGTGATTGTGGGCGGCGAACGGCCCGCGTACGAAACGTACGACCGAGAAACTTTGTCCAATACTATCCTTATGCATCTTCTATGGCTCAGCTGAAGATTGCTTTGAATACTTTAGATTTAGATTCGTGTACGTGTGTATAAGCGTTGTACACGTGCTATGTACGGCAAGTGGGCGGATGGGTGAAAAAGATTGAAGGACACCCAAAACGCAACCTCACCGAGGAAACAATGGTCTTTGAGGCGTATATGCATAGATGAATAAATAAATAAATGTTTGGCATATTGTGAACCAGTCGATGCAGTTTTTTAATAATGCACGGGACTGAATGGCGATTTGTGGCATTTTGGGCGACCGGAAAATCGTTGAAACAAATGCGGTTTGAACGAAGATAAAAACCAAAACCAATCTCGGGCACAAAAAAATCCTTGAAGAGTTTCTGCGCTTTATAATATAAAACATGAAAAAGATTTTAAAATTTCATTTTGGCAAAAGTTTGGACAAAAATGAAAATGATACACAATATAAATAAAATATTTAAACTCTTGGTCAATAATAGTATTGACACGATATATTTTTATATATAGTAGATTCTTATGTTCTTAGAAACAATCTAGTCTAAAGAGAAGAAATTTCAAGTTCAAGGATGAAGCCTTATATTGCTAAAAGGAAAATACGAAAAAAATGCTTAGAATATCTGGGACAAAAATTTTTCCTCGCACTATTTTTATTAGATTTGATCATATCGGATAAGATGTCGGCAATCTGAGTATATGCGAGTATTGGCACTTGATGCCGAAAGACAGCGGTAAAATTACCCCGGAAAAAAATGCAGTCGATCGTCACGTGGGGGAAAAAGAAAGAAAATTCATCGTCATATGAATCTAATAAAAGGTATGAAAGATAGAAGAAAAATAGAAGAAGCGTAAGGGTAAGGGGGAGATAAGGGGGACGGCGGAAAAAAGGAATACGAAGCGCTCGGACTTGACCATTCCATATTCTCAACCCCTTCGGGTCTTTTATACCCCACCGAAGGCGCCCATCCAATCTCCATCTAATCCGGTCATCCTTGGGAAATTCATCCCTCGCGATGTGCTCCCGGAACATTCGGGGCCGAAACACATCAGATATAAATCTGAGATAGCGCGGGTCCATCTCGTTTTGAATTATACGCGCGGCCTGCTGTTGCCGTTGCTTCTGCTTCTGCTGCTGATATTGGATAAGGGGATGGTTGTAGAAGGAGAAATTGAAGAAAGCGGCAGTGTTGCGCAAACTTTTTTCCCATCAAAGAATTCGAATTGATTTGATATTTAAAATTAAACATTGCTATTCTCTGTGTTAGTCATTGTGAATGTGATAAAGTACAAAATGGATGAAAGGGATATTTTGATATAATTATTTAAATATTAATTGTTATATACATTAAACTAGTCCCTTAAAATAATATATATTCATATTATAACGTATAATATTTTATTATCATTATTATTATATATAAAAATTGAAAAAAGCTCTTTTATTACCAATATTACAAAAATATTTCTAGATAGTTTTTAAAGCTTATATTTGATATGTTTTAATTCGGTTTTATTTTCTATTAATAAATTGTAAAAATATAATACAAATTTAAAATAATTAATATAAATAAAAAATAATAATTTTCTGGATGTGTTTATTTCCGGTTCTAAGACCAACTTTTGAACATTTCTGATTTTCACAATACGTGGTGTACGATAGTATTATATTAAAATAATCAAATATTTGAAGTACAAAATTTAAATAAAATTTCGTGAAAATTATAGTTTACATGACGTACATATAAAAAATAATTAAAAGAAATTTTTATATGCTTTATTATTAGATTCATTTGTGAAAAAATATATTTATTATAGAAATGTATTCCGTCATAAAAGTTTCTTGGTAAAAGTTAATTGGAACAGCTTTTTGTATCTTTCTCTATAGATCTTTGTTTAACTAACGAACTAAAATAGTTATAATGATATATATTTTGCTATTTTCATTTTTTTTTTAATAGAAAAACATTATTTTTTTAATAATGATCTTTAAATAATATTGAATATGAAATGTGCACTAGATTTAAAAATATATTAAAATGAAACTATATGATAAATATTATAATATTAATATGAGATTAAAAAATATACAGTATTGAAAATAGTATTAAAATATAAAAAAATATATATATCTATTTATTTCATATGATCTTTTCAAGAATATTTTTAACTAGTATCGTCATTTATATATATATATATATATATATATATATATATATATATATATATATATATAGTCGATGATAATAATAAGTAAAAAATCGTCTTCAAATGTTAAGAGCATGCATACAATGGCAGTTAAGGTGGAACGTTTGAAATTTCAATGAACGGAATGTTTCGCCCGTTGTTCGCAACATTCGTCGAGGTATTCAACTTTCGACACTCATATACACACACACACACACACACACACACACACACACACACATATATATATATATATATATATATATATATATATACATAATTTGAATATTCGCCACACTGGCTCGATTCGATCAAAGGCGATGCAAAATCAATCGGGGGTTGATTATGTGAATTGGCAATTTGCTCTAGAGCGGATTAAAACGGTTTTCGTTTAATCTTGAGCCACGGTTCGATTCCCCGTTCGAGCTTTTTACGATCGACGACTACGAGCTGATTTTACCGCATCGCCCATACAATGCTTGCGAGATTGTGCCCCAAGTTAAGGTTATACGATTTTAGTTTAGAATAATGAAATGTTGATAGAAGTCGTAAAAAAACGACCATGATCACGATAACGGAGTTCAATATACCGCTTACCTACGTATGTATCGGATTGCACCTTTTTTTCTGTTTTTTTTTTTGAAAGGGAAAATGAAAAATATTTCTTATTATAATATAATGCGACATCAATTTTTTGATATTTTTCTAGTGAATTATTATAGTTTTATATGTGCATGTGCGAGAATAAGTTGAAAACTTTTCTTGTTAGGTCACTTTGAAGAGATGGTTTTCCGAAGAAAATAGCATTGCGATTTATCAATCTCCACATGCCCCAGTTTTGGCATGAATTTTATTAAATTTTCACTTGAAAGACCATTATTCAAATTTCCGTTGCGATTTAAGAATCAAACTTGAGATCTCGCATGCAATTTTCTGCAATGTAATCGCCAAAGTTGTGATACAAAAAATATAGCAACACGAGGGTTTACACGATTTAGATTAAATGTGTTTCTCAATATATACATTGTGAGAAAAAAATGACAATATAAAGTTAAAAAGAAGAGAGTTCTATTCGTGTGATACTTGAAGTTATTATATTATATATTATAGATGTTAAAAAAAAACCGGAAACTCTATAGTTTGAAGAATTAATGTTTATATCGTCACTTGAAGAATTATAACAATAACTTCTTCAGCATCGAGAGATTGTAACATTATCGTATCGAAGTTAGACTATTATCAATTTGCTTTAAGTGCATTTTCTAGTTCTCTGAATGTATAGTAAAATGGAAAGATTTATAGAATGTATGGGAGAAAAATAAGATTTTATTTTCAATATAGTTATTATCACATCAATAGTAATTCAGAAAACTCTATATATAAGATATAATATTAAATATAAAAGAAAAATAATGAAATTCAGATAATAATTTTTCATTACGAAGTAAATATTGTGACTAAAAGATTATATTATTTATATTGATTGATTAACTATATCCATTGAATGGACTACATAAATAGGATTATATTGCAGGATAAATCAAATTCAATACATAACAAATGTATAAAATAGTATAAAAGTGATAATGGATAAAGAATTATTATGGTTTGAAATTTATAAATTTTGTGAAAAATTAATGGATTATAGACGAAAGTAATAAAATAAAAATAAAAAATATTTATGTGAAAGTATATAATAATTATATAAAATAATAGCATTCAAAACTTTGAAGGCAGTATAGTATATGTACCATTAGCTGGAAAGTCGTAAAGGAACACTCGGATGTGAATAAAGTTTTTAAGTGTCGACAAATGTGAGTTTGCGCCCGTCGGACACGTCAATTTACGCAAGAAAAACAATTTTCAAATTCCACACGATGAAATATTGCCGCGAGTACACGTCAAAGATACGCGCGTGAGCAAAGGCAGAATATAGTGACTCTTGAGCAGGTCTGTCCCAGATGGGGAAAGATGAAAAAGGGACAGAGAGACGGCAAGTCCCTTCGGCGGTAGAACCGGCGAGCACCTCGTGTACCTAATAAAGTGGCTGCAGCGTGTCGACACCGGGTCCCATTCAGTGGGATCGGTTGCGAGGGTGGGTCAAAGGTGATACAGTGGGCGGATAACTGCTGAGGAGGGAGGGATTGGTACAATTTGGGAATGGGTGGCTGGATCCGCACGAGGCCAGAGTGTCCGGAACCAAACCGCCCGGAAAATTGTCAATTCCGTTTGTCCCGCTTCGGTGTCTTCAATGCCTCCCCAGTCCCATGTTTGGAATGGGACACCACTGTCACCTCCCACCCAGGATGACCCCCATCCTGCATTCTCCGACCGGTGCCCGTTCCCGTGGTGGCAAACCCGCCTTTCGCCACTTTCGGGATAACAACAAAATCGGACCGAGTGAAAAAGTCCGTCCGCGCGCCGGGACTTTTCACGATCGGATTAAAAACGGATTTATATAAAGCGGGAACCGTTTCGAAAATTCGATTCCGACGATCGATTGTGTTCGTTAATCATTTTAGACGCTACGATTCGGTTTCATACTAAAATATAAAGAGTTATTTTTTTTTCAAATATCCGTATGAAAACATAAATGACGAATAAAATAACAGATGTTTCTTTTCCATTGTATAAAAGTTTTGTAAATAAATACATATTATTTAAAAATAATGTCTTCTAAGTTTCACAATAATATTTAAATTTAAATTTGTATTATACAAATAAAAAATATTCTTGTAGTCTTATTTATTCAGTATAATAAAATATTAAGATGAAATCATTGAAAATATATAATATATAATATTATAAAGTGAAACATTAGAAATACATTTATAAACAAAATTATTCACGTTAAACACAAACCCATATATCTCATAAAATGAAGAAAAAAAGTAGAAAATAAGAGCGAAAAGTGGAAGGAAAAAAAATCAACTTTTTTGGAAGAGGCTTAGTTTAAGTGATGATGGAGGACGTAGGGGTGTTTTCAACGGTGGGACCGGTGGGGTAAAGTGCGTGTCCCGGTAGAAATGAACGGCACACATATTCCATTAGGTCCTAGCAAAACGACAAGTCAGTTTTTCTATTTCTACCCCATTCCCGGGGTGACGGCAAGGGCGGAAACACCCACTTTGAACACAGTACACACATATACACGCTCGTACTGGTATTAAAATATACGCACACGTGACTTTCTAATGTATACACATAACGTTCGTTTGTGTGAATGTGCGTGAGTGTGTATAAATGTACCGGGACATGTAAGATTCTCCTCGTGACCCATTCCATATTCCTTATATGCTCCACGGTTCACCCTGAAACACTGCGACATCTCATCCGCTACGTGATCCATTTCCCGAGTTAGAAGCAATCTTATTCAATATCCCCTTTCTGGCCGCCGCCCACTCTTCCAGGGTTGAACTCGAATTTTGCACGTTTGAAACAATAGTTTTCTTGATTTTTTTTTTAAATATATAAATTAACAAAATCTTTATAAATAAAAAAAATATGATACATTCAGTCATATTACAATTTATTTAAAAAAAAAAGTTAGATTTCACGTTCTATTTTTATATGAATTTTATTATAAAATTATTAAAAATAAGTAATAAAACTGAAAATCGCAAGATATAATTTTAAGAAGACAATTAAAATATAATTAAAGAGTAAATTTTAATACATATATATATATACCATATTTATCTTAAAATGAAATATATATGACTTAGTTCATTTTCGTTATCAACGGTAAGTATATAATATTATTAAAGAAATGTAACTAGATTAATTTCGTAATTTTTCAAATGTTCCGTGTGCGAATTACATAACTTACTTTAAGCTGTTTATTTTAATTAAGCTCAGTTATATCTTTCTTTCCAAGGTCAAAAAAGGATAAAGTTTCTCAACATTCAAAGAAAAGTTGATTAAGTTTTCGAGAAGTCTAATAATGTAATATAGTATGGTTGCAAATTGAGTTTTTTTTTGTATTAAATTATATATGTATAATAATATTAATGTCGAGTGATATAATTGTAAACAAATGTCATATTTTATAAAATAAAAATTATTAAAAAAAATAAATAAATATCGTCGATACAACACTGTCCGTCCCATATAGGGGCAGTTGAGGCGATGGAATCCATTTGGCTTAGCCAACCCCATCTCGTCCACTTTCTTCTTGGCATCCGTCGGTTTTCTATCTCTTTACCTCTCCAAAAAATCACCCCTCAGGTCCTCTTATGATGTCATATCAACCATTTTGTTACGACCGTACGAGAAAGTTACAGCAATTACTTTCATTGTAAATGCGGCAACTGCCGTAACGGATAACCGAAATGAGATCGCCCTAACTTTGGAACAAAAAAAAAGGGGAGTGGATGAAAGCGAAAAAAAATGTTCATTCTCTATGGCATGTAATCAAAGTGGACTTTTCTACTATCACCGAAATAGTCACTTTAACCCTTTCTCAATTTATAGGTTACATCATATGTAGCATGAACGCGGCTGCCGAGAGATCGTTTTAATGTTTTGCTACGAGGGGATGAGGTTGATTTTCTGTAACATTTTAAAATTGTCATTTCGTTTATTTTTTCTTATTATTACGGCCGACAAGTGAAGTAAAAGTGGAAACGTTTGAACGCTTTTTGTCACTTTACTCGACAATACTTAGTATCGAGTTACCCGCCACGTTTTCAAAAAGCTTTCGACTGTTCCTACAGAGTAAAAGCTCGTCGGTCGGCTACGTGCTTTGGTTACGGTCTTCAAAAAGTGCCAACGTTTTGTTTCAACGTCCCACTTATATATTTGCATATAAAAATATGAAGAAAATCCCGTGTAACTCCGGGATTTTTAAAAGAAAAGCAGCGATCATCTCGGATCACGAGGACATGCGGTCAAATAACTTATGTGACAGTTAATATTCGAAGCATTGAAAATCCATGTGAGTGCGAAATAAAAGACTTACATATTTATATGGGGGTGGGGGTGGAGAAGTAACATTATTTTAAATAGAAATCACGTGAGGGCTTTCACAACACTGTGTAAATCTTTCCCTAAAAAGTAAATGTATTATGCAGTGCGCGAAACTTTACATTATCTTTTCGGGGGAAGTATTCGCTGTAGCCGAAGTACGAGAGAGAGCTTTCAGAATAAGGAGGAACGCACTCAGACTCTGAGCAAAAGGTCGGAAAGCTTTAAAACAAGCTTATTCTCAAATAAAGATTCGGAGTTGAGACGCACTCGGCAGTTGGCAATTCCTACAGGTGATGACATACATACACAAATAAAAACTCTCGTATATATTAAGTTTATGTTAGAATAAAAAAAAGACTGTAGCTTCACCCATTTTGATCTTTTTTGATATTATTTGAGTAAAAAATATTTTTTATTTAATATGTAATCGAAATAATATACAATTAAATTTTCAAATTGAAGATTACTTAAATAGATTAACAATCATCTTTTATCAAATATTCTTTTCTAGGGTTATTAGTTATTAAAAATAAGTGTATTTTTATATTTAGTATTTAAATAGAGGTTAATAGATATATATTTAAATGGAAATGAATTGATTTATATTTAGAAGTATATAGAGAACATGTAGTGCCGCTACATAAAATAGATTGATATATGGGCCACTTTGTTCAAAATTCGATCATTTTAGCCTTTATCCCACGGAGCGAAGTCTGTTAGTCCTGAAGCAGGCTCAGAGAGCAAGCAACCTGCGACATGGTGAGAGCATTCCATTAGCCGACAATACATTCAGTGAGTGGAGCCACTCGTCCACACCCACTTCACTTTAACTCGCGTCAATGGACCGACGTCTCCGAGGGTATTCGAGGGTTGGAGACTGCGGTGGTGGTGGCTCATAAATCCATCCAAAAATTACCATTACACTAAGCGAGCCAGCCACTCTGGAGCGATCGATCGATTTGACCGCATAATTGATACGAACAGTCCATTACATTTCGGTTTACCATTTATCCAATGATGGGTATGGGACGATGGAGACAGGGGACACGAGACGGGAGGGGGGGGAGAAATTCCGAACGATTACCAGCTTGTGTGGTTGAAGAGCGTTCATAAACACGCCGTCTGCATCCATTTGGCATTCAGTCAGGGATGTTGAGTCTGGGACGCGGCGGTCTTAAGGAATGGGAGTTGGGGGGTTCTGTGGAGATGCTAGAAGGAGAGACAAAAGAGCAAATATCAAAAAATGTTAAGTAAGCTGCGAGCATCCTGTGAGTAAATCTGCCATTAGCGGCGGCAGCTGGGACCGCAGCCACGTACCAATAATAAAACCGTAATACGTCTGTTACAATATCGCCACATCCACAACCAACCATTGTCTCGACTTGCACAACTGATATTGCCGCTTGCAGACCTAGGATTAACTAAAAAAAAACTCTTAATACTTGAAATTCCTATAAATAGCGTCATATGAATATTTCTTTTTTATTTTATATACGCGTGTTAATATAAAACATTATTAATAAAACGTATATAAATAACATATTAAATAAAGTTGCATATTTATTTACAACGAAATAAATTATATTATAGAATATTTCATTAGACGGTAATTTTAGTTATAGTAGTTTTTTCAATATTTAAAAAAAAATATTTAACGATATTTGAATGAAAGAACTTTAAGTGCGTCTTCTTATAATATGCATTGTCGTAATTATATTATTAATTTTAAATATTTTTGTTTTAATTAAAAATATAATAAAAATGCAACAAAGTATCAAATCGTTAACTCAATTTAACTCCGTAAAATATTAAATTTGGAATATAAAAGAAAAACCATGGTTCAAAAAGGACTATTGCGACAATTTTAATTAAAAATATATACTCTAATTATTTTTTAATTTAGAATCTAAATGAAAAACGAGGAAACGATTAAAAAATAATTAATTTGTATTATATAAAACAAATGTCCTATTTATTTATTAGAACGAAAACGATAGTTTAAATATTGTGACAAGTCAGTGGTAAAAAAAAAATCGTCGACAACAGAGATTAAATGTTATGCGATATTTGCTCGAACCCCAGAGAATATTCATAAATGGAGCGAACATTCGTCGAATGCTTAATATATAATATATAACACATAAAATATATTCACGTATTATATTACAAATACATGTATATAAACGTACATATGAAAAGCGGATTCGATATGTGACACAACGACAAAGTGGAGGAGAATATGTAGTGAATGCGACTTACGACGATTTCGTGCAGCAGATTCAAACGACCACTTAATGTCGAGTGCAACGTTAACATTATCAGAAATATTCGTGTGCACGTATATATTATATCTTACAGTGCCGTGCCGAGGTCAGAGGTAAAAATGCGATCATTTATTATTTATGTTTAATTACATTTTTTTTAAATAAATTATATCATATGATGTTCTATTAATTGTGAATAATGAGAACTATTTTTTATTAAAGAGGCTAAGTATTAAACAGCTTAAAATGTTTACCAAAACAACGAAAGTTGAAAAAATTTGAAAACTCCTCTTAATTTTCAAAGATATTTAGGTGTGATCGAAATGGAATTAGTGAATTTTTGGTAATCAAAAACAACATTGTATTGATGTCTCAATCTCCATATTCGCCAAACATGGCCCCATACGTATAATAAAGTTGTTTTATAGGAATAGATGAGATTAAAGTATATCTGTATGAGTTTAAAATTATTTCAAATATCAAGTTTCAGAAGAAATTTGGAATAATATAATAATATAATAATCAAATAGGGACTATTTTGAAGGTGATAATATCAATATGTAAGAATTAAAATTCCCATTACTTTTTGAACACTGTATGTATAAATGAACTTAATCATTGTGTTGAAATTACATAAGTATTATAAATAGGAAATTCGATATGCAAATTGACATTTAATTGCAACAAACGTGGAAGTTAACGATAAATGAAGCACGGTTCCCCGACGTTGACCTTTCAACCGGCGAACGAGTCCGCGTCCCCGTTTTACGACACTTTCGCCGTCTCGACTTTCGAACGCCCCGGCAAAAGGTTACTTTTTTGATACTAATTAACTTGATGTTCGTGCATTCGCGCGCTCGTTTCATTTCGCAATACAATGTACACCATAAAAACAATCGGTGTAATTAAAAAATATATTTATATATATACCATATATATATATATATATATATAT
Source organism: Leptonema lineaticorne (assembly GCA_024500535.1). NCBI lineage: Eukaryota > Metazoa > Arthropoda > Insecta > Trichoptera > Hydropsychidae > Leptonema > Leptonema lineaticorne. Next base: position 2,586,213 of record JANIJI010000003.1, read on the forward strand.
ATATATATATATATATATATATATATATATATATATATATATATACATGGATATAAAATAAATAAAAGTCTACTCTTTTCACGTCGAAATTTGTGCTCCGCTTTCTCGTACGGTATTTTCGTTAATCGCCATCATGTATATATATATTGTAAAGTTTTAATTGGATTTTTAACGATTTCGTCCCGCAAACGTGGTCTGCGTGTGTAAATCTAAAAACGATTAAATTACTTTTTTGATTATCTAATAGTATAATTGTGTACATATATATATATATATATATATATATATATAATATTGATAGGATGTATTTGAATTAAAATTCTATAATATTAGGTAGCATAAATAATTTTATATTTATGCTACCTAATACATAAATTGATAAATATGTGATAATAAATACAAATATAATATTATAATACGGAAATCTTATTAATAAATCAAATATTTTTAGAGTTAAAGAGCAAATGAATGTCACATATAGAAAAATAAAAAAAAGATATAGAATAAATAAAATTTTTCACGGTAATGAAAATATTTAAAACAAGATCTTTAATTTTAATTGTACATAAAATTTCATGCATAATTATCTTAAAAGGTGTATAGTGATAATCGTTAAAGTAATTATTGATTTTTAATGTCGATTGTTTAATAGATTTTATTATTATTATAGCTCTATATATATACATATATATATATATATATATATATATATATATATATATATATATATATATATATATACATATATAATTTTCATAATTTTATTATATTGCAAGGAAATGAATTAAACTAGTTTTAGAACACAATTAGTCATAAGAACTCTTTTAGAAGCGGATATAAAGCAGTAAAAATTGATTTATGTATATTGCCGGTCGTATAATTTGCATATTAATTTCTTACTGTATAGCTAGTTAAAATTTTAATGTCAACTTTCACATGACCCGCTGGTACATGAGTACACGAATGTGTACATGTTTATATTGATATATGATGAAAGCTTATTGTAATATAAAATAGAATAGACTTGTGCATGTAAAGATTGTAGGGGAAGTTAAAATAATATGGCAAATTGAGATAACGGAAGAATAAAATATATAAGATTGATCAATTAGTAGTATATTTGTTTTAAAAGTTGTCAAAAAAATGTAGCGAAATTCGTCGATTTCCTAATTAAAAAGAAATTAAATTCCATATATAGCGTTCAATAGTTGAGGTTGTATTATATTTATACTATAGTCAATATGAATAGCGAATACAAAAACGACGATAAAATATTTATTATAATAATAAATCATATTTTATAAATATAAAGAACGGTCGTTTTATTGCGCGCGCGCGCTTTTAATGAAGCGATTGTTAATTGAGAGCTTTTGAATGTGATGCCGTCAAAACGGCCGCGTTCTATCGGAGCTTTTAAATGAGGCTTTATTGCCGGCGCGATTTCTTGACCCCGTAATGTCAGGATGTCAGGACATGACGGTCATGAATTTATATATATATATATATATATATATATATATATATATATATATATATATATATATATATATATATAATGTGATTTAATAATAATAATGAGAGGCGAACGTGTTTTTAGAAAGGTGCGCGTTTTAATAAGTCACGATATTGAATGTATGTGCAAAAGGCGATTAAAATACACTCATTTTACAGTTGACATATTATGAATATTGCTTTTTAAACTAAAATAGCGATGCGATTGTTGTTTTTTCATAACATATAAATGATGAAAATTAAGCTTGAAAGTTGAATTCGAAAGTTTCGGATATAGAATAGAATGAGATTTGAATATTAAGGCAGTATTTAAAAATATTATATGAAATAAAATAAATATATAGGTATATTAGTCATTAAATTAAAATTTAATTGTGATTATAAAATATTCGTATTACTAGTTGATTAGATTTTTTTACATTTCGATAGTTCACTATATTTATAAGTCAAATTAATTAATAATTTATTAATAATAAGAAAGTATGACATTTAATTCAAATATTGATTATGAACAAATAAAATTTTTGAAACGACAGATTTTTTTAAAGTCTATGATACTTTAACTTTTATTTACAATATATATATATATATATATATATATATATATATATATATATATATATATATTGTTTGAATATTCAAAAGTCACTGTCCTCCTTCAATAATAATATATAATGCGATAAATTGTTGCCGTATACAAAGTTCAACAGGATAGTTTAAACAGAATGGATTGCTTTCGACGAGCACTTGAAGCATGTTTTCAATTGAAATGCACTTTTCGCATCACTTCGATTGAAATATGCATATTTGCACTATAGCCTTTGACATTATTATGTCATATACTCATATATACTTATAAAATATGAATATTGAATAAACATGTCCATCTTTATATAGTCATAGAAATTCGATAAAATCGGAATTTACAAGAAAAATGAAGTAAAAATATTTCAATATATATAATATACATATATATGAATAAATGTATTGTCCATTAAATGGTTAATATTTTATTTGAATATATAATATATAAATCATCTAATATATTTTTATGAGATATATTCAAAATTGGATATAAAAAGTATATATATTATATGTATAATATACTCATCCGCGTTACGGTTTTATTACGAACGCTATTGTTGGGATTTTTCCGGAATTCTCACCGCTTTTCTATCAGGAAAATTCTTTGAAACAATCCGCGGGGAAAAATAACGGACGCGGTGCAGCGAACGAGAATCGAACCGGAAAATTCACTGCTCTCTAAAAGCAGTTAATAAAATCATTGTTTTCCAATTACGTTCTTCGACGAATAGAAAAATATATTATGAAAAATAATAGTTTTAAATTATTATATATACAATTTTAGGACAAAATTGATCGTTATATGTTTTATTTATATATATTTTATTAAACGTTATATTTTCCAAATTATGATTAAATATTCGTACTCGAGACGTTCCACAGCGTTTTTCGCGATTCTTTTTACTTTAAATTTAAAATTATGATATATAGAAATTAATATATAAAGCTTTTATATTTTAACATTTTATATATCTCTGCTATTTTGTGGTTTTATATAGAATTTATTGAACAAATTTCTAATCCAAAAAAAAGTTTTCGCCATCATTTCATAAATTTTCTTAAAAATCAGAATATTGAAGTATACTGATCTACAGAATTGTTTTATCGTACCATGTTTATAGGGATAAAAAATTTTAACTTTAGTAATCGTTCAAGTCTGAATCAAAAAAAAAATTCAATGTAGAAAATGCAGTCCAGTTTGTAATTGCATACCAATTTAAGGTAAGGAAATCTTAAATCTATTTAAAATGGTGTCATTTTACACTTCATAAAGAGTGTGAGAATTCGTTACAAAGAAATTAAACAGCACCTCTCTTATGCAAAGAGTTAAAACTATTTTTCATTTTAAAAGTTATTTTTTAATATACAAGAACTTTTTTTTTATTAAAAAAATACAAAGAAAAATCTTTTTGATTGAGAATAGTAAATGTACTAAATTTTATATTGCAACTTCAATTTTATTATATTTATATGATATATAGGATTAAATCTAAATTTAACAGGAAACAAAGTCAATAACCGTTCTAGATGTACATATATATATATATATATATATACTACAATATATTTTTATCTAATTTCGAAAGGATTCAATCCCTGCATTAAAGATGACTATCGAATAATTGGATAGAAAGCTGTCTAGGGGTAGGTTTTTGCCAGTATCGGTAGCCGTCAGCTCGTAAAATATTCTCGTTAGTGATGGCCGGCCACACGCTCATCCTTACCATCTCCTGAAAGAATGGTAAGGATGGTTTAACCATGAAGGGTGGAAACAGGATATGGGTTTTCTTCTACGGAAAATGGGGATGGTCTTTTAGGGGTTTCCCGTGCGAAAAATACATACATGCACACATTCACGTCATATTTGTGTGTGTGTGTGTGTCGGTGGCGCAGCTGCGAGCGTTCGTATGCAATTTGCCGCCTGTAAGTGGAACGATTTAACTACACACATTACACGGACAGGAGTTTATAACTGCGAGTTCGCGGATCGTTCTCGAATCTATCTTTTCAATTTAATTTTTTAAAAATAATATATTATATTTTAAATACATGAAAAAAAAAATGAATAGAATATGGATATTATATAATTAAAATGTGCGTATGTATATATAGGATAACATTTTAGATTATTTTTATGTCATTATTAATTGTTTTGCGATGAGAAATTAATTATAAAATAGCGCGGCGTAATTAATTACAGCGGAAAAATGAGAAGAAAATATCACATAATAAACGTATATATATATATACATATATTAATAAAAACAAACGCGGAACGGGACAGGAAAAAAGGCTGAATAAATTTCAGTTCATACGAGAAATTATTATGTGCACGGTTTTTAATTAAACTACATGCACGTACCAAAAGTGCAGCGATAGTGATAAAAATTTAAATTAATAACGTTGCCGACATTATGCGCAAAGTTTTTCAATAAAGCGATTATTATTATATATAATAAAAAATAATAAAAAATATATATTATACTTGCGGGTTCGATCTTTAGCATATCGTGTTTTGTTATACCAATTCATATATACAGTTACAAGCTATATTTAATAATTAAATATTGATTTTTTTATTATGAAAATATATGTATATAAAAGCTTGTAAACAAAATATTAATTTTAATTTGGTCGCATAAAATGAATAATATAAATGCGTGCGGTGGTTTGTAACCACTGAAAACGTCTTTGGAAACACAGAACCGCCGTCTATATAAACTTATGTGTGTGAGAGATTTTAAATTGGAAAAATAAATTGTAGCTCGAATCGTAATCTAACGTAATAGAAAAGTGAGCGCCGTGAAAACTATTCAAAACGTGCGGTGAAAATTGACATTGCTGACGAATATTCGCGAAATATGTCTACATGTTGCAGGCAATTTTCAGAATTATAATAAAAATATTTTATTATATTATCGATATCGATCAATAGTATAGAATCGATATATATATATATATATATATATATATATATATATATATATATATATATATATATATATATTAGATAGGTCTTTTCTAAATCATATCATAGCATATTAACGTACAAAACAAAAAGGCGGGCGTTTTGTAATTTGACTTCCGGGGTCGAGAACGTCTGTTTGCCGCGTAATTTCATATCGGATGATCATAATCGCATTAACCGCCACCACCGCCAACCCCTAGAAAACCAAACACCGATCCAACGGGGTGTTTCGCCCCGTTTCCTCCCTTAGAAAAGCCACCCCGAACGGCCAGTCGGTTGAGGGTTAATATTGCGCCCGCACCAAAAGCGGTACGGATCCGTTAAAATTAATCAGATGGGATGCCAAAGGTATTTTCGTGTCCGAATATTGTTTGTGTTTGCCTGTAATTGATACGTGTACATACTATTTAGATGTTAAATTTATTATATATATATATATATATATATATATATATATATATATATATAATACATTGTTAAATATTTGAGTCTACTTTTCAATTTCGAAGCTATTAGTAGTTTGGTTTAAGGATTATGTCGTTAAATTAAACAATATATATAAATATTATATAATCAATGTTCATAAATACTAGTATATAATATATACTAGTATATATTTAAATAATTTTAAATTTTTATATTATATGAAAATTCGATTTTTATGTTTCATATAAATAATTATTTTTTTCATATAATAATATGATAATAAATATATTAATTAAAAACAATTAATATATTTAAATTCTATAAATGTTTTAAAACATATCTATTTTGAATTAGGTTATATCAAAAATTAAAATAATATTTAAGGGTTAGACATTGAAAGACCGACTCGATTTTGTATAAATTATATCTAGAATTATTCATATTTTTATTTCTGATTTGTAATTTACAAAATCGAATAATATTTTCATTTCAATTGTGTCACCGACGCTCCGGACAGCAGCTCTGCATTTCGTTCCAAATAACACTGTGTCATATATTCGTATAAATATATATATATATATATATATATATATATATATATATATATATATATATATATATATATATATATATATATATATATATATAATGAATAATGGACCATAATTCGATATTATTAATATTGAACCGTCATGTAAAATTAATACGATTTAATTGAACGACCCCCCCATCCCCTCGCTGCCACCCCCCCTCGAGAATAAATTATAAACGCGGACGCAACATATCGGGCGCGCAATTAAAACGCGCTCGTCGATTATAATATAATTCAATTTTCGTTAACTAATAATAATTATTATATGCAGAATTATTTTAACCGATATGCAACGCGCGTAATGATATAAAATTAAATTGTTAGTTCTGCTTAATTGAGTCGAATCGTTGTGTAGCAAAGATCAATTAAACGTTATTAATAATAATGCACGCCCGGTAATAATTAATGTGCGCACATTGGAAAGCGATTCGTTTTAACGATGATTTTTAATTGTAAACGGGTTACGCAATTAAAAAAATATATATATTTATATTATTATATTCATTAAATTGTATAAAATAAATTAATCAAATCTACGTTATCTGTATGTATTGAATTATCAAGTTTTATAATAGAGATTGTATAATTTTTTATATAGTTAGCCATTAATATTTTCAATCAATATTGAGTTGTTCCGAATTTAATAGTTTAAATTTATAATGTCGTTGTTTATTATTATTATATATAATATAAAATGTTTATATTATAATATTATTTTATAGTAAGCAAGACATTTTTCAGAATATGACTGAAGGTTGAGTATTGAGTTGATGACTTGATTTTGTAAACAATTCATCGTTTCAAAATATCTATTTAATGATATTTGATATAATTGAAATTAAGTTATGAAATGGTTTGTTATAATAAATGATTATGATATAAAAATATTGATAATTCAGAAGAAAGAGTTTATTAAATTGTACTAGAAAAAAAATTAAAAAATCGTAACCATATACCATTAAGGGCGGCATCATGAAAGGGGATGGCGATAGAAACAAAAATATTTTTTAATTATTCCACAACAAATAAATTGAAAAAAAAAAGGAGAAAACCATCGTGTAGTACAAATTTCGATATACACGTACAATCGGGCACACGTCAAAATAGTATCAGTCTGCCGGGGCATAACAACCGACCATTCTAAAAGTTTGAGACTCGTTGTTCCAGAGTCGAACCAACAGCAAACCATCCCCTAGTCGACCACACCATCCCCTATAGCGGCGGTGGACCAACCGTCTCGCTCAATTGCTTTATTAAACATTCCGATAGGTCTCATTTATTGCGAGCATGTTCGGAATTATTCGATACCCCGTCGAACAGACATCCCGATCCACCGCCGCCGCCGCCGCCGTTGTCGTCACCGCCTACGTCCCCCTCGCTCGGTGCCCGTGCCCGATTTTTTCTCCATTATTTACAAATAAATGAAGGCGCGCATTGACAAATATAAATTCCTAGGTGGTTCCGAAACTATGCAGCCACCCCTAGTCTCCATGACGCCCCTCTCGCCCCAGGTGAAAATTCGCGGCACATATTAAAAATTGACGAATACTGTAAAGGGAGACGATAATGTATTATGCCCGAAAATTCCATAATCATACCCTTCGCCATTCACAAATATAGATTATACGTCATTAAATGAAATTCTGGCTTATTTAATATGCAATATTTTTTAATATATTAAAATTTTCAATATCTGCCAATTTAATATTGTGCAAATATTTTATTTACATACTAAACTAATTTTCTTTTTAATGTAATACAATAAGATTATTTAAATTATTTTAATACAAAACATGGTTTATAATTGATCTGAAAATTAGTACATTTAATAAAATTATATTATCTTATTCACATTAAAGTTTAAAATTTTGATTTAATGAATATTTTGCAGATTCGAGTCGTCAAATTTATATCTAATCATTGAAATCATTATATTATAATAAAATAAAATATAATTTTAATATTATTATGAGTTAATATCGATAATTATATTTTTATTGGATTCAATATAAGAAAATGAAAACCTAGCAATATGAAATCAATCATACAAAACCGGCATACACACGATATGTGTATACAGGGGAGGATGGGAGGACGTATAGTTTTTTAGAATTGAAAGGGGACGATCGTGGGTGAGAGGGCGAAGCACATTTCGGCATATTACAAAAACGAAAATATAACACACACACACACACACATATATATACACATATATAGTTGTACATATATGTGCGTGTAATAATAAGGAAAATATGAAATCCGCGCATAAACCGAGACGGAATGTTATTTATGCGAGTGAATATTGCTTGTAAAGTAAATTCAATACAAACAACCGTACGTTTTTCACCATATGGGAACGGACATAAATTCAGGCGTGTTACACATTTTCGAACGGAGCAATCATGCGTGAATACGTGGAAAAAATACATTCGTAATATTCAAAAAAAAAAAAAAGAAAGAAATGTGAAGAAAAATGTATGTGTGCGTGCGCGTCACATGAATGACTGCGCGTTAGTTTGTGTATGTGTTGTTGTTTTTCTTTTGGTGAAAAATAGGAAAAACTTAACATCAGTCAAATATACGATTGTGCGAAAATGATTATTTTTTTTCCAGAATTGATTCAGTGTTTAATATTATATTATAAGCGGATGAAACGATATTTTACAATATATATATATATATATATATATATATATATATATATATATATATAAATTAAAATAAAATAATATTTTTTCGCGATCAAATCGAAGAAAGGATATTAATTGGCGTATAAGTTTGGCGTTTACATCACACCTGTACCCTCATAATATATACGCAAAAATATTGAGAAAGCGCTATATTGGATTCTTTAGTCGGGTGCCTAGGGGGGTTTTTGGGGTTCAGGTTGAACCTTTAACTCCCACTTCAGACCGACGTCCCTGCCTCTCCCCTATCCCATCTTTTCGCAGCCGGAAAATGTAGTGGGGGGCAATAAATGCGGCAAAACATTTTATTATTTATTCCTTAGAGTGACGGGGGCGATATTAAATGTTCGCCGCACATATGGAAATATGTTGTACGCAATTATGTGCGGCAGCATTAATATTGGATTTGTTCGAAGAGTGAGAGATGTAGAAAGTGAGGAGTACGAAAGAAGGAACGATTTTCCATCCTCCGTGACGAAGGTATGAAACGGTACAATCGGGGGATGAAAATGTGGGAGGGCGTGAGGGGTCGTAATGAAAAGAGGAGTCGCTTTTCATAAGGAGATGTCACAGAATTCAACGGTTAAATTGATATTAATTTCGTCGTATTTAATCATTGTTATTATCTAAATTATTATTAGATATAAATAGTATCATTATATTCAATAAAAATAAATATTAAAAAAATTATGATTTTATATATTATATAAAATGCTAATTTTAGCGTATTCTAATTTCGTTAACATCATATAAATATTACGAAATCGATTTAACGATTACTCGAATAATTGCACGACCGTGTTAATATTTAGAACGTTAAATTATTATATAAAATAATATATGAGTTAAAATTACGTACATCAAAAGTAAATTTTCAATACGTTATTTATATAAAAATATCATCGCATATAATGTCAATAAGAAATCCCCGAGCGTAGAAGCCGACAATTTTCAATCGTGAAAATAAACGATCATGTGCATGAACACATACGTACTTTATCAGGGATAGTGTGTGCCGGGAGAAAGAAACGCGTGGGAAATTTCACCGATCCGGTTTATATATATATATATATATATATATATATATATGTGTGTGTGTGTGTGTGTTAAATATATATGAATGTGAGCGTGGTTCGCGTGTAAATCGAGCCCGATAGATATTAGATGCGGACGTATTGTAATGGGATTTGGCCGGTCCCGGAAGGGTTAAAGCCGATCCCCGAATATGTTGTGTGTCAGGGGAGGCGAGAGGGGTTTCCGCAGACAACTGTTCCATAAACATGTTTCCGTATTTTTCAATCAGTGAGCTGTCAGCCGGCGTTGACGACCCCAACGCGGCCCCAACTAACGCGCGCACACATCACCTGCACTGCACCATCAAATTGCTTTTCTACCTTCGAACATGGGAAAAAGCATCGGATCAGGGGTGCACACTTGTGAAGTGTCCGAAATTTCTCGTGCGAAATCGACGACACCATCTCGAGATTATTGGCTTTGAACTTATGTCGCCATATATAATGTGAAATTGTTATTTTGGATTTATATTGCCAATGGATCAAGATAGACCGGAGATGGGAAATCTGCATTCTTTTGAACTAACAAGTGCAATCTTCTTTGTTTTTGCGTGGACAAATTTTTCAATAAATGTATTTATTTTGATACGAATGTTAAAATTTGCAGCCTTTCGTTAAAAATTTGAAGGATGTTTTATTTTTTTAATTAATGTAAACCTAAATTTAAATGTCTAAATATTTTTGATTACTCATATATCTCATTTCATACTTTTTTTTTGTTTAATACGGTTATCATTGGAAAAGTGGTCTTTATTAGCAAAATAGTTCTCTACCCCTGAGATAGGATGTTAAGAAAAGTTATGAAATTCAAGCGCATTTAAGGTATATCAAAGAAAATTTTTAAAGTAAACAACTGGACATTAATGATCATGGACTGAAATGGATGATTATTAATTATAGAATATGTCATACGTTATTAAAATTATAGAGTAAGAATGATCTATATATAAAAGAGAGAGTAAAAATGAATTATATTATGAGTATCTAAATATTAAATCTTTCATTTAGTCATATTAAGTAAACTAATATTTAGTAGAATGAATTTTAACCATTTTTTTTTAAATAAAATGATTAAAATCCCAGCTCGTAAGCCATAGTTTATGTCGTATACCATACCTTCGATTACCGAAGCGGCAACCAACACTCACACTAGTCGAAATAAACTATTTCGACTTATTGAATTTGATCGAATTGATTAGATCGAAATTGAAACTTTAGAATTCAGATAAACGCGGCTGATGGGGTTTGCGAAAGCGTTCAATCGTTCCACTCTCTATCCGGTTCGCAATCACGTAAACAAATTAATGTCGAATTGGGGGGTTGGAGGGTTGGGGGAGTATAGGGCGAAGAAATTAAATCGCAATGTTATATAGCCTCAGATCGACGGGGGAGGGGGGACGCGTGAACGAGAATTTATTTATATATACATACACACGTATTATTTCTTCATCATTAATATTGTATTGGTGTGAAATATATGATGATTAAAAAAATGTTATTAATATTTTATTATATAAAAAAATTATATCGAATGATAGATTAAACGCGATATAATTTTGACAATGTTAATTATGCTTTCATAATTTTATATAGAAGGATACAAAGTTAATGAAATACTTCAAAATTCTTCCATAATAGATTAGCTTGAGTATTCTTGAAAAAAAAATGGAAATTTAGATAGAAGACAAGAATTTTCAACATAATATTTTTGACATTAAAATAGGCGGTCGTGTATGAATAACATTTTTGTTTTAAATCGGTTATTTAATATAGGAGATGATAGATGATAAATTAAGAATATTTCAAAAATCATAATGTACAAAAAAAAAATGACAAAAATTGAAAACTTGCATTAAGCAGATAATAATTAAAATATCGAGAATTAGAAGGGTTTAATTAACAAAGCAATAAGACGAACACAACAACAAACATATGTAGCGAAACACGGGATTCGTTGAAAATTAATCAAACGGTTTATTTGAATTCCTGAAGGGATGTCTCCAAAGCAAGCAACACTCCAAGATTAATGAAACAGGAATGCACGCGTCACAGGATCGACCCTTCCTTTTTCGACTTAATAAGTTTAATAAGGACCGATCTTTTCGATACTATTAAATTGACAATTATTACGGTTCGACGAATCGTTGTCGCGTTTATGACATTCATTGTTCGCCTTTCACGTTACAAAATTGTGTTTTAATTCTTGAAAAAATAAATTATAACATACGTCGTGCTGAAAATGAAATGATAACATTTGATTCTTTTGAATATATATATATATATATATATATATATATATATATATAAATATATATTAAATAAACGGGAAGATTTCCTCTTTTCTCGTGACGTTCCTATATTGACCGAATCACAATCAGAAAACAATATTTGCAATGAAACGGTCTGAAAATGGACGAAGGGGAGAGAAACGACGATATGAACGCTTATCGTCTAACTGATCACTTTGAATTGTAATGGGATGGCTTTTGCGGCATTATGAGGGTGATGGTGGTAGTTGGTCAAACGTTATATGAAGTGTGTTCAAAAAGTTACCGTAATCGTTATTAATATTTATCATATTTAGAATAATATAATATTATTTATAATGAGTTATATACGTCATATAATATATCGTTAAAAAAGTTGAATGGTCGAATTCGCTTGTTCATAACAGAGTCCGGATATTTTTTTAAAAGGATTTCGGTACAAATGTAAAAGGACGCAAAATGAAAGTACCGAGTTTGGTATGGGCACACGTCTGGATTGAACGTGTGCGTGAATGTGTGTGCGAAGACTATATACCACCAGCCTAATACACCGGTGTTTCCGGCTTCATTTCCTGGCTGGCGGATATAGCGGGGCGGATATTGGCTTCAGGGCCCAGCTCTGACACCTGAGGATGAAGCTCGAGTATCCCGGAGGCCGTCGTAAGTTCGCCGGGAACATCTTTTTGAAACGCGTCAGGATACAGAGATTTTACACTCCGACACGACACATAGTCGCCGTTTATTAAACTTCATGGTCCTATCCCAACTTTTCAATCAGCTGATATTTTTAATCTATATATTTACCTTTGATCTCAGAACGGCGTCTTCAATTTATATCTGAAACAATATAAAGTGAGATTTAATTATAAGAATATATATGTCAGTAAATTGATGATCGATTGTCACTTATAAAAAAGTATTTATATTATGTTAATATCAAAGTGGCTTATACGAACACAAGCGATGGCATAAATCAATTAAATTACCGAAACTCATATGAGATAGGATACAATTCTACGTATTCGATAATTATAAAAGTTCATCCATTATCGCTGCCGTGAGGATGAGGCTATTCCTAGGGATGGGTTTGGGGGACGCGCCCCGTTAATGTTCGCCCGTTAAGGGGGTGGCGAAAACGGGCGGTTAAGTGTGGTGATTCGTCGATGGTACAAAAGCCGGGGTACCGGAAGTCGGGCAGGCGGCGAAAAGAGGGACCCCCCCGAGTGTGGGTAGGGACACAAGCTCGCGGGCCGGTCGCGTGTCAGCCGCTAACTTAATTAAACTCGCAGTGAAACTTAATTTCCGGCCGAGGCGTTTAATATTGAATCTTATTAAGATTAAAAAAAAAGAAGAAGAGGAGAATATTACTCGTTTTGCCCTCCGTTTTGCCCTTAGACTTTCGCAGCTCACCCCATTCGGAGCGTCGTTGACGTGACGATGGTCTTTCTATCGGGATGTGAAGACGGAACTTGTAAGAGAGAACCAATTTTTTGATTGATAGGTGAAATTGCAGTTAAAAATAATCAAAACTATTTATAAGTTCTGAAATATAATATTTTTGTAATAATAATAAATAAATAAATTATTTTTATATTTCATCACAGTAGAAAATTAAATCTATAACATTTGAAATTTATACGTTATCTAAAATTAGTATATCATAACTGTATGTGTTTGATCATTAGAAGTTCATATGTTTTTATTGTATATTTAATAAATATAAAAATTTAATTTAATATTTTTGCCATAAAAATAGATAAATCAGATTTTTATTAAAATAAATTTAAAATTTAAACAAAAGAATAAAAAAAAATCATTTTAAAAATAAAACAAAAGAAAAAATTATAATATACACTTTACCATATATGAAAAATATGTACAATTATGGTGATGAAAAGTATTGTTTTGTTTCGTTAAAGTCGTACTGGTGAAAAATATGGTATATCGCGTTAATAGTTAATCAAAGCAAAATTGAATCGCAAATGCCGAAATATTTTATACGAAATCATATAGTAAAATATTAAACATTAGCATGGCAAAGATCAATATTTTGAATTGTAAAGATTATTTAAGATTAAATTGTGAAAATAAAGTTACATTTGACCAAAAAAAAAAAAATGTTACATCACCGCGAACTTTGTAAATCATCTTGTAAAGTGTGGTAATAAACGTATATTTTTATTTTGAATCGATTTTTTATTCGAATATTAATAATTTTCACAGTATAAATAATTCAGTGATTCCACATTAATTGATAAAAATCGATTTGTTTAGAATATATTCTTCGAAAATAATTAACTTCTTAATCAGAGTTACAAAGGCGCGTCTATAGTAAAAACATTATAAAAAAAAAACTTAAGACACTGTGGAGTAATATTAAAATCAATTAACGCCCACATAAATTGGCGTATAATTGCATTAGCGATTATTTGAAATGTTTTGAAAATATGGTAACGGCGCCATAATCGAAATTCGACGCGGCTTTTATTTTTAATCAGTGCCTCGGCTCGGCGAGCAACAAGGGGATGTTTGCATCCCTTTCCGGCGAACGGCAGCGCCACCGGACGAAAAGGGACGACGAGCGGGACAGCCAAACTAATTGAATTTAACGAATAAAATCCAATCACTCCGATTCTTTATTATTCAAGATCCAATTTGGATAAAGGCTGACTTGGATGTAGAAGCGGCGAACGAGGGAGAAGCGGCCAACTTTGTCAGAGGTTCTAAAACGTGGCGACGCGGTCCGCCACGATCAAAACTATCGCGCTACTGAACATTCCATTGTATTCTTGAATATGTTTGAAGGAAAATATTTTTAATTCAACAATTAAATCAATATACATATAAATAGTTTGAAATTATAATTCAATACGTTTATATTAAAAATTGTTTGAGAATCGTTGACATATCAAAGTTAAACTTATGTGCAAATGCGGGCAACAATTCTTGAATGGAAGGGGATGTCATCCAGATAAATCGAAATAACCAAAAAGCCGCAGTTTGTCAAACTTTCATTTGAATAAAATGTATATTTTGTACATATATCATTTATTAGACGGTGATTGAATTTGACCCAAAAAAAACATTATTGCTATACATATAACTTATAATTCACATAATAATTTTTTTTTTAATAAAATTTGATATTTGTTTAAAAAATAAAATAAATAAAGAATTCTAATTCTGAATTTCGAACAATTTATTTTTTGATTTAATCTAAGTATATTTATATATACTTAGATTAAATTTATAAATTTACATATTGAATATATGGGAAATATATTGATTTTATAAGAATTTAAGAATAATTAAAAATTGAATATATTTGGAAGAAAAGATTGACAATGTCTGAAAATATTGAAAATGATCGATGTTTTCTCACTCTTATATCTAATACATTATTATTTCTCAAAATAATGCGAATTAAAAAATATGTTAATCAAGCGGATAAAACTTGTTTACTTAATACATCGCCGTTTTAATAATATTACCATTAATAAAAATTACGCAAATATTTATAGAAAATTTTGTATTTAAAATAAATACAAGGCAAATGTTTGAACGTCTGATTCGAATCGATTTTATGAAGTTATAATTCGCCGCTATAGTAATAAAATACGTCAAATAAACAAACAAATATATTACTAATAGAAAAGTAATTTATGGAAGTGCATATACAAATCGTACGGTTTAAGAGTTATCCTCAGTCTCAATTAAGCCGAACAACCTTTTAAAGCAATAAAGCTTATCTCAATTTGAATAAAAATCTAGATCCCGGACAAATTCAATCTGTTTTTACCCGGGCGCAGATTTCCAAGCGTTCCGTCGAAAGCCTTTTCAGCCATTTTTTTTCGTTTTTTTTTTTTTTTTTGGTCTCCGCATCGAAAGGCCAACTTTTTCGAAAATCCCCCACGGCTCGATCGCAGACCTGACCCTGTTCGAATGTCCATTGTCAACACTTTCAGAAAGAACGTCCCACCCCGTTCGTTTGAATTAATTTCAAGGTGATAAGTAATTAAAATCGGTCTAATTAATCTTTTTTTTGTATGTGTAAAAGTATACAGGATTTTATTATATATTTATTATAAATGATTTTACTTTGTGACGAATAGAAATTTAATATTGATGAAAAAAGCAATTTAATAAATAA
The DNA here is from genome assembly GCA_024500535.1 of Leptonema lineaticorne. Classification (NCBI taxonomy): domain Eukaryota; kingdom Metazoa; phylum Arthropoda; class Insecta; order Trichoptera; family Hydropsychidae; genus Leptonema; species Leptonema lineaticorne. The sequence goes on from JANIJI010000003.1 coordinate 2,602,473, forward strand.
TAAATAATGCGATGCAATCGAAATAATATATTTTAATAATGTATTCATTTAGAAAATGAATGAAATTTATTTAATAAAAAAATATGTTATTACATTTATTTCAATATTAAAATTGTAAATATTAATAGACGATGGAAAATTAATTTTCCATGTAAAACACGTATATTACAAATAGCAGACATTAATAATAGAAGGAAAAAATCAAATTAAAAAATGTCATTTTTTTTGGATGGGGAGATTTAATGCAGAAGATAAATTAAATAAGATTATAGAAAGGGTGGTACAAGGGAAGGATATGAGAGACATGCGATGCGTTGTCGATAAGGTTAAATATATATAAACGAGGGTTGTCTTTATATATATATATATGAAATGTATATGAATATAAATATAATAAAATTATTTTCTAATTAAAAAAAATCTATTATTATTTTAACCCTTTGAACACGAGAAATTTCGTTCGGTCACTATATAGATTAATGCGAAAATTTGATGCGCGGCACTGATTATTTTTATTAATTTCTTCGTAACGAATTTTCATACTTTTTCTTTATAATATGAAGTATAAAATGATACTTTTAAACAGAGAAAAAATTATCTTATATTAAATTATTAGTTCGCAACAACGTGATCACAAATCAAACTGCATTTTCGGCATTAAAATTTTTAATACTTATAAACACGGAATGATAAAACGATTGTGCAGATCAGTATATTTTAATACAATATTTTTTAAGAAAATTTTTGAAATAGTGGGGAAAACTGCTTTTTTTAAATTTAGAATTTTTTTCAATAAATCCATATATTATAAATATAAAAAAATACCAATAACGCTGCGAGACGTCTCGGGTTCAAAGGGTTAAATTATTATTAATTTTAATATAGTTTATTTTTTTATTAATTCCTATATATATATAGGATATTATACAAATTGTCTATATATATATATATATATAATGTATATTATGTAGGGGTAAAATCGGGATAGAGTCGAGAAGGTGCGTGCACCCCCGTGCGTTAAATTATTGCTTATCACGTCCCGGGTTGGTTTATTTGTAAGGTGCTTACGCCGGGAAAACAATTTTCACTCTCCACTTGTTTATAACGCCACTAAAAGGGGATCAACAACTATGTTGATTGAATTTTATACGCGAAACCTTCTCAGACATAGCCGTCCCGCTCTAAGGGCTTTTCGCTCGTTTTCCCAACCCAATTTTTATTATTTTAATATTTTTTTTTTTTGGTCTCGTCTCTCGCACTTGTTACCTTTTTCATTTCCTCTCCCTCGGTTTCATTTTTCGTTCATTTGCCAGGGTTTCGGTTTCGTAATTAAAAGCGATTAAATGGAGTCCGTTATTAAAAACTTTGCCAACGTAATAATCGTTAGAATTCGACATGCTCACACCAAAAAAAAAAAAACGCGTATATTTTAATGGAATATGTATGTATGTGCAGAATGGATCATAAAATATTTAAGAAGTGATGTTTTAAAATAATAAATTTATACAATTAATAATATATATATATATATATATATATATATATATATATATATATAATTACATTTTTTATACATATTCTAATAATTGAATAAAATTTTTAAATTAAATATTAATATTTAGCTTAAATTTCTCTGTTGTACATTTTTTTTAATGTAATATTATATTAACGAAAAAAAACATTTTTTAATGAATTTTGAAATATATTCTGGTTTATAATTTATGTGTATATTATATTATTTTCATAATATTATTTTAATATTTTCAAGTTCTATGACATACTGGGATATTTTTGGTAAAGAAAAATGACTGTGAAAATGAGTTTTTTTTTTAATATTTCAACATACCGTAATTTTGAAACCTGAGAAAAATATTGATTTAAATTATATTCATTAAATTTTATAATGAGTTTAAAGGATATATTACTATTAAAATATATGAAATATATTTTCCTGAAATTTTAATATAAATAACTTTGTTTTTAATATGTTAACATTTAATTTGACTATCGATTAAAAGTATTAGAATTATATATAAATTTTCCTTATAATTATTTACTATATATTATGAACGATATTACCTAATAAATTTATATATACTAAATACATAGTTATTTTACATAAAATATATGTTTTATTTTAGGACAAAATATAAATTACGAAGAAATTTTTATTACGTCATCTCATTAGTGATATATTATAAAAATTATAAAGTATTTTTAATATAATTTTATATAAATAGTTATATTTATATGATAAATTATCGATATATACTTTTATTTATATAAAAACGAACAACAACAACAACCGATATTTATCCATTTAAAATTGTTTCTGATAGGATTAAAACGGAACTAATAGACAACATCAGTTTCGATGCATTTTTCACACACTTCACGTCTCCGAAACAAAATTGAACAAACATAAAGATAAATTGGAAAAATATTTCGAAGCGAGAACGAAAATGTAATAGATCGATCTACTAGAAAAAAAGACACGGTTTTATATATACACACACACACACACACACACACACACATATATATATATATATATATATATATATATATATATATATATATATATATATATTGGATAAAAACGTGCTGAACGAAAATTTCTATACATTTTGGTCGGATGGCACATCCAGGAGGAACAGGATAGACGGTGTAATGTAATGGAAGATTGGATCTTGAAGCTGCGAGTAAATAAAAGATAAAGTAACAATGACACTGACAGCGGCTTTGGAACTCGAACGTAAGTCTGTCTGCGTCCCGGGGGTTGCGTCGAACCGTTGGAAACCCCTGACTCCACTTCTTTTCTTTTTTTTCATCGCCCAACGTGTATACAAGAAACGAAAGGGCGCGCACAATGGTCCGATTTAAAACGGATATGAAGAGAGGGTGTGCTCAATCCGCGACCAGATAACGTACGCGAAATTGATTTAAATCAAATTTTTATTACGCGAACATATTTGACAGGTTGACTTTTGGATGACGTCGATAAATGTCGGAAACGGAAAAAAAGAAAGGGCGGTTGTTTTACTGTTCTTTATATTTCTACGTGTGGAAAAAAAAAAATATATATATATATATATATATATATATATATATATATATATAAATTTATTATATACATAAGGAAAGCGAAAGGGCGGTTTGGTGAAGTGGTGCAGGTCGATCGATTCCACTCAATTTGTTTCATACGAAACGGTTTACTATTGGAGATTATGGCGTTTTTATTATTTATATTAAAGTTTGTGCAACAGTGCATAATGTGAAATGTGATAGTGGAGATGACCGTTTAGGATGAATTGAGTTTATTTATTTTTTTGTTTTGCTTTATTATTAAATTATCATGGTTCTTATCAATTAATAGTTCTAATACTAGAAATCATAGTAAAATAAATCGATTGAAATAGTATCCAAAGATTTAGTCCACTTTCTAATGATTTTCAATTTATATATCCGCATTCTGTTCATTAGGCACTTAACTATTATACAATTATCATTAGAAAATTAATTGTAAAAATTGATATTCATCACCATATAACATGTGTGTGAAAATATTTTATACATTACAAAACATGATAAAATTTATGAAAATAAAATAAATTTAATAGTTTTTTTTTAAAAATTACGAAAAATATGTAATTCTTTTAATACATTTTATATGTGAAAGTTGTTTGTGTGTGAAAATACTAAAATAGACTTTTCTATCAATCTAAAAATTAATTATGATGAAAGTTATTATTATTAAGTAAAAGTTCATTTAGGAAAGACAAGTAATTAAAAAATATGTTATCTTTCGAATCGGTGTTAAAATTGAACTCACACATTCATAAAGTACGCTGCAATGCTTTCCAATTAATTCAATTTAAAAACTACTTATCAAATTATATTCGCCAGTGAAGATACAAACTGATACATTTTTATCTATTTATTAATTATATTGAAATATTTTTTTCAAGGAATCTTCATTAGATATCGAAAAATGATATTATAATATTTAATTATTTGAAATAGACTATTAAAAAATCAAATATATTAATATCAATAATGTGAAAATGATAAAATGTTTTTATTCAATTAGTATATTAAAAATATTTATATTGGATATATGAATTCTATTATAACGCGTTATACTCTACAAGGATAACTATTATATATATATATTTTTTAATTAATATACAACCTTAAAATTATATTTATATATATATATATATATATATATATATATATATATATATGTGTGTGCAAAATTTTGTATCGGCATGTCCAACGAAAGTTTCAATACGTTAACCGATAGTAGATTATTATTATTAACGTTGATTATCCATTCTTCAACGTTAATTAAAACGAACCGTTCAAGTTCGCACGCCCCGTCCGATACACGACGATTAATTAATATTATAAAATGTACACGTATGTTCGTGCACATATTTTATATATACAATATATATATATATATATATATATATATATATATATATATATATGTATTATGACACGCTTCATATTGTTATCGTTCGTTTAATGTGATCACCGTGCGAAATAATAATAATAACATATCAATATGAATAATAACGAGCCGCAAAGTGCGCCAATTATAAACGCGAAAACAACCGTTTCGATTTCTAATTGTGCACGAAGTAAAAATCGTAAAAATTTATACGTTTAAATATATATATATATATAAATATATTATGTGTGAACTGAAATGGCTTAATCGACTGTCATTGTGGATCCGATAAATGGATACGCGTATGAAAAATAACTATGATTATTATTTAGCAATTGACGAGAGCGTAATTGCGAAATCACGAGCGTTTTATTGTGTGTCGGAGCTTTTTACGGTCGGTAAATTGCGATTTTTGCACGTATAAAAACGTGCTTTCTGCTAAACGGTTTTAAGTTTGTAATTTAATCATATATAATATATACAATATATATATATATATATATATATATATATATATATATATATATATACTACGTGTTTATAGATAAAATATTTTGGGTTCAATTTATTTCATTTTTTTTTATATAAATCGTTAAATGATATATTTAAATGTAATATTTATTAATAAAATGATATTATAAATATACTAAAATTATGATGATGTGGTTGAAATTATTAAAAAAAAAAACAATGTTAGAAAATTCGATATAAAGCTGACTATTTGACTAAAAATAAATTCGTGTCAAGAAATTTGAGAAACGTTTTAGCTTATATATATATATATTTGTGACGTTATCGATTTTTAAAGTATTTTTTAAATACAAATTTTTAGTCAAACTGCCAAAATTAAATTAAATCAATACATAAAATGTAAAATAATTTATATTAATGAAGCTGGAATTTATATATACTTTACATATGAGATCATAAATATTATATATTCAAATATTTATCATAAATTAAACAATTTCACAATATCTATGTAATATCAAAAGTTTATAAACAGCAATAATCGACATCGATTCTCACATAATCATAGTTTAAATTGAAAGTACCATAACGTAAGCACAATAATAATAATAATAATAATGAGCGTTAAAGTGCAAGAAAAAGCGTCGTTCACTAAGATCGCCGCGGTCTTTTAATTAAGTTTATTATTGTTGGACCGATTGTCGTCTTGCAAAATTTAAATCGCAATTATCTATCGGTTTTTAGAATGTTAAATGTCGTATCGGTGTTCGATTCCCGATTGCGATCGCATTCGTGGCTAACATCGTGTCGTTTTAATTTTACCGTTCAAAATTCGATGCGATTTCAACGAGTCACGTTGTCAGATTCTTTATATTCTATTTTGTCGTCATACTGTTTTCATTCCCGTGGGATATTTCGATAAATATCATTATTTTTCACTATTGATTATTAATTTAATTTAAATATATTTAAAAATAATAGTATAATTTTGTATGAATATAACATGTTTTTGAATCTTTTAAAATTGGATATATATAGATCTCTTATTATATAAAATAAATATTTGCAGTGAATTAAAATTTTTGATGTTTTTAATGTTCGATACTCTAATTTATGTGTAAGCTTTTATTAGTAATTTGTAATCTTATCCATTATATATATTATAATCTTATAAGATTGTATAATTTTATTTTTTTACAAATTAATATTCAGTAACCACGTGAATTTTTGAGGGATTATAAAAACCTTTATTTTAGATTATAATTAAGATGTTGTTTTGAGAATGCTTAAGATCTTTTAGATGGATTATATATGAAAAAAATGAGAACTATGCGTTGAAAAATGTGAAGCATTCTATTTTAGCTTAAATTTTGAATATAAAAAAAATATGGAAAAAAGCATTAAAGAAAATATGTTATAGTTGAAGAATTTCAAAATGTGTAAGAGATGAAAGATGATTTCTGAAGACACATTTTAAAAGAAAAAAGAAGAAAACTATCCGTAAAATGAAGTTAGATTTGAGTCATTAAATTGTATAAACTTGTTTCACAAATTACGTTATAAATATGGAATAAGAATATATAATACTTTATCGGTAAATAAATAATATTTATATATATTATATTATTTAAACAAATCATTTATTAATAAATATATAAAATCATAATGGAATGACATTTAAAATGATAATTATTTAGAATCTAGTCGAATCTTTGAATATTTATATTGAGAGTAATAAATAAATATAAACGTTGAGAAAATCATATTATTTCATATTATATAATATAATATAAAAACGTTCAAGATTTAAACGAAAAAGTGAACGTATTCATAAATTATTCAATTATAATTGTGGTCTTTTTTAGTATATAAATACATAATAAATGATCATTATCGCCATATAAAGGCTGTGCAGAATTCAATAATAATAATGCCGCGTCTTAACGACCGGCTGTGACGCGTAAATGTCATTTTGATATACAGGATTATGGCAAAATATCTGCACCCTATACCTATAATAATAATAATAATAATAATAAAACGTTTCGATAAATTTATTGTATGCGACCGATCGTATAAAGTGCGAAATTTGCTTTAATTACGACGGATTCGAGTTTATTATATAATATTTTCGGGGATTTTCACGTGATATGTTAATATTTAACGTGTAAATTTGAAAATTATATACTTATAAATATTGGTAAATCCGTTGAATAATGTGTTTTGGAATTTTAACATCATAAAATTTTGATAAATAATAAAAAAAAATATTGAACTAAAAATAGTCTTATTATTAAAGTTTTATTTTATCATAAATATTTTCTTTATTAGATTTAAATATTTATAATATATATAAATTGATATTTATAGTAATTTTGTGGTTGCGTTAGTTCATTTTAAAGCGTACTTAATGAGCTGTAAATTGTTGTATCAATTTCATAGTTTTTATTCATTATTTAATTAATATTAAAAATATAATACAAAATAAACTGAATTATTAATTTAGTATAAATTTATATTTGAATTAAATATTAAATAATATCTAAAAAGAGTGTTTCTTTTAAAAATAAAATAATCTCGATGTACAAAATTCTTACACGCGATTAATTCGGTAAGTAGATAATCTGTATTTATATATATATATATATATATTTTTTTTTTTTGAATTATAATATTATTCATGACGAAAAGCGATCACTCCGATAATACTTCTAATATTTTTAAAACGTTCGAAACAAAGCTCCATTCCACATACTGCCTTCGTTTCCCCCCAGAATTTTTGTTATTATTTTTAACGTCACGACGTAAATTAATTGTGTTCGGTTTTTTTTTCTCATTTTACGGATTATTATTACGGGTTTTTTTTTCTCCTCCAGTCGTCGTATCAAAAACTGAGTGAGTGACGTTTCATTTTCATTTTTTAATTTATTGCGTCGGCCTTAGCGAGACTTTAAGGATTTGCCTCTAATTGAAATTATGTTATGTAAATTGAACGCGGGAAAATGGCGAACAAACGTAAATTACCAAACGTACACGTAAACAAAAATTCATTAAACGTATTACGTTTTATGTATGTGTGTATATGTACATATAAATATATAAGTGTGTGTGTATGCGTATGAGAGGTAGTTGAATAAAATGAATTAAAGGGGCAATTATACGATTTTTTTCAGTGTTTTATTAAATTGATATAATTTTTTAATTAAATTTATTAATGTAATTTGTTGAAAAAAATATACGTATTGTTGAATATATATATGAATAGAATAAATTAAACAATTATAATAAAAACATGAGCAATATAACTATGGTTCGCGTTCCGTTTACGGTTCGTACAAAAGTTTGTTAAAAAAACGTATTTAAAATTTAAGGCAGTCACACTTTTTTTTTGTGTAAAACATATTAATATATTAATTGGGTAGTGTTTTTCATTTTATAATTAAAAATCTAAATTACAACTTTTAATATCTCAAAGGTTGTTCGTGTTTTTGTGTATGCAAAAAAATAACATGAATTTTTAAATATTTTTTTAATCAAATTTTACTATAAAATTTTAATTGAAAAAAAAACAAATTAGACGAATAATGTTAAATGTATATAAATTTTTTACATATATTTTAAAGATATTGTCAATATTTAATTCTAAATATGGATAAGGTTGCAAATTAATTTCAAAAATATGATTTAAAATCGTTCAATTTAATCTACTTTTTTTGAATGACACAATAAAAAGATTATTTAATATAAATATTTTGTATCAACATTAGACTTAAACTTATATCTCTTGCAAATTTTTATAAATTATGATTTTTTCTAATAAATTTATTATAATAATATTTAATAATAAAATACTTTCGTAGTATAAATACGATTGAAAAATATTCAAAAACAATCGAAAATGTCTCAATATTCAGCACACATAACGATAAAAAAGAAATAAGAGAAAAAAAAACTTTATTTTACGAGCAGAATCCTTGGAATCCTTTGCATAGCAGAAATCCTTAACGAATTTAATGTCAAAATCGAAAGAAAAAGTGTGTATATATATATATATATATATATATATATATATATATATATATATATATATATGTCTCGGCATGAAAAGAATTTAAATAATTGTCGGAGTCTCCGAAAAGGACGTAAAAGACGGCAATTTTAATTATGTTCAAGTGTCTGGAGTCTGAGCGTATGTTTTTTCGGTCTTAATAATATTATTATTTGGTGTATATTTTTTGTTTTTGTTTTTTTTTTCATTTCGTTATTGGCGTAATTGCAGCCGAAACCAACCAATAATAATATTTCTTTTCATAACAGCGCTAATGACGTTATTAAGCTTATAGTTTCACTTGTTATCGTTGCCAGAGCATTTCTCTAATTGGCTTGAATTCTTTGCGGAAAACGCTCGCTAAATTCTCCAAAGAGACATATATGTATCATATGTAGTCAACCTTTTTATTTATATTAAAAAAAAACGAGAGTGTTAATTATTTATATTTTTGATTATATCGTAGTATTTAACAAGGTTTCTATATATATATATAAATTTAATTAAAATGTTTATAAGTGATATTTGTCAAATACAAGAGTACAAATTTATTACGAAAATCAAAATAGAATATTGCGTGACGAAAATTTGAAACAACAACAACAATAATAACGAGCGCGACGGAGTTTTAAAAGCGAAAAATAGACGTAATTGAAGTCAACAAAAACCCAGTTTCGGATGCCGTCGGTTGACATCCGACGCCGTATCTCTGGCATGACGTAAAAAGAAGACGACAAACGTCGCTTCAATTAAAGCAAAGCAAAACGGACGCTTTTCGTGGCTAACATCCCGACCATCTAATTAGAAGGAAAACTCTTCCGGATTTGCTTGTTCGCCGTTGCCGGTTACGTTGCTCATTTACTTATTTATATAGTAATTAGCGTACAAACTGTGGCGGCCGACGTTTCGTCATTCCGACAAAACTCTCATTATGAAAAAGATCCAGTTGGTTGGTCGGTTGTCTTTACAATACGAGCGCTATATATATATATATTTGTCTTCGGATATTCTACTGTTCGATTCCGGTTTCTTTCCTTTTTTTCTTTCTTTTTAACACGGAATTTTGTCGGTTGCCAAGTGTTTTGAATGAGCGATTGCGCACGACGCGCGAAATCTCAATTCGGAATCGTTTAATTTGACGCTTTTCGACATTTCGAAGCAAGTTTGCGCAATTAAAAGCTACAAATGCGAAACTTTCGCAGAACGATCGTTTTTGTTTATTTGTTATGCGAACGGTCGACGATGGTGGATTTCGAATACGTTTAAAATATTCGCATTTAAACAAAATTATCCTCGTTATGTCGTCTAGTTCGCTTCTATGAATCATCAATTAGGTTTGGAGTTTTTCTTTTTCTTTTTTTTTTTTGAGTTTCACATTCGAAGATCGGCGATTATTGTCGTTATCCGGCTCCTCGATGTAGTTCGAAAGAGACATCTTGAACTTTTATTATACTGGAAACGTATATTGTGAAAGCTACGATATTTTCAAATAAAACATAATTTACTTGTTATGTCATATTGTGCGGTCAAACTATTATACTTCAATTTTCTTCTTCTTTCAATATTGAAGAAAGATTTACTATTTTATTATATTATATATATTGAGATTTTTTTCATTACTATTAATGAGTATATTAAATTCAATTTATATTGACGATTTATTTAATTATATAATCAAAACTATGGTATTCTTTGTATCACAATATAAATTAAATAGTTACAATTTTTATATAATGAAAATTGAACGTCTTATTTACAATTTAATTAAAACTTTCATTTTAGTCTTTTAAATATATTAATTCATCCTTCTGAAAATATAAAAATATGCAGTTTCCGATTAATCGCATAAAGAAATATATTCACACTGTATATTTAAAATTAAAATAGATATATTATTTAAAAAAATATATATTATCTGCAGTTATGTAATATTAAACAATACCAAAATAAATTACATAATGGACGATGACACATTCGACATTATATATGTATTTATGACGACGCGAAGAAAACAATGCTAAAAGATCACCATAAATGGAATGTCGAATATGAAAGAAAACGTGTACGTGCGAAAAATGTTGACGATCGCCGACTCGTCGTATGCGATTTGCGAGAAAATTGTGTCCGTCACGCAAATCTTCTCATAGTGCACTCGTAACGACAATTAATGATGTGCACATTACGTTAAGCGTGACGTAAAACGGAGGCAAAATAAAAATTGTGACATCAAAGGATTTTTATCATGATAGCGTCAATGAAGATATATATATATATATATATATATATATATATATATATATATTCCAATTATAATCGCATAGCGGACGATTTAATTACACCGGATTAGTAATGGACAAGTTTTCTAATTGTTGATGTTTCATGGAAAAAAAATTATGTTGAATTGAAATTAATTAAATCGATATTGCAATATCCACATTTCTCTTTCGAGACTCCAAGTGTTGATTTGATGTCTTATTTCAATTAATAATTAAATTAACTAGTAATTCAGGTTTACATTTAATGCGTGTGTAATAGTTAAAAAGTTGAATTTAAAATAAATAATATTTTATAATGTATTTCCAAAAATTGAAAAACTTTTTTAGAAGTTTTTCTTTTATTAACCGTATGATTAATCTTTCAATATTTATTTTGTTCGAATAAATATCTCATTATATATATATATATATATATGGTATATTTTGTCAATAATTCGAATAAAAAACTTTTTTTCGCTGAAGGATTCAATATTGAGACGTATCATTAAATAGATTATATCAATTATATCTATTATATTATTATTTATATAGCTTTTATTATTTCGTATATTAACATATAATCACGTTTTTTTTTATTAAATTATTAATAAAATAAAATTATTAACGGCAATCGTGAATAATTCTAATCATTAATCCTATATTCATAATTTTCTATTAATGATAACATATTCTTCAATATTATTTTATTATATAATGTTTAATTTCAATATATTCATATATTCATATATATTTTTTTTAAATACTGAGTTATTATATGGTAGATGTATATATATGAATGTATGTTATATACAAAGATAAGATCTAGTGTGTGTATGTAAGTGGACCTAAATCGTATAAGATAAATCGGCGTATTAATATGAAGTAGTAACATCCTGATGCACTTAGGTTCACGTGTCAGATGCATCCTGCTTAACAGACAATCTACTAAAACGTGGGTCTGACCGAGCAATCCTGATTATATATGCTCATTTACATATTTATATATATATATATATATATATATATATATATATATATATATATATATATATATATGTTGCTTTATTAATTTAAACTGAAAATAATCGTCGATAGACGTTCTACGGTGTTTCTCAATTATTATAATTGTTTATATATTGTAAAGAGTAAATATGGAAAAAGTTTTAAGTAATGAAAAAAAAAATACGATTATATATATTTCAAAATTTATTATAATAAATTTGATTATATTGTAGTTTATATATATAATGAAGGAAATATGACTTTACCGATAAATTCTTAGAATTTCGTATATTCAATACTTTATTAATATGGAGGTGCTTAGATTGAATATGGAGGATGTTATACTTATGACATATATAATATTATAAACAAGAATATTGTGTTTATTATGAGAATTTTTCCGTAGAAATATTCTGCAATTTATAGAGAAGGAAAAATGTTGAATTCTAATAGTTCTTATAGAAGGAATATTTTAGTTCTAAAAATTGTTTGAATAGTTTATGGTCTCTTTTTTAGATTTGAAATTAAAATGATCGCAAATATTCGAATATAAAAACAATATATAAAGATATTTTTATATATTTATAAATTAATTTTGAAAAGAATTTCTTTGATAATAATTTAAAATATTAAAGATTTTTTTACGATACATAAAATAAACCTGAATAAAAATTGTGTCCAAGAATTGTGATTGACTGTGTTTTTAGTGATCGACAAACTTTTGAGACGAAAACGTCAAATTGAATTATGTAAATATTATATATATATATATATATATATAAATGATGAAGTTAAATTGATTTTAAATGCGGTCTATAAATCTCGATGAGAGTAGCGGTTTACACAAATCTAAAAGGAGCCGCAATTTAATGATATTTGAACTATATAATGAGATTTTGATATTGCATCATAAATAAAATTTATTTACAGATCTATTTTAGATATTAAAATTTGTGTTAATTTTTGGATTTTAATTCTATTTATAAATTTATAGCGTGGATTAAATAATTATATACATATATATATATATATATATATATATATATATATATATATGCAAATCTTGTATTAAAATATTATTAACAAGCTTCAAAAAATAACACATTAATTAATAACGATTAAAGTGCAAGACGCGTACAACGGTCAGTTAATTTCAAATTAAAACCGCGCTAAAAATAAAATCCGCGATTTAATTATCGAAATTAATTAATTAAGTTGGTGTTTATGTGCGTGTGTATGTGTGTGTGTGTGTGTACACGTGCTTTCATCTATGCGAATCGCTCGCAAACAATAGACATTAATTAAAGTCGAATGCGAGGCGAAACTTTGAAAAGCTAATCAGACCACCCGCCTCCTCCCCCCTATTCATACAGTGTTTCCCCCCCTCATTAATTGCATTATTATTGTGTATCATTGTCGAGTCTGGTTATACAAGCGTGATGATGCTATCGGACTTAATGAGTGTTCGATGAATAAAAAAAAACTCGCATTTATTATACATGACTATGAGATATATGATTATATATAGAAAAATATTGAAATTTTATTTAATTATTTTATCATAATATTTCATAAATGATGTTTATTAAAAAAAAACAATTAAATTGAATATATCCGCAATTATTGAAGCTTACATAAATGTAAATTTATATCGGCAATATAGGGCTTGCGAAACGACGAAAAGACTACCCCTATATATTAATATATATATATATATATATATATATATATATATATATATATATATATATATATATATAGCGAATTTCCTTCGATAAAACGCCACTCGTCGTTTTTCTCCCCCCTTAATTTTAATTGAAAATCGAAATTTTGTTTACGCGAACGCGATTTATTTATTCATAAAGAAATTTAATTTAAAAGATTTCGATAGCTGTTATTTCTCGCTAACAAATGTCAGCGGCGTCGAAGTGAGGGGGGGGCAGGCGAAGTAAAATAATAATAAAAATAATAAAAAAAAAATTGCGACGCGAAAAAATAAACAAGAACAAAAACGGGCGAACTCATCGAATTCCATTTTGTACGATCTAGTTGTGTCGGGTCATAAGCTTAAAATGGAAATAAAGTTTTTGATTGAATTTTTATCTGAATGAGAAAAATCAATTTGAAATTTTCGTTAGCTTTCACTAGTAAATGTATAGTATATTAAAAATAGCAAAAAAAAAAAAATAAATAAAATAAAAGCTCCGACAGACGCTTTCGTATATTGCGTTACAAGCAATATGCAGTAAAATTGTAAAGTAATTGTATAAATAATACTTACACGCGCAGAGTGCAGTGAACTAATGTAAATCGTATTGCTCACCTGAAAAATGAAATATATTATCAATTATAAAAATATTACATAATAAACTATATTAATCGGTATTTTTATAATTTTATTTATGTACAACAGGTCACGGGTTCAAATTATTTCAATCAATAAAAAGTGATATATAATTAATAACAAGTGCATATATATATATATATATATATATATATATATATATATATATATATATATATATATATATATATACACTGAACTTTTCTATTGTTTCAATATTACGTTATATAAAAACATTTCAGAAATATACAACCAATGGATCGCGGTATATTTTTAAAATAATAAAAAAGGATTTCAATCTTCAATTGTATTTTTGAACTTATCAAAATTGAGTTTTATTTTAGAATCAATGATTTTAAAAATTAATAATCTATGAAAAGTGATATTAAAAATTATTACATTTATTTATAATAGAAATAGTAAACTTTGTTTTATAACTATGTAAAAGTTATAATGATTATCACGATTTCAATTCAGGTTATTTATTGTAAAAGATCTAGAGTCATAAATGATTATATTAACTATATTTAGTAAAACCGATTATTCTGACATAGAACTACATCTTTCTTATTATAATAGAGTATTAATAAGATTAAAACATTAATATTATATAATATGCATTATCGGATAAAGTAATCCAATAATTGTTTCGTATTTTCGCGCAATATTTTTAGACGTTATAATAAAAATAGAAATAGATTTTATACGCGAAAATGTTGATTATATCTGCGTAACGAAGCGGTAAAAGTTTGCGGTTTATTTACGATATTAAAAACATTGTCTAGTGAACGTATCCTTGAGATTGTGAAGTATTGAAGAAAAAAAAACACGTAATTACAATGAATTATAACAGTAATAGAATAGAAAATCGAGATGATCATTAGCAATATATGTCATAAATCAAATGGTTATCGTGAGAGCGAAAGAGACGAGAAAACTTGCCCTTGTTTTATTCAATTGGCAAAGAAATCGTTCACAATCAAGTACTAATTAGAAATAGAAGAATCCAGTTCTATTATATTACGATAATGATAATGGTGATGGAAGTTATAATTAATATGCGAACGTATACAAGTGTATATTTAACATGAAAAATAATACTTGTAATATATTTTTTAAATTATTTTTAATTAGATCTTTCTCAATCAAAATTTTCATATAAAAATTGATCGTTAGATTTATATATAAATTTATATAAGACAATATTTAGATAAATATGATAAAGTACAGTCGAAGCAAAGGCGACGTATTATCATCGTACAGGCCCTGTATATGGTTCACGCACGGCACACACACGTCGCAACGAGCGAGCATCTATCTATTCAGCGAGAATAATTCCCATTTTAATTTTAATTAAATGCAATTAATCACTTTAATTAACCGTCCGTACCGTGCGTGCCGATCTTTCGAGTTTACCAATGATTAATCTTGTTATGCGTTTCAATCGTACACGGTATACATATGTATATAAATTTTTATATATGTATATATATATGTATGTATATTATTCCAGAAAAAGCATACAAGTGAACACATACTGTGACGGCGTCTAATTGCAATTAGTTTATGGAAAAAAGCCGATCCGGATTGCACTAATTGGTCTGCGTCAGTTAAAAAATTGAGTCAGTAAATTGGAAGTTTTAAAAATATATATATATAAATATATTATATGTGCACGCATCGTACGTACTGTGAAGGCAACTTTTATTATATATATATTTTTTAAATTCGGTTAGGGGGGCTTCGTTTAAAATTGAGAGGGGGGGGGGGGTTAACACATGTACGACCGCTTAATTGATCCGACTTAAAAAACGGCCACGTATTTAGACTATAATGACGTGCACGTGTTTTCTCTATGTTGTGCGAGCGTTAGACGTTTCTGGATGGAGGCCCGGGCCCCGCGTTAATTTAATGAAGTCCGAATCGATCGTGTGTGTGTGTGTGTGTTTGTATATATGAGGTTGCCACGGAGGCCAATTACGGAAATGAATATGAATAATAATTTCGAAAATGCCATCGATCATTGGCTTTATGGACCGCATAAAGCCGGTAACAGTCAAAACGTGTCTGGTGACCGCGGGGCCTCACGGTCGCCAAGGTTAATCGAAGCGACGACTGTGAAAAGGGTGTATGTGCTCGAAATTTTAATCCCGTGTCGATAGCGTATTATTGAACAGGTATTTCTTGAATAATTTTATAATATATTCAATCTGAGAAATTGACCTCTGAGTAAGAAAAAAAAAATATTAACGAATAATTTATATTTAAAAAAAAATTCTCCGAATTATAAATTACAATTGAAATAATTTCATAATATAAATTGAAATTATGAAAAGAAGCAAATATTACTATAATAAATGGTAATTAACCCTTTACCTTTAAAAAAAATTTTTCATATAGAAAATATAAAAAAAAAATATTTAGGTCCATATATAACACGCTATGCAGTTAAAATAATATAATAATAATAAGGGGTTAATTGTTCGAAGATCAGACATGAACTATGAATTTAGAAGAATATTGCTTACATTGAGAATAATTGTCTGAATTAAAAATATTGTAAATAAAGATATATATATATATATATATATATATATATATATATGATTAATTAAAAAAATACATTGATAAATAAATAATTCAATAATGCAAAAGTGAGAATTGGATCAGATGATGGTTCGTAAGGTAGGCAAGCGAGAGCAATTTACGTTCGTCTCAATGGGAGGACGCCCGTATTTGCCAATACTTGTAAAGGGGGCATTAATTAAAACCCGACGAAATAAATCAAGAGTTTTAATTAACGCTCGTGTACGTTAATGGGCGATAAGTCTTGAGGTTTCCTACTGTTTTTTCGATTCGTAAACGGCGTGCCGTTTTAATTATTCAACTGTCGATACTTTTATATCGAAAATTTCGATGTCACTTCATAATAAATGATGAACGTTTGTGTTCTAGTAAGATATATCGGAAGTTTGTTAAAATATTAATGTGATGTGTGTGTGTGTGTGTGTGTGTTTTTAAATATAGTCATAATGAATACGATGACCCTCAAAAGACCCCGCGTTCCGAGTGTTAAATACATTAACTTTTGTTGGTCGATGATTCCACTGTTTATGATACGTTGCAAAATGGATTAATCTCATTTACATGTGTCATATGTCAAAGTAATTTCATTTTATATACGGACGTAAAAAAAAACGATATTAAAATTTTATTCTTATATAAAAAGTCGCGCGAGTTTATTTGATTAACATTGATTTAAAATAATTTTAAAATTGTTCTAAATGATAAAAGAAAATATTATGCATCGTTGCTTTTAATTTTAGCCCGATCATTATTAGTAGAATAAAAAATATATGTATTCAAATTTTGAACGTGTTGAACATTCGAAAATACACCTCATTGTTTTCGATACGAATCGCAATTACAATTACAGATTTAATTCCGAATAATACAACCGAATACACGTTCAGTTATATCGCAACGCGCGTTTAAAAACGAGTTAATGAACTGCGTTCGCAATTCTTTCGTACGAATGAATTAATAAATTCAATCCATTCTAATTAATTACAACAAAAAAAAATGGATTAATGAGGATACGAAAAAAATAAATAAAAAGGAGACGTTCGAATGTCAAAACCGATGGGAATTTTAAAGATTAAAAAATATAATAATAATAAATAATAAAATAATGCGGAGCGACGAACTCGGACAATACCATCAATCATCTTGTCTCGTTACCGATTGTTTCATCAAAATCGTCCGTTGCAATGAAACTATGGGGGTGGATGTGGACGTGTAAAATGTTATATATATATATATATATATATATATATATATATATATATATATATATATATATATATATATATATATATGCCCTTTTGAAAGGGATGAATGTAGGGGTGTATGGAGAAATGAGGGACTAAAGATTGGACAATGCGGCGTTAACGAGGTGTGTTATCCTGGACTAGAAAGCGGACAGGTGTTAAAGGATGAACGTAATTGGCGATCGAACGAATACATAATAATATATGACCGATCGATATACGGCTATCGTATTTATATATATAGGTGGTGTTCTCTACTTTCGCACGTTTATCGACCGTTTTGTATTTAAAGTCGCTCTCTAAAACGATGACAAACATATTTAATAGTTAACGACATGATCTCTAAATAATAATAAAAAAAATAATAATAGAAGTACACGTGTTTTTTATTATACAATATTATTAATAAATATAAAAGTAAAACATGTGTTTAATATGTTTGATATAGAAATAAACTAAATGAATAAAACAGTTTATTGTTTTGTTGCGTTTTAAAGTCGTATAGGCAAAAAGTATGGTATATTGCGTTAATAACCGTTAAAATCGAAGGTAATCGAAGTAAAATTGAATCGTAAATGCTGAAATATTTTACATGAAATTATATAGTAATAAGTTGAACTTTAGTAAGGCAAAGGTCTATATTTAGAGTTGTAAAAATTATTTAATTGTAAAAATAAATTTGCATTTGACGAAAAATGTTACAACACCACGAATTTTGAACCGGTACTAGCATTTTATATATATATATATATATATATATATATATATATATATATATATATATAATATATCAAAAAAAAAAAAAACATAAAATTCAAACTATTATAAATAAATGAAATAATATTCAAATCATCAATTTATATAGAATTGTATGATAATAAAGAACTAATGACTATAGAGACGAGCGATGTACGAATGGTGAATTTTTCGACATCGAACGACTGAAAACGAGTCTTTTCGAGTTCTCTATAGCGCTTTTTTTCGTTATCGAATGTAACGATCTTCACGATGTAATTAACGTGGTGGATTATCGTTGCACATCGTGTTGTGATGTGGGCTGTCTCGGGTTTAACGTCGACATCCCATTGGGAATCCTCGGACCACTTGCTGAGTTCAAAAACGAGTACCGTTGACGATTTTCTGACCTTTTTTCCCCTATATATATGTATATATATATTTTTTTTTTGAACCTTTCGAGTCCGTTGTATCGCTAAACGCGTATCCCCGAAGATTTACACGCTTATTTATGGTTGAAAGTTCTTTGAGGAACAGAAGCTTCGATTACGCCTTTAGATGTATTGCATTAACATATAAATAAGTAGTTTTAAGTGTTTAAGATAGCTTTTTTTCCTTTTCTTTTCATGATTACTTAAATTGATTTCACACATGTATGGTTTTATGGAAAAAAATAGCACATTGATTTCAGATGGTTTTCTGCTTTTCTGATGAAATCGGAAAGAGTGATATTGATGAAATTTTTGTGAATATAAACGAGCTATTTAATATAAATTCGGAAATAAGATTGTATAAATATAATTTACTTATAAAATAATAAAATTGTAGCAATTAAAAAAATAATAGCTGAAATAAATTTGAACTTAGGATCATTTTTTGATGATGCAAATTTTCACTAAATTTTTGTATATATTTATCATATTAATTTTCTCTCAAATAATAAAAATATGAAATTATTATATTATTTTGCGTGAGAAGTAGAAATTAAGATATAATAAGAGAATTTTATAATCTAACAAAAATCTTTTCTATATTTAGATTTTAAAATTGTATAAAAAAAAGGGAAACGTTTTAAAATTTACCACGAGGGGGTTAAATGTACATTTTTTTTATTCATAAGAAAATGGTTTAACTTTAATGGAACGCCAACTCATTACAAACGTTGCCAACTAAGTGACAGTTAAATCTATGCGTTGGTTAATTATCGAGTTTAAAATGTTTTCTAGTCTACTTTTTATATTTAATGCGTTTTTTTTTCTAGAAATATATAATGAGAATAAACACTGTGCAACCACTTTATAAATAGAATGTTAAAATATTAATTATATTTGTATATTCGCTTTTCAAAAAATAAAATCTCGTGTCTTGTTTTAGATAATGTCAGGTTTTAAGATTGATATGCATAAATTATGTATAAATTGCAGTATATAATTTACATTGCTACATACGATTATCGTTAAAAAAATATAGAATGCAGTATTTCAAATTATATTATCACTTATGAAAAAAAAAACGAGTTCTTAGTAAGAAACTAATACCCAGAAAGATAAAATTGAAATGAACTAGTTTTGATTACTTATTCATAAGATATTTGAATTAAATTTACATTAGGCCGAATCATGTTACGAAAAAAAAAAATCTAGAACGCATTTCACGGAAGTAATAGAAAATTTTGACGGTGAAAAAAAAACGTGTATGTAATTATCAATAATATTAATAAAAATAATATCTGAAATTGTTTAATACAAAGCGGAAATAGGCGACTTCTATTTTAATATAAAATTTCTTCTATATTTGATGCACGATTTTTAAAATTTATATTTTTCAATTAAAGATTATTGACCTCTGGCATGAAACGTTATCAGATTACAAAATGAAAATGCAAAATAAACGAATATAAAAATTCGACATATTTCGCTTAATAACGGCGACATAATCGAAAATAACGATCTTAGACACATGCGAAAACTTATAGATTGTAGATTTTAGCTTTTCTAATTCGAGCACTATTCATATTTATTAAATTCAATCCGAATTCTTTATTATTATTGTTATTATTATAACTTATTATATACCACCTCGCAGAATTTGAATAATCCAATTTGCGTTCCTTATTTTTTTTTTCATTCTCTCTCGAAAGAAACGAAACTCGAATTAAATTTATACACGCGAGATACTTCGCCGAAAATAATTTAACTTTAACAAAATAAAAAGTTTTAAACTGTACATATTTCGGTATAAAAAGGCGAAGCTCAAGCGGCTACTAACGATAAATGAATATAAATTCAAGAACAGATGAAAAAAAAAAGCTTTGTTTACGTGAGATTGCGGACTCAAAATGACGTAAATGTGAATTGTGCTTAATATGATTCGCTTTTTAAGGGAGTAAAAATATTTATTTTAATAAAAAATAATCTATGCTTACGATGTATATATTTATTTTAGAATTTAAATAAATTAAAAAAAAATCGCTAAAAACTGAATTTAAATTAAATATGTTACGCCATTGATTTACTGTTTTACATATGTAATAAATTAATTTAACCGTCGAGTTATTAAAAACCACTTTAAATCAAGGCTATCCATTTTCAACATGTTTTTTTATATATAAGCTCATAAATTATTAATAAAATCAATTTTCAATATTTATGAATAAAATTATGATGTTTGAATATTAGAAAGAAATCGAATACGATTTTTATTAATTTGTATGGGATATTGATAAAAAAAAGATTGGTATGTGTGAATTTTTTTTTCATTAGACATATAACCTTCTATTAAATAATACACACACACGTATAAATTTTGACAATTGTAAGATGATATATCGATATTTCTACACTGACTTCATATTAGCGGCAAATGAAAAACGACGCGTTTGTACAACGTTGAAAAACGACGCGTTTGTACAACGTTGAAAAACGATCGGTTAACCCTTTCATAAATTGCGGAAACTGCACAAAAGTGCAGTCGGAAATGTCTTTTCGACGGATTTAATTAGAAAAAAAAACAAACCCATTCGCCGTTAATAAATCATTTCGACTGTCGTAGGAAAAAGGTCGGTTGCCAATTTTGCGCTTTCGGTTTCGCAACGCGAGAGAAAAACTTTCGCGGCAATTAGGGGAGCTTAATTTGCCGTCGGAAAATTCGTTTATTTATTTATTATGTTCTTTCTCTCTCCCTCTCTCTTTCTTTATGACGCACGAATGCCGGTCGTATACACTATTTTCGAATATGATAACGAGGAGGAAGAAAAACGAGTAAAGAAAAAATAAAGAAAATAGATCGGATAAAGTGCGACAGAGCGTCGTAAGAAAATGATTAAGATATTTATTTATTTTTGGGTAATGTTTTTTTTTTTGAGTGCTGAAAGCGAGCGTAATTTGTTTTAAAACTGGTAATTCTAATTGTTTTTCTAAATTGAAATTTAAGAATAAAGTACGGTTTGATCTGAATGAATATTTTTTAATATATAGTATATTGTTGTTTCATAAATAAATAGCGATATTTTTTTTTATTAAGTTATACAATTACCAAAGAGATCGTTTTGTATTGTGAAAATGTTTTAGTTTATGATATATTATTATAATTTGATTTTAGAAATTCGATTATATTTAAAATAAGTTTTCTGTATGACTTATTTTCATGCATTTAAAATCATTCAATATGTGAATATGGAAGGTAATTGATAATCACCGCTTTCAATTCAATTCAATCGACTCATAGACCTTTAAACATGATGCGGTATATGAAGAAATAAAAAGATTTATCGAATATAGCATATTTATATGTATAGTTAAACAATTTTATAAACTAACAATAGTGTAGGTGGATTATAGATTTATTTATTTTTATTAATATATATATATATATATATATATATATATATATATATATATATATATATATATATATATATATGTATACTAGTAAATAGAATAATAGAGTCGGTATTAAGTGTGACAGCGAAACGTGTAATGGTAACCAATTGTAAGTACGACGTTACACGTCATAATGGTTGAGACGAATTCGAACAATCGGCGTCGGAATAATAGGCGAGCGATTTCGACGGAGCGTGATGTAACCGAAGGAAGCCGCCACTGCACTAAGGGTCATTACGCTAACAAGGGACCGAACCCCGTATAGTTGAACCGGTGAACGTTTGACAAACACTTGGATAATTGACAATGATAAGTTTCGGAGTTTGGAAACTGCTGAGCCGAACAGAGGAACAGAAGCCGTTTCCTCTCTATATAATGCATCCGTTCTGTTCGAATTATATATAAATATATAATAAAATTATTACTATAATATTATATATAAATGTATATATATATATATACATATATATATATATATATATATATATATATATATATATATATATCATTTAAATTTTCATATTGTTATGTATTGATGAATGATGTTGTTTTGATAGGATGAAAATATAATAGTTGAGATATTAAATGACGTTTATATATAGTACTCAAAGTATGTGATGACGTATTATATAATTAATAAAAAAAATATTTGATGTATATAAAGTATACGATTCGATCTTGATTCTTATATAGTTAAAGAGGACACGTTAAGATTGGTTGAAAATTTTAAAGAAAAAACTCAAAAAAAAACGACCCCAAAAAAATAAATTTTCCGTTTCAAAGTCAAATATCCAAAGAAGTACTCAGTCTTAAAGTCGTCTTCAACACAAGCATTTAACACAAAAAAATAAAAAAGTACATACTTCAAAAACAAAAAAAGGAGGACATTTTTTAATAAATTATTAATTATTAAAGAATATCATAAAAATCGAAAATATCATATATAGTACAATTATTAATTTAATTCCGAAGTTTATTTATTAAATTCATATTATACATAATTTTGATATTTTCTAATATTTTTCATATGGACTGAAAAAAAAAGAGAACACTTTCTGATATCATCATCGTATCATTCAACATGTTAAATTGATAAACATACAAATAAGGATTTGTTTAATTAAAAATATCCGTAATTTCTGTTGAAAACGTTGAATATTTTAATAGAAAAAACAATATACATATAATATAAAAATCATCAAGAATTTCCGCGTTCGACCACCCTATATAACGTAAATCGATTCTAGTACTGCTTTAAACCGCATATTTTCTAAATACAAAAAAAATATATATGTGTGTGTGTGTGTGTGTTTGTAAAGCAAAATTTGAATTCCATTTACTGTTCATACACACGTTCTTTTATTATAGTCATTATCTTGTAAAGGAGATCCACTTTTGATATAATATATATATATATATATATATATATATATATATATATATATATATAAGTTCATAACGATGACGGCGGTTTGATATTGTTGTCTTACAATACAACCGATTTAAGAATTGATCCCTGGACCACTTACACGTTCGTCTGCGGTGTTACAACTTAAACATCAATTTTGAAGTTGTTACAACGATCAGTTCATCTGTATATATATATATATATATATATATATATATATATATATATATATATATATATATATATATATGAATAAAAAAGTTGAATGCACAAAACGCTCCAATTTGTATCGGAGCGCTCCGAACCGATATGCCGTCATATTATTATCAGTATTATTATTATTATTATCATTAAAAAAAAAGAACAGGTATTCGGTTCGTGTGCACGCTTCTTCAACTTGAAGGTTTAAATTTTCTAATATGTTCGAGATGAGTCAGTTTAATTGAAATTCTTCCAGGGGGTCTCTCTCGACTGACGGCGAAAGGGGGACGACGTAAGAGAAAGAGTGGAAGCGTTTTATTATTAAAAGTTCGCGAGCGTTTTACGTGCAATTTAAAATTTTATCGATACTGCGCTTCCCCATTATTAAGAAATCTTTAAAAAGTTGCGCGAAAAGTATAATATGCTGTCAATTCTTCTAACTTGCTTCTAACATGAATTATTAGTAAATATTTCATATAATTAATTTACAGTTTGTTACGCGTATAGTGATGAAATTATATATGTACTGTGTTTAGAAGGTTTTCAATTAAATTTATTTAAATATTTTATTATCAATATTAGTTTTGTAGTGAGATCTAAGAAAATCACGAATAATTTGACTGCAAACATGTGATTGATTTTGAAAAGACGTTTATTTATTTGAAGCAATAAAATATCATATAAATAAAATGACAGATTCATTAGGATACTATTATATTTTTAATTGACTGCATTCGGTTTTAATATTAATGTGAAGATTAAAAAAGGTCTCGTTTACTATCAAAACGAAGGTTTTATAATAGGCCATTAAAAATATTATAATTAACCGCACAAACGAAAGCTTTATATATACGTATGTATGTCATTAAGACGCGCATTCGAGAGTACGGAAAAGGTTTAAATTGGTTTTTATTGAAGTGTTTCGTACGCGGGGACGATTAAAAAGGGAAGCGGCTCACGTAAGGGAGCTTTTGCTTCAGGTAAGAGAGTTAATTTGAAAGTCAATATAACGAGGTTCGTTATCCATCGCCGTCGGCGTTGCCTTCGTCCGTGAAAGCTCTCTTGTTAGCACCGACTAAACTATCGAACCATTCTTAAAGGGTATCTGTCCTCGCAGAGTTGACACATCATTAGCGCTCGCTGGTTGCCTGCCTGCCTGCCTCCTTCTTCTTCATCTTCTTCTTCAACCCTCATCGACGACCTCAAACCAATCCTGATTTGGAACCCTCGATTTCGCAATGCGGGACGGACCGCGGAACCAAATTGTTCGCAAAAAAAAAAAAAATAATAAAAATGAACTCCACCTTGTTCACCGTCAGGGCTGTAGAGTCAATATGGGTAACCTTTTACCTAAATTTCTGATTGAAATCCAAAATTTTCCTATGGCAATCAAATTTTCAAACTTATATATATATATATATATATATATATATATATATATATATATATATAAATCGGATGTAATTGGTTAGTGGATTTATATATATATATTGAGGACGTCGTCTGCAATTCTACAACCCTGGCGTATTGCTCTATTCCACCATTGCTCACGTCACATTTCCATAATAATGATCCGCTTTTGGATCACTTAACGAACCGGGAATTGTACATAATACCCCTCGCTTGATTGCCGACTGAATGCGCCCTTAACGAGGGCGACCGCGTGCCATCGGTTCGTTATCGCTTGCTGCGCGCGAATACCAATTTTTTTCCCTTCATAAAAGTTTAATTGCATTTTTTACATCGGATTAAGACTATCGGAAATATATTGCGGAATAATCTATTCGCGTAAAATTCAAGATTTGATATTTTAAAATTATTTTTTTTTTTAATATCGTTCGGGCTATTTTCAATTAAATTTCATCAGACAACCCTCGTAATGCGAACGCAGTTATCTAGAGAGTTTTGAAGAATATTTTTGAAACAGGAAATTAAATCGAAAATGAGTATACGTGACACCAAAAATGATCAAATAATCAATAATAACCTTTGGAATATTTAAAAATGTATATTGGAAATATTTCATTCTAGAAAAAATTATTAAAAAAAACATCTTAATATTGCGTCATAGATTTGTTCTTAAAAATATGTGCAAAACAAATATCGTTTTATAAAAATAATATTGTTATTAACTTAATACATAATGTAATGAAAATTATTTATTTCATCAATATAATATTTTATTTATACGTTGCTATATAATTTGACATATTTTTAATTTAAAAAAAGAGTTAGTGAATTTAGTTTTTGCTGTCCACCAAAAGGGAAATCTAATCTTTATAATAGGCGGTAAGAGTTTTTATTTTAAATTGAAGTTTAAATTATCGCCGATTATGAACAAATATAAAAAAAATATTCTTTCAATACTTAGGAAATTGTCTATAATTGACCATCACTAATGCAATATATGAAATTGAATATTAAAAAAGGGTATTCTCTTGATACCGAGTTAAACAAGAAAACTTGAATACTATAATCATATTATGGGACACCCT
Organism: Leptonema lineaticorne; assembly: GCA_024500535.1. NCBI lineage: Eukaryota > Metazoa > Arthropoda > Insecta > Trichoptera > Hydropsychidae > Leptonema > Leptonema lineaticorne. The sequence goes on from JANIJI010000003.1 coordinate 2,629,602, forward strand.
TAAAGTATAATCTTCTGCAATTAGTGGTGGAAAGAAAATTACTAGGTCGTCGTGATACTAGGGGAAAATGAATATTTTGGTTCTATAATCTGCATGTATGATTCAATTCATGATCTTTCATTAGGATTGTGGAATAAAAACACAAAATTTAAATGACGATCGTTAATTTTCGAACACAAAGAATTTTTTCAGACGAATTACAATAAATCGTTAATATACGAAACATCATAATAATTTAATATATCATTTTAAGTATAATTTGATATACAAAATGAACTAGAAAAATAACAAGAAACCTATAAAAAAAAAAGAAAAGAAGAAACAGCGAGGAAAAGGAAAATCAATTACATTCAGCCGAACAGCGCTGGAATGATAATGCGAAAACAGTTCCCCTTTTTATAATCTATCATGACTTATAAGAATAATTGTTCATAAATCGTTCGAAACGATGTCATATTCCTTCTATGACACTGTTAAAACGACTTCAATATTATATGAGCGAGCATAAAAGAACGTCACGAAATTGTTCATATAATACAATTTCATAGGAAAATGTGATTATTATCTAGTGAATAATGCGAATGAATATTGCAAAACGAGAGAGTGTTGCCATTATCAAAGCACAATAAAATAAACGATAATCTGACTCACAAACGCACTAAACTCACACGAATTCTTAACTAAATATATATATATATATATATATATATATATATATATATATATATATATATATATATTATATTATATAATCTAATGTCGTATTGTGTTATAATAACAATGTTATACCGATATATATATATATACCATATACAATATTATATAAATATTAATTATAATATATTTCAATATATTTATTAAAACTGACTGATAAATCCGATTATACTACAGTATTTTAATTGACTATTATATACATTGTATAATCAAGAAATAACGAGATTGGTAAATTTTTGGTAAAAAGCAACATTCTATCAGCCTCCATATTCGCTATACATGGTTCTGTGTGTGTAATAAATAGAATCTTGATTGAATTTATACTAAATATTGAGTTTTAAATCTTTGTTAGGAGATATATCGACATTATTTCCTAACAAAGATTAGGAGATAATGTCGATTATTATAAATAAAATTATATATAAAAAAAATTTTTTTTTTTGAATACCGTATATATTTGATAGAATTTATTTATATAGACGAGGACTACAAAATAGTATATTGATATATGAACATGGATAAATTATTTTATACTTATACTAATTAAATATATATTTCGTTTAACTGAGCTTGTAAAATTTAACGAGAAGGTATATATATATATGTTATTTTCATCGTTCATCATTATAAAATAAAAGTATCAATGAGATTAAACGAGATTCGATTGTTCCGTTCCCAGCAAATATAATAATAAAAAAAAATCATAGATCATTACTGTCGTTATTGTATAAAACGAAACTTTTCTGATAATGAGTACCATAAATGTCAACGAATCAACAATTACCCAGAGATTGTATATAGATGTTATATATATAGATGTTATATATATATATATATATATATATATATATATATATATATATATATATATATATATATAAATACGTATCATTATTATTGTTTTCAGTTTTTCAACTTTTTCATGCAATTAGTGTCAGACTTGTAAACGATCAAGACATTGTAAACCGAACACAGCTCATTAGTCTTTAAATCTCGCGTAATTGGAATGATCAATCGACGCAATACAAAATATTAAAAAAAACAACATCATGAATATATATATATATATATATATATATATATATATATATATATATATATATATTTATATATATATATGGTGTTATATAATATTTTAAATTATCGACGAAATATAAATATGATATTAAATTATAGGTTTTGATGGCGTGATAATCTTTTTGTATCGAGGTTTCTCTTTGGAGTTTGAAGCGTTAATTTAATTTTCGAGGGTTCTGGCAATCACTTTTTAATAAACTATTTCTTTCTCTCGAAGATTTTTAAATTAAAATATGGACGTCTTATTTGAGTTAATAATAATTAATTTTATAATTATAATATGAGGTAACAAAAGTCATGCTGTAGGTAAACGTTTTTTATATATCATATTAACGTTCTAAATAACAATTGTATCATAAATATTGATATTTTTTAATTGAAAAATATATTTATGAATTTTATAAAAAAAACATCTAATTTTTATGATTTATAAAAATATCGTATTAAGGTAAGTATTAGGTTTAAGTTCATTATTTAAGGTAAATTATATAATCGATATTGGAAATATATCTAAGAGTAGTTAGTATAAGTTGATCGTGAAAAATCGGTATTAATTATGATTTAAAAATAATTTTCTTAAGGAAAAATTAAATAATTTTCAAATCATCCTATATTCACACACACACATCAACATCGAAAACATGTCTACGTCTATATAAAACAATGTTTGCTTCTTTCACAACCAATTAGTTTAATTATGTTTTCACGCAACGCCGTTTTCAATTAACCTCCGAAAAGGAGAGACGTCCTAAACGGGAACAACGCCGGCAAGATAGATAGATAGATAGATAGATAGATATATACACAGGATGTGTGCGTGAAATAAAATAAAAAAAAAATGGAAAAAAGGGATGGAAACAGGGAACGACCGAGACGGAAAATGAGACAGAAACGTCTTCATTAAATATAAATTGAACCGACACACAACAACCGTACAAATATATTTTATATATACATACACACGCTATGTCCCGGTTGTAAAAAGCGGGCAGAAGGACATTCCTATAACGAGCGACCCGCACCCATTAGGGCCAATAATAATATTGGTTGTGTACAAGAAGAACATGGATCATTACCGGTCTCGCCAAGTGGTTCTCTTCTTTGCTCCACAGTTTCCTTCTCCTTTCGCCACCTTTTTACTCACTACGATTTCTTTCCGCTCTAATCCGGTCTCTCTAACTATGGTAGGGGAGTATTCGAGGTATGATCATATAATATACGGACTGATCGTACGAAATCGAGATTCGATCGATGCGATCGCTTATAATACATATATCATATCTGTATATAAACGAATTAGCGGTGTTACGTATTTATGGGTGTGGTTTTTTTTTTTTTTTTTTGATATCGTGTTCTGAAGTGTTGATTAATATGTTTATGGAATTAAGCGGTCAATTTATTCATTATTTTTCAATTGAAATGCAGCTTTCAAAATAGAACTTTTGAAGTTTTTCATAAATTAAAAGTGGAAAAATTGTGCAATTTTATTGAGAGTTTAACTTTTGAACTAACTATAAATGACTATAATGCTATGTTATTGAATATTTATATAGAAAAGAATGAGATTAAACTAAAATTTCGTAAGATATCGTCTTAAAATATATAAATAAATCAAATAACAAAAATATGTATTTATCAAAATTTATTTATAATATTTTTAAGAACTCATATAGGATTTTTTATTATAATAAGATTAAATTATGGAAAATTGAACTAAATTAGCGATGAGTTTATTTTTATAATATTTTTTTTTTATTCTAAAATTTATAGTTATACCTTAAAAAGCTAGCCGTTAAAATTAAAATAAAAATGGATCTTAAATGCTGAAATATTATAATTGTAAAAATAAAGTAACATTTGATGATACAAATTATGACCCCACCGCCGTCGTTGTCGTCGATCGGAGCTGGCGTTTTATATACATATATGTCGATTATTGAATATTTTTATATTAAATTTATATTTTTTTGAAAATCCATAACAAATATAAAATATTAAAATAGTAAATCATCATTATCATAAAAAAAAAAGAAATAGGATTTGAAAAATGTGAGTTCGGACATTGTACGATTAGACCAAGTGTATATAAGGCGGCGTTCGGCAAGAACCGGGTTGTTCCTCCACCTCATCAGGGACCGAAACCTTCGTAAGGGACTTCATTTGTTGAACGTAATGATGCAACTCTTTCTAAACACGTTCGAGTAATGATCAGCGAAGGGCGCCGTTCTAAGAGTCCGTCCATAAAAGGAACCTTTAAAAGGCGCCTTTGACTGAGACTGCCTATAATTGACTTTGTTGACAATGCTGACATGTGTTGTATTACTATTATTATTATATTTATAAATACATGTTCAACAATACAAAATCACGATTGAAATTTATAATAATAAATATTATTTATAGAATATAATTTTATATAACATTTTGGTTATCTATATATTTTTATCGAATTCAATATTTGATTATGCAAATGTATATTAAAATATTGTTTAATATTATTTCAGCAAACCGATTATGTCATTTTCCAATTATTTCCGAAAGAACGATTTCGAATTTTAAATATTCAATGTAGCGTACTTTTTGTATAATTTATAACATATTTTCATATTGCGTAATTTGTTTAACATGTAATCAATAGTTTCTACAATGTTTACGAAGCATTTCGATACTCTGAAATATCGGAAATATACATACTTTTTTTTAAATTTAGAAACTTATTAGATATACAATAGGCAATCGGAATAATAATATCTCTTATTTACAAGTGAAATAATGTAAGAATTTATATATTGATCAACTTGTCTGAGTATTCAGAAATTTACATTATTCTATAAATCTATCGGTTAATAAATTTCTACATAATTTATAAATAAATCTCGGATTAAATTGTGAAATATTGATTATTATACATTTTTTTTCTGTATATGAATGAATATCAAAAAAAAAAAAAAAATAGACGGTTTCAGGATACTCATCGTTCACCGATTTCAAAAGGATCCATCGCGCTTCTTTTTTGCCCCCTCATAAATATTTAAAATATGCATCGTAATATCGAATAGATGTTGTTTGTTGGCATAATCAGGATTTTGAAAATAATAAAAAAAATAATAATAATATATCAATTTTTTTTTCGGTGCTTTGTACGGATTTAGTCGGGGAGTTATGTGTGTGTGCGAATGTATAGGAAGATGGGTGATATAGGTGGTGTGGAAAAGGAAATCCGGGGAACAAGATGAAGTTATCCCCGTTCTCGTTAGCGAACATCCATGTTTCAACCCCCATACATCCCAGACGCCTCATTCCTCCATCTTTAATGACCAGCATCCATCGCCTCGTTACCAATCCAAACTGAGGAATCTGTATTACGCCAGCGGTTTTCAACTGAGTGTTCGAAGATTGAAACGATTCTCACGATACATACTATATATATACCATTGTATGAAAGTGTATATTAACAACTTGTAAAATAAAACCTATTTATCTACAATATATACTTTGAAGTTTTTAGTAAAATGCGTCATTAGTAATATTCTATTATTAAATTGATTATACGATTTATAAATTTAAATTTAATAATAGAGGTTTATCTAAATTTAAGAACACAGATTGACAGATGAATGAACAGATTATATTAGTTGAACAGATTGAAGGTGTCGACAGGTTACGTTTAACGCTGTTATATTGTCACGTTAACACAATTTAAATATACAAATACGAATGCTAAGAAATCAAATGAATTTTTATCTTAAAACTCTTGATTTCTGGCAGTGGAATTGAAAAAGATACGAAACGTTAAAAAGAAATTCAAAATTAATAAAAAAGAGAAAATTTTTAATAAATATATTAATTAATTTAAACTTCTAAAATGAGGTTTTAAAGATGAATGATACATATTAGTCGAGTAGGTTGTTTAACAAATACTTAGCTTTAAAGAGAAAAGAAATTATTCAAGTCGAAAACTTTTATTTTTTAGATATATAATTGGATATTCAGATATATGAGAAAATGTAGCGAAAAAAAAACATGATCTAACAGAAAGAAAAATGTGCATGAAAATTATGTAAATGAAAAGATAATGATTTGGTTAAACATCTGAAAATATTATTATTAAAGTACTATAAAAGAAATTTTCATGAATTAAATATTATTTAAAATCATTTGTATCGATTTGAAATACTAGAAATTTGATATTGGATACAACATAAAAAAAAAACACTATACGAACGCGCGCAATCAACGTAATTCTACATTGTATATTTATCACCTTGAACAAGTGAGCAGACGTGGAAGAAATAAATAAAACGCCACGTCTCCCGGTTCGTTTAATAGGAATCTCTGGCTCTAATTGGTCTTCGTTGACGTCGTCGACGCCGCCGTCAAAGGCTGAGAGAAGAGCGGCAACACGCGTCCCGCAAATTCGACCAATTCGACCGATTGTTCCTCTCGTTGAAACGGCGACAACGACGAAAACGACGTCGACTACAACGACTGCGACGACGAAACGCTAATTGGGAGGGGGTGCCTCATTATCCAGACACTTCACCCGAACGGGGAACGGGAACGGAAAACGGGAGTTCTGGTCTGAGGATGGAGGCCGCCGCGTGGTTCTCATCAGGGTTGCAAAATCGAAACGTAAAAAATCAACACTATTTGCCGATTTCGAAGTTTTGTTTGATTTTTTTTATTATTAACGCCATTTTGCGGTTCGTTTATCGCGGATTCGCTATTTCGCGGATTTTGGACGAGTTCCCATATTAAATTCTTAAAATATATAAACAGTATATTTGAACATATATACGGAAAAATATGGGAAAAATTTTTATTAAAGAAATTGGGATGGGTTTTTTATTGAATAAATGTATGGGAGGAGTCTATAAAAACGTAAAATAGTATATAATTACTAAAATGATCTATAAATATTAAAATAAATATAATGTTCCTACTTCGCAGATTCTCACTTATCGCGAGTGAACCTAGAACATAATATCCGCGATAAGTGAGGGACTACTGTAATGAAACAAATTTTAAGTTAATATAAATCTACATATTTTATATTAAAAGAAACGCAGTTTATTAAGTTCCCATATGACATTATATTTATTATTATTATTTAAATATTTGGTCATCATAATCGATATATGTTTGTATTGTAGTTAACGCATTGAACATACACATTAAAATTTGTTCCGATTTTGACTTTACAACCCTGATTCCCACCCTTCCTATACAAGAAAGACGTCCGCGTTGTGAATGGGACGTAATGATCACACTTTCGGCACACTAATTGCTGGCAGCCGTAAACCGACCGCTCCTAGTGAACCTTTTTTTTCGTCTTTTCACACCATCGCCCCCCCCCCTCCCCCCTATTTCGCCGAAAAAAAAATAATAATAATAAAAAGGAAAAATAAAAAGGGAAGAGTGGTAGAAGAAGAAAAACATGAAAAAATCGACCGCAGTCAAATTATTCGACCAAACAATGACGGAACGGAGAAAAAGGAAAAGATTGAAGCCGGGGGTCTCATTAGGGGTTCGCTTCTTGTAGACGGGGCGGTACGGGTCTATTCAAAAAAAAAATCGCGACTGAATAACGACGATTAGAATCGAACGGCTTCGTTAAAATAAAATATATATATATGTATATACACATAGTTACTAGAAAATTGTTCGAAGAAGACGCTGCAATTGCGACGCAATCGACGTAAACGAGGAAAAAAATTAGAATAAATAGGCGTTAGTCATAAATAATGGGCGTAATACGTTTCGGCAACGCGTGTTGAAAACTCATTTTTTTTTTTTACGAAACGCGCACGCATATAAAATCGTCATTGATTTTAAATTGATTCGGTGATGAAAGTAACTCAATTCGATAGATCAGTAGTAATATTAGCAATAGTAATAGTAGTAGTAGTAAAACGGCTAACAATAATATTTAGTATTCAATTGAAAAACGCGATTGAGTTCGCAACGATCCGGAATATTCTTCAAACACGCGATCCGTTGAGATTAAAGTGAAGTAAAAAAATAATAATAATAAAGAAAGAATAATAGATGCGGTTCGTCGTAATTCTATTAGATTCGTTTTTTTTTTAAATGAACTCGTAATAAAATAATTTATATGATGTTGTTAAAGCAGTTCGAAATGCCAATAGGAAGAATATAAATGAGATCATCGCACGATATATAGATTTATATGGAGTAAATTTTAATTATAATTTTTATTGATTTTGTCTAATTTAAAATTTTGATTTTTTTTTTTAAAACGCGTGAATAAATTCGAAATTTTCGTATAATTTAAACTTTGTGCTTTTTTCTCAGAATTAAAGAGGAGTTAAAAGATCAAAATTTTTACATCAGACGTTGACTTTGATGTTAGCATGTAAAATTAGATTAAAGACAAAGTAAAAAAGCTTTCTTCGTAGATGAGATAAAAAGATAGATTACGACGATTGAATAAAAATATCAGCCTCACTATTTATTAATTCATTTTCCATTTAATAGTAGTATAATCGACGAATATCAAAAATATTTTTATTACATTGATGTATAAAAAAAATATTTAATTTAATTGAAATTTTATTATGTTTTATTTATATATAGAATTAATTAAATATTCTATATATAAATTATATATATGCGAAATATTCCGCAAATATCGATTTTAATAATAGATGTATCGTGGCGTTGTAGGAAGCGTTTGATGCGTTCTTTGCGGGATTTTCATCCCTTTCCAGGACACGGGATTCCGACGGAGTCAGCCTCCTCGTTGTCGCCTCCTTCCCCACAAAATTAAATGGATTCCTCGTAGACTTTCAATCCTGTTGCTTCATTTCCTCGGCGGCGTTCTCACGAATGGAATCGACAAATTTGCAACCTCAATCAAGACGATTCGCACGAATTTCACTCGGCAATATTACGGCGCGTCTTTAAATTGGCTCTAATGATTAAATTTTCCATGTAATTTATTATTAAAAAAAAAAAAGAAAGAACGCCAGACGTGAGCAGATTTATGTTGTGTCTATTTTACATGTTGACGATAATTAGATGGGAAAAATATCAATAGGCCAATTATCAATAATGTATAAAATATATTTACTGCGTGCGTTCGAAGATATAATGAGAATAAAACGGCGTTACGCATATAAATGTATAATATATAAAATGTTATAAATAATTGTGAGATATTGAAATTAACGGTAGTTACTTTTTATATAATTATTTATTTATTATCTATGTATATAAACAGTTGTATAATGTTAGTATATTTATGTAATTTTTCAAAGAAATTGTTAAGAATTATATATTAATAAATTACTATAATAGGATTGTCTAACTATTCAAATATTTATCATTAATGAGATATTTATGAAAAAAATGAACATTTTCAAACTCCAATCTGAAAATTATTGGAATGGAATAAAACTTAATCATTTATATTTTTTACGTATAAAAATTTTATCTTTAATATATGACATAATAATTTATAATAATTTGTGAATTGGAAATTAAATTAATTCATATAAGTAGAAATAAATTGTCGGAAAATATCAATATTATAAAGGTAATAAGAAAATATGCGAAATTATTGTTCCTCGGGGTATTATTTTAAAGTGAAAATAATGATTCAAAATATATTATTACACGAATACTCATTATTCTTATTTTATAGTTATAGACAATGTTGAAAATATATATTATAGTACAATGTAAGTAAATATTAGTAATTTAACTATTCTTGAGAACTTAAGTGGCGTAACGTTATATTAAAAAAATAATTTAAAATATAATTATATTTTTTATTATATATATATATATATGGTGTATAGCTCGTCATAAATACGTATTTGTATAACAAATTACGTTCAATCACGTCGTTCAACTATATATTCTATAATAGTTGCCAGGCGGACGCGGCGTCGAATTAGAGAACTATAGTATTAATTGAATGATAAAAAAAGCTTTATAATGCGATCACGACGAACGACCCTTGCTCGTCGATATATATATATATATATATATATATATATATATATAAATAATAATAAAAAAACGTGAACACAAACGAACCAGAGATAATTCCCCTTACTCAGAGAGACGTCTCCGTGGCACAATTGGTCTTCTTTAAACGGTATTATTCTTCGTTCGAATCGCGTTTATTGTGTATATATATATATATATATATATATATATATATATATATATATATATATATATATATATATATGAGGATTTCGCAGTCGTATCTCGGAGCGATTTTGTGTCGAAAATGCGACGTTTCGCAACCGGAATAACCGGTCGAAAGTTTTGCGCCGTTAATATTACGGATGAGTTAACCGTTCGTTAGTATTTCGATATGTAGGGGTTGATGGGGATAATGCTTATTTTTTGACGCGCAAAAGGGTGAAATGTTACAATTGTAATACATTCATTTTACTAAAATTCGTATTTATATATGTATTAAAAATAAGATCGATTCAGAATTCAAAAGTAATAATATATTTGTATATCATATATTAACATGAAATTGCATTCAAACTTTATATCAATACATAATACATGTTTATATAGTGGATCCGTGTGCAAATTCGCACATAGGTCCACCTTGTGTGTTAAAATATTTAAATTTTTATTATATATTTAGTTTATTAAATTTTAAGAATCTTTAATGAAATTAATTTAAAAGAATAAATACGAAAACATATAATAGTAATAAATAAAATTTCGGTATGGCAATGATGTTTGTTTTGAGTTGAAAAAAATATTTTATATTAAGCTGTAAAAAAAGTAACATTTGACAAAACCAATTGTGATTCCACCGTTGGTGGAATATTATAACACTAAATATTTTTTTAATATCTAAAAATTCGGAATAAGAAACTTTATATTAAGCAAGCTTTTTTAGTATCAAGCAGAGGTTAAACGCAAATGATGTTGAGAAGGTTCTGTATTAGAAATTTGATATCATTCGATAAAATTAAGTTAACACTTTCAAAAACTATCGTCAAACTTTCGAACACGAAGACGTATATCAGACGAAACAAATAAAAAGTTAAACATCAATCGATAATATGCGATCGTATCTAAAGAGCAAAAATCATATTTCCGTCATATTTATTATATATATATATATACTTTTTTTTTAACATTTATAGAAAAACGCGTAGGAGGACATCCAATAGCGTCTCCCCTCATTCGTCCCCCAAAGTTTCCTACAGGAATGGAATTCAATTATATTTCTTGTTAAGTCCAGTGGTCACAATCAAGAAGAGCTTCTTGTAGATACGCCCGTGCGTATATATCCCAACGGCTTAACTTTATTCAATTAGGCTTATTGCGTGTCTAATTCGTGGGGGCTAAGGTTGCGACGCGCCTTATACATGTGTACACTATACAGCGTCGCACGTAAATAACGCACGCTCGTATTGTGCGCGCAACGAATCGGCATAAGTTTAAAACGACGACGATTTTAACGACGCGCGTAACTAAATATTTCCATTGCGTATATTCGATTTTCGATGTATAATAAATACACTTATTATTAAATGTGTCGTACACTCGTATAATTGAAATTTTATACGCTAATCACAAACGGCCGATGACACATCTGGTATATATTATATTATATAATATATATATTTATATGTTATAGAAAAACATTAAAAATTGATTAATATAAATGAAGTAATAATATTTTTTTGTTATCTAATTTATAAATAAAAAAATTATAAGTAACATATATACATATATTGGAAATTAATAATGTTTCATAAATTTTATAATGTATAATCAGGTTTTGTGCGATAAACGTGTGATAATTTTTTTTATAGAAATCGTATTAGACTCGCTGAAAACATTTCCTCGTTAATTGCATAGATTATATTTGATTATCAGGGGTAATCAAGTTGATTTATATATAAAAAATATAATAAATCGACAATATAACATAGAAATTTAAAAAATAAAATAAATAAAATAGCGTCAAAATTAAATCTTGTCATAAAATTTTCAGATAATAAATACTATAAAAAATAATATTAATTAAGTTGAATAGCTGTAACATACGTTTTTATAATAAAAACTTATAATATCAATAAAATGCGTGGATTTAATTAAATTAGATATAGTTCATTATTAGCTTAATTGTTTAAAAGCCGATGCAATTAAAAATTTCCGACTAATTGGCTTTCGAATATAAATTCTATAAAATTAATTACAATAAAAAGTATTATATAACCCAAAATCGCAATAATGATCGTTTATTCAGAGGATTAAACGTACTTTATATTTTTTATTGCATCGTTTTTTTAATATTTAATTATATTATATTTAAAAAAAATAATCAATAAATTTATATTCATAATTGATATTATTGTTTTAGTAAAAATAATTCGAAGATTGAGTATGGAATTGCAATTGAAATCTATAAAAAATTGAACGTTGCGCAATTCAACAGATTCGGGTCCATTTCGTTAGTAGCGTATAGAATTTTTCTTTCTAATTCATTTATAATTTAACTTCAGCAACTTTCAATCGCTATAAATATAGCGATTAACGAGATATATTGTACGTTACATCGTCTGAAATTCATAAATTCGTTTTTAATGATACTTAAAAAATGATTTCGGACGACGAAAATTGTACGAAACACAATTTACGAGTACTAAAAGTCAAACTATCGCACAATTGTTCTTCTTCAAAGCTTTTAATGACACACGGTAATAAGCATAAAAGCGATGAAAAACTTAATTAAATCTCATACTTACGATAGCGATCAATTGCCCGAAGACTACAATGGAAATTGAGATTATAATGGAAAAGCGCCGCTTCTTTAAATTAAAGCACCTCAATATATATTTTTTTTCAATTTAAAAAATAATCTACGTTGCTTTAAAAATAATAATATATGTAGACGATAAAATCTCTTTGTATGTGCATTCTTATATATATATATATATATATATATATATATATATATATATATATATATATATATATATATATATATTAAGTAATTAACTGTGAGTAAAAGTGAACGTAACTAACTCATTAGATGGTTTTGATATGCGTCAATAATAGCAAAAATAATAACGAAAAAAAAATTGATGAGAATTGCCATTTTTATTATTATTATTATTATTTTATTTTTGAAACAATATTTCGTTCGTAAGATATTTATATAAGGAATTTTTCCCATAGCGTGAAAACTCAATTTTCACATCGACAAGCACGAATTGCGTTACGATAACAAAAATGACAATACTTATCGTTACGTACACACAAACAGACATATGTACGTAATAATGGCGCGAATATGACACGTTTTATGCGATGATATATTTTTTTTAAATGTCGCAAAACTGGCCATTCAAAATGGAATATAATAATATTTATACAAAAATACGACGGTTTTATTTTTTGGATAAAAACTATTGTTTTTTTTTTTTTTGATAAATGGAAGATATTTTAACAACGATATACGAATTTTTTATTAGTAGTATTTGTGTAGAAATCGCATAAATTATTCGTGATTTTCCAGTCTTTAAGATTTATGTTCGTATTTGGTTTTTCATCTCGTGTATATTTTTAGATAGTATTTCTTAATATATTTTAAAGCAAAAAATAATAATATAAATATCGAATACGTTAGTTTAACAGTTTAAGTGCCCATATTATACAGTTAGTGTTAAAATGAATTTTCTATAATAATACTTTTAAATAATTGATTTGAGTTCATATAAGCTATAGTCACGTGTATAATTAGTTTATATTTATTTTGAAAATAATATATATTCAATATTATAATTATTTTTTAATATAATGAAAAATTATGATGATTTTATTATTTTAAAATATAATATTTTCTATTTAATTATAAGATAAATTAAATTGAGAATTATCGGAATTGCGGTCGAACCATTAATGATATTTCACATAATTGGAAATGGCAACATATTTACATTTAAGATAAAATTTAATTTAATTACTAAAATGGAAAATTATTGATAAAATAAATCCAATAATAGTCATTTGAATATATATATATATATATATATATATATATATATATATATATATATATATATATATATATATATATATATATTTAATTCTGAATTAATTTTTTAATAATTTTAATTAATACACAAACAAGATATCGAACGATTGCAGTAATCAAAATTTATAGTCAAATTATTAGTATTGAAATTTTCTATATATATATATATATTTTTCTCTAATGCCGTTTTGTTTATATCTTATAAACATTACATTTTAACATTCGTCATAAAATGAATTGTCATACAAACGACGAATCGATTCGCTCTTGAACGCTCCATTTGCTAAACAATAAAAGCAGCGATTGTGAAACTGTGAGACGCGTTCGCCGATTTATCTCCGAGAACCGTGCCCGGTTACATTAACTGATTGAAACGTGTGTGACAAACGATTCCGCGAAAAAAAAAAGAAAAATAATCGAAAAGTTTTTCCGACGCATATATTTTTATATGTATTTAGGAAAAACGGCGATAAAAAAGCGTGAATTTATCGTCGGACGCTCTAATTGAATTAAATTGAAAACTTATATCGTGTATCTATTGGAAAAAGTATTATTGTAATTTATATACATATATAAAAAGATGAGAATGGAATTAGGATACTAATAGATAATGATTTCTTATAGAATTGAATTTGCGTGTTTTTTTTTAACTTCAAAAGTTCAAATATAAATTGGAAAACTTTGTTCTGAAATATGAAAGTGATGTTATAAAAAGGGAATATATATATATATATATATATATATATATATATATATATATATATATATATATATATATATATATATATATATATATATATATATATATAATAGAAAATATTTGCTTTTAAAAGTTATATAGTAATTTTGAAAACGAAAACTAAATGAAATAATAAAATAATTCTTAATTAAACATCGTTTATAATTTATTATATTATCAAAAATTGTAGAAATTTGTATTATGTCAGATTACTTCTTAAATCAGTTACTGTTAAAACTTAGTTTTTATTTCTCATGTTACTTTTGTAAATTACAGTTAAAATAACGAGTTTGAAGGTTAATATTAGAGATACCGATAATGTGGAAAAATAGGGAAAAACACAATAGATTTTTAAAAATTCGGTTTATAATTAGCGATCTGAATTCTGATATCAAAAAGTATTGAGAAATTCTGATATACGCAATTGTAGAATATTTAAATCTGTACATATTTATAAATCAATTTCAATCAATCTACTTATTTAATTTTCTAAAAAAAACATTTTTCTTTCTATATAATAATGTATTTTCTGTTAATGGTTATTTTTATATTGCTCAGGTATTTGAAATAAAATAGATTTTCTAACTATAACATTAAAATATATACATAGGTTGAATGCGATGAAAATCATTAGAAAATAATAAGATCAATAAAAACAACATTTTTCTAACAGAATCTTTCTCACTACAAATATAACTAATAAATTATTATAAAGTCAAATGAATCGTTATTTATTCAATATTATTTAATAATCAATAAAAATAGCTTTCAAACGTCGTAGTAAATTCATTTATAATTTACGTCCGCTTTTTTTTTTCAATTTCACTCAGACAAACTGCGGCTCCGCAAATGCGGCCCCGCGTACAATAATGACTTTCTCCGATTCGAACCGGGTCTTCTAGTGCGGTAATTTAATGCGTCGACCACTATGTCAACATAGGCGTCAATTGGACACATATTATATATATATATATATATATATATATATATATATATATATATACGTATAAATATTTATATATAATCACACAATATGTCAATTTCATATTATATGATTTGAATGTTTACTGCGTACGAGGTATTAACGATAATTGAAATAGATTATTCGGAAACATGTTACGAATAATTACGATTAAATATGAGAACGCATAACCATAATGTGGGTATTTTATCGGTTACGGTTTTTTAACAAATATTTAAAAAAAAAACCACGTGAATAATTTTACAATATAACGTATGAAAATATTTTAATAACTGTCTTTTTTTTCTAAATAGACGTTTAACTATAATTATATGGGTGTAAATGTTATAATTATGCAATATAATTGAGCTTACGCATTTTTCATGCGAATTAAAATATATATATATATATATATATATATATATATATATATATATATATATATATATATATATATATACAATGTATAATTGTTATTGTAGATAAAATATATATTTTATGTATAAATTTTAAGTTCTATTTTTAAAATATATTTTTATTTTGATGCCGTTTTAATTACATTTTACAGCTTTACAATTATAATTTTAAACTTTTACGAATAATTTTATGTGATTTAAAATTTATATTATATAAATTTATCAAAATTAAAATTCAATACTTTGTTTTAATTTTTTTTAATGAATATTAGTAAAGTAAATGAAATCTCTATAATCAAACATAGAGTACGATATTCAGTAAATAAACGCATTAACTTAACTATCACAAGTATAAATAAACAAATTAAATTTTCACACAATATAATTACATACTTTGTAATTAGTTAATTATAAATAATTGCGAACGAACAGTAATATCTATTACACCGTTCCTTCATTAAAAAGAAATTATAGAAAAAAATATATATAATAAATGAACGTTTATTTATATATCATTTAATTATTATTATATTATAAATCGGCAATAATGTTCGAGTACCGTTAAAAAAAAGAACGACAACCGTCAAAACTCGTCCCACACAACACACGAGCGGTAATAAAAGTTTTTTTTTTACTGTTTTTTATTACCGACATTAAAAATTACATGCGCGAAAATATTTTTCAACTATCGAACAACAATCGAATCGATTGCTCGACCGCATTACAATATATCAACAATTAAACGTCTTAATATCGCAATTAAAATTAATTTTAAAGAGTTTCGATTTACGTAATTTTTATGTGTGTGTGTGCGCGTGTTTTTTTTTTCTCAACTATATAATCGAGCTCTCGATCGTTTCACGTGTTGCATTATTTAAGAACGCGAGCGCGTAATTGACGTAATTTTATTCGTAATTAGGCATATTTATTTTTATATATACATATATATATGTGTGTGTGTATGTATATGAGAACACAAATGCTTATTAATTATGTTATTGCTGTAAATTTATAATAAAATCGCAATAAATTGCTCTTTTATTCGAGTATTGGTTATTATTGTTTTTATTGCGGCGCGCATATATGCATTCATTATATGTATGTAAACATATAAATAAGTGAATTGTGAAGATATTTTTCGATAAATCATCGTTATAAATTATTAAAAAAATTAAAATTTCAATGTTTAATTAAATATAATGGAAATTTGACCTTATTATTGTTATAAAGAGAAAAACAACACGATAAAGAAAAATTAATTGAGGATGTATTTTGTTATTCTTGATATATTCATTAAATATGGCATAAAACAAATTTATTCATGAAATTTTTAACAAGAAAAAAGTTAATAAAGACTAAGATTAAATTTTGAGAAGGTTCTGCGTGTGAAATTTAAACCGGAAAAAACTATAGCTTTTCCATTTGTTGATTTTAATCACATAAATTTTATATACATAAACAAAATAAAAATTTATCGTAAAATTATATTTTAAATTAACTAATTAATAAAACTCAATAAATTGAATAAATTAATTAATATTATTGTTTTTTCTTGAATAATGATAACAAAAATAAATTGATATCAATTTATAGAATGTAATCAAAACTATAATGAAAATTTATTTCAACTATAGATATTTGAATATTTAATCAATATTAAAAGTGAAGTTAATTAAACGATTTTGGTGAATGAACGATTTATATTCTATTTTTGTACATAAAACTTTAATATAAATATTATAATATTTTTTATAATTAAAAATATAATAAATATTCTTGCAGATTTGATTTTTAATTAGCATAATGCATTACAATAGTAGCCTTAATAAGCAAAATTCTACGAAATGCGTCCGCATCTTTTTTTTCTTCTAATTTTTCATTCGTACACGAGCAACGTTCGTCTAATTAACGTATCGCGAGTTATTTAAATTAAAATTTTATTCGTTTTTAAAATACGCATACATAAATATATATATATATATATATATATATATATATATATATATATATATATATATGCGTATAAATAAAACAAAAGTATACAATTATAAAATATCATAAAGTGGTGAAACGGTCCGTTGAGCAAATTGAATGAATCGTTTTTCCCACATTTTCGAGTTTTCCGCGCGACTTTGTCGAATCGTTAAATCGATTCGCGACTCTGACGATTTTCACAGACAACGTTTATTAAATTGAATCAACTTATTTACAACCATTATAAGAATTATTATTGTTTTCGTACGTACGTAGATTTTTTTTTTTTACCGAATTTTCGTTTTTCATAGAGCCATTTTCACGTTCGATATAATAGTATTAAAAATAACGATCGTGCGATACGCGGTTTAATGAAATTCGCACGAATTTTTAAACCGGCAACCGTTTTCTAAGAAAATTCGTCCGTTTGATTTGAGAATATGTAAATGTATCGTAATAAATTCCAAAATCGAACATTTTACTTTAAAACAACAAAAAACAAAGCGTTCACAATTCGAATAACGTTTATAAATGTGTCTATTTACATAATTTATATTACGTGTGAACGTAATAGAAAATGGTGTCATTATGACGCACATAAATATTGCAATTTGCACACTTCAAAGTCTATGTAATTACATTTTCAGTATATATTTTATATATTATTAATTATCAAAATATTACACAACATAATATATCAATCGATTTTTTTTATAATAATTAATTTTATATATATTTCAATATACAACGATTAATTAAATCAAACTAAATCTTTATTTGTCATAATTTTATATTTAATAAAATAAATAAAAAAATGGCTATTTTCTAAAAAATATAAATATTTTTTAAGATTAAGCTAGTTTATATATATTTTAATTAAAATAGCTTTATAATAGTATATAAAGAGAACAATTTTAATTGTGCTACAATAGAATTTTAATTCAAGAATAAAATTTTCATAACAACTGAAAATAAAATACATTAAATTATACATATTATAATAATAATGAATATATAATTTATATGATCTGAAATTGACATAAATTTAAGTTTTATTTATTTTAAAATTTCATATAAAAAATACAAATATAAACTCACCTCAATAAATCGTATCCGATCTAAATGTGCAATAAAATATTTGTCCAAAACAAATAAAAAGAAGACGAATGTAAAACGTCAAATCGTATCAAATGTGATCACAAGAAAATGCACACGTGTCAGATGATCGAGCTTTGAATAAAATAAATAAATAAATACGTAATGTGTCCCCCCTTTTTTAGTCGAACGCAACAAGTGTTCTAATTTGGCGCGCGAAAAACACGCAGTGTTGCCAACGTGCGCGAAAAGCAACGCGCGAAATGTTCGACGATCGAAAATAAAGTATGAAAAAAAGTAATAATAATTGTTATGTGTATATATAAATATATATATATATATATATATCCGCCAACCGGAAGCGGAAACGCACGGGGTTTTGTTTACGCGCGCGCAAAAAAAAAAAAAAAGAAACCCGCGACGACTTCGTTCACCGGAAGCCGAAGTGGATACCGGCGCACAACCAACACGAATTAAGCGCGTCGCGCGACTGACGCGAGCGACAAGAGTCTCCCCCTCCAGAATGACTTACCCCCACCGGGCCGCTTTCATCCCCCACCACTGAACAGCCGGTGGAGATTCCCGTTCTACTTTGGGGGCGTCTCGATCGCACTTTTCCCGCCGTAATTGCCGGAGTAATCGCCGAATCGTTATATATATATATATATATATATATATATTTGCATACGCGTCCAGGCTGCGGTCATATTTATATGAAAAATGTGTCAAATTTTAAATTAGTACTTATATAAATAAATCTCATTTATTGTATTATATATTAATAATAACAAATATATTTTAGACAAATTATATAAAAATAAAATATTATTATAATATTACTATTGTTAAAATACCAAAAAAAAAAAAATTTTTTTTAGTTTATCAAATGTTTTAAATATAATTTCTAATAATACTCAATTTTAATACTTTGAGGTTGAAGAAAGCATATTATTATTTATACACTTTTATTTATTCGATTAATGTCGATATTGCTTTTCAATAAATTTTTAAAAAGATAATTTACTTTTCCTTATATAATATATTGTATATAAAAGCAAATATAATTTTCGATAATAATGACCTTTTTTAAATGCTTTTTTATTTAAGGAAATATTTTTTTTTATTATTAAATAATTAATAAACATATAGTATATGTACACACACATACACATAGAAGTTAAATTACTAATTAAATTTATTAATCTTTTTTGACTATTTTTTGTTATTTTCCAATTAACTAATTTCAATATATATATATATATATATATATATATATATATATATATATATATATATATATATATATATATATATATATTATAAATTTCTTGGACATAGAAAAATCTTGATCTATGGTAATTGTATTTATATATATGATACGTCACTTTTTATTATAAAAAAACCGAAAGTCCATTTAATAAAAATTTCGTGTAAGTTATTTATAAAAAAAATATTTGGTCGCTTATTTAACTATGCTGCAAGAGTTCACCAAATTTATAAGAAATTAAAATAAAAAGTGTAAACCGGACATTGCGTATTAAACTTTGAATCCGGAAACGGACGACAAAAAACCGGAGTTTCCGGATAAAAACCGACAAAGACGTTAATTACATTTACAAAAAATACAAATAAACTATAAAATCTAATTTCATATCAAAATGAAATCTCTCGACGTTACATACAATTAAATTCTATTTTCACTACTACATCAGTGTTTCTTAAACTTTTTTCTTTTAGCAATTTTTTTTTGCAATTTAAAAAATATAAAAGATTTTAATAATTATTTACGTATTATAAAAACAAACTTTATATATATTTTTAATTCTTAATTTATATTGAATACAAAAATTTGGCAACTCATATAAAACATTTTCATAATTAAAAGACTGATCTGTTTCTGTTTTGCGTGTCTTCAAAAAAATTAAGAAATAAGTGTCGTGTTTATAACACGCAATGGAGGTCGTGACCTTTTTTAAAAGCTTCTTAGATTAAATTTCAAGACTCCAAATTATCAGTTCAACGGTTAAATTTTAACCTTGACATGTTGCTGAATTGAAAAAAAAATGTTTCAAAATTATTTACATGATATCATAATATTTTCAATATTAGAATAATCTTCAAATTTCACTTTGAATATTCAAATAATATTTTACACTGAATTTTTAAACGATTTAGCGCTTTTCATAAACTCGTTGTGACTCAAAAATTTCGTTTGTCGCCTCCGAAATTCATTAAGCCGAAAGAAAACAAACAAACAAAACTAAAACGGGACGAAAAGCGAGCGAACGATCACAAAATACAACAACAACAACAACAAAAAAAAGAATAAATACACAAAAAAATGAAAGCGACAGCATTTTATAAAAGTGCACGTAGTTATGAAAATGAAAGAAGCTACCGGCGAATCGTCGGCCCTTCATCCGCTTCTAATGGATTAATCAAGAAAATTAATCAAACGCGAAATTAATTAATGAAATTCCATTGTCCACCGTAGCCATTTATTTGGAACGGACGAAATTAACTTTTTTCTTTCTTTCTTTATATATATATATATATATATATATATATATATATATATATATATATATATATATATATATATATCACAACACGATGGAAAGGGAAATTAACGGCAATCTTGAAAATTACAAAACGAGGGCTATATCGAGTTTACAGTCGAAAAGGGTTTTGTTGGTGGGTGGGTCGATGTTGTTATTAATTTCTATAACGGTATATGATGAAATTTATTGAAAAAAAAAATCTTTTTTAATAAATTGAATAATTTATGTAAATATTTTAAAATTTTTAATATATTATATTATAGTTGAACATTCATTTGATTCTTTTTATTTTTTATTTAAAAAAAAAATGTTAAAAGTGATAAAAAACTGTTTCTTTATTTTTTCAATATTTTCCTCATAAAATAGATGAATTCAAGACATCATTAGATTTTAAAAAAATCACGAACAAACACAGATGCATTCAATTATTTAGTAGAAAAATATAATAATTGATGTTTATTATATAAATAGAACTCAATTTTTCGCTGAGATAAAATAAATTCATATAATATATTTATGATTTAATAAAATTTAAACATAGAAAGTTATCTAAAAATATAATATTATAAAAAAAAATTCTTATAATAAGAATATATTCTGCTGATAGATAATGTTATTTTTTTTTTATTAAGGATAACTTTTCAACGATTTCTTAAATTAATTTTGTATTTAAATTCATTATTAACGATTTGATTCAAAATATCTAATATATATAATCTAAATATAAAATAAAAACGACTAACAAAAAAAAAAATATTATATCATTATATTGTTGACAATTTATAGACTTTTTGTTAAGCCTATATAATTTGCCTATATACACATTAATATAATATATAATAAATAATACAGTAATTTTAAACGATGTCGTCTTCATTATCGAATTTCTATAAAAACGAAATCGCACGTATGCAATCTCGTTTTTATAGAATACAATATAAACATCGAATTTTCCACCCGTCCGCCCATCCGCCGCCCACCAGTCGAGTATCCCTCGAAAGCAATCTTCCATATTGGTAGCTATAAAGTAGGCTTTCGTCGGGATTGATTGTGTACAGCGTTTGCAAGTTGTCCCGTCAAATTGGCGCTCAGGCCAACGAGCCCTTAGCAAAACGCCACTAGGCACCCTTAAGCATCCATAAATAATTCACAAACGTTTGACGAACCTCAGCGATGCTAAACAATTTATTTTTTTATTATTATTATTATTATTTTAAACGTAAATATAATTTTAACTATGCATTCGAAACGTTTGACAAATTTTTTACTTCAAACTTAAAATTATTATACAAAAAAAAAAATACTTTTGTTTAGTAGTTTTATATAAAATTTTTTAAATTTAAAAAAAATTCATCATCATTTCATATTTAAAAAAAAACAGCATATTGAGGTATACTGATCTACACAATTTACACATTCTGTGTTTATAAGGATTAAATTTTAACTTCAATAATCCTATTAAAGCACGATTGTCAAGTTTTAACTGTGAAAAAGTTTCAAAAAATCAATGTTAAAAATGCAGTTCGATTTGTAGTTACGTTGTTGCGGACTAATTTAAGATTTGAAAATTTTCTTTTTATTTAAAAGTGTCATTTTATACTTAAGAATATAATACAGAAATAGTATAGAAATTTATTCAGAGAAATTAATATATATAGTTATTACAATAGAGTTTTCATATTAATCTAAATGGTATCCAAACTGTACCTCTTGAGTGCATAAGGCTAAATATACAGTTAATATATTTAATTCAAGTTTATGTATATATATATATATATATATATATATATATATATATATATATATATATAATATATAATAGAGAAAGAAATGATCGCGATCTTTGGACATTAGTAAAACTGATTAAATTCAGAGACGACGACAGAAAAGATTTGCATTTAAATATCCGATGAAACATCTCGAGGCATTCTTGATTGTGCTACAACATTGTAGCAACTTTGTAGTTAATGGCGATTCTAAGCGATTTAAATGCGTCTTTTTTTTCTATGTTCGAAACGGCATACTTTTAATTTAAACTACTGTTTGCAATACTTGTATAAAAATTCTATGTTGAAAAAAAAAACTTACTTTAGCGTTGATTATTTTCTATATTAAATTTTAATAGTTATTCATTGAAAATATAAAGAAGATTATGTATGATTCATAGACTATTTAGTAAATGTGTGAATTTAGTTTAAATTTACTAAATCGTTAGTTTATTATAAGTACTTCAGTACTGATATCGAATCCTAGCTATTCTTATGGATTTACTAAAGTATTGATTAAAGTAAAAATAATCAATATACAAAACAATGAATGATTAAACGGCAAATATTCATTGATTAATTACAAATTTTGACTTATAATTCGATTACAATATCAAATAGACTTCCATAATTGCCAAAATTTGTCACAATAAAATGTGAATATTTAATGAAGCAGTTGAAAAGCTTAATTTCAGATAATTTTTAAAGTTATTTTGAGCAATAAAAACGGATATAAAATATAAATAAGTTATTTTAAATAACATTTTTTACAATCGAGTCCGATTAATGTGATATTATAATATCTATTACTAGCACTCTTCAAATTCAATTTGTTTTACTTAAATCTGTATAACTGTGATACTACTGTATATAATTATACAAACATATTTTTAAATATAATCGATTATTATATTAAAATAAAAATAAAAATACGGACATATACACCGTATTAAAATAGAATGAATCGTTAGCAACATATGAAAATGTTGACACAATGAGCCGTTGATTCGATAAAAAATGCAATATGCGTTCGCGTCCAGGAATCAATCAACAGGACGATTCAAATACCACGTGGGTCATTTTCACGGTATGAATTTTTCGTATGCGGGTTCATATCCACTTTTATTTTGTTCAATTTATCGCTTTTTCGAACGGCGAAAATTGCACAATTTTTTTTTGTGTGTACCGCGCTTTGAACCGGTAATGTTTTTTCTAAAGCGTTCAACGGACTTTTTATTGTGATGCAAATTTAGTAAAATTTTTATATCGACGTTTTTTTTATTATTAGTTGTTGTTTAATAATATTGTCAATCTAAAGTATTTTTAAATTTAAAAATTTTGTTCATACTTCATTTAGTAAATTATGATATTTTCAAGTCTATATATATACTTATTTATTAATTCAATTTTAATTTTTATAATATAATTGATCTATTCAATTTAATGAAAAGTTTCAAATTTAACTATATATAAGATTAAGCTGTAAAACTATCACTTTTTTATATAAAATATATTTAAAGACTTTTTTTATATACTATTTATAATAGTAATTGATGTCATTGTTTTCTATCAAAGTAGATATCAATTCACTTCGAGAATCAATGATATAAATAATTAAATAAATATTATACTAAAGTTTTTTATTAGCATTTGACTATTATAAATATCTAAAAGTAAATATGAATTATAGTTTAAAAAAATGTTGACCTTATATTTTAGATAATCTGATATTTCATTTATTATGTATATAATACAAAAATAATACAATAATCGTATATAATTAATGATACCCGAAGTCTTTTAAAGGAACATTGTTCAAAATAAAACCATTTAATACACTCACGATGATAATCAAAATGTATTGTCGGTACATTAATTACAGTTAAATATAGCCTTTGCTCGTGCATTTATAAATACATATATGAATACGATGTCAGAGATATATTTTTTTAATGAATTTCGAATTACAGATCGTATCAAATTCGTATTATGCGCTCCATATTTGTGCCGCACAAAACGAAATTTTGAAGAGTCATATTAATTCCGAGACTAATCACGATTTCTAGTTACTGAAAAAAAAAATTATGTATATTATTTGTGAAAAAAAAAACATGTATTTCGTCGTCGTATTTTTTTATTATTTTATTTTTGGAAACGAATAAATCGGAATCGACGATTTTTTTTCGGATTTTCGCATGATTTTTCCGACACTTTCCACAGCCTCCCTCATATCCAACACACGAAGAGCGGTATGTGTGTATGTTTTTTTCATTTGGTGCGTAGAGGCTTTATTGCTTTCGCTGATCCAATATATATGTATTACGTGAACGTGCATTCTGTACATATATGTATTATACGTATATTTACACACACACACATACAAACACATAGTATACGGGATTTTATGAAATTGTCAATCAGAAGTGATGCAGTGTTGTGCCGTTCGTACAAAATATCAGATTCGACTTGACGCGGACCATATAGCTGATTGGTTTACATTTTGGCCAATACGCTAAATTGAACGGCCAAATTGGAATGCTGTATTTTTTTTATTTATTTATTTTTCGCCCCTTATTTTATTTTGTCGCTTCGTTTCTTTTTTTTGACAATTTTCATTTGTTCTATAAGACTGTAATTGAGTTTTTCATATTTTTTTTATAACAATATTTTATTTATAAAATCATTTATAATAATTCTATAATATATATTATGATTTAAATTTAAAATGAAAAAAATTTCAGTAGTTTCATTCATATTTAGTACATCAAGTGTGAAAAAATATATGAAGAATTTCTGAAACGTGATTTTATATAAAGGTTATCTAAAAAGTTTCCGATCAATCATTTTTTGAGATAAACATGAATCATTACAGGATTGTATTATGTCACATAATAAATTGAAGAACGAAATCGAAAAAAAACGACCACATTTACAGAAGAATAAAAAATTTTATAGTGATTTCACTCTTCCACATTTCGAAAATTGCAATGTTACAATTCACGAATTACTCAATGAACTGGTTAACCACCCTCTTTATTCGGCAGACACAACCCCGAATGATTCCTTTTGTTTCTTAATTAAATGTTGCGCAGAGATAGATTTCCATCTTATAAGGATGTAATCATATTTGTATGAAAAAAGATGATAAATATTATTTTGACGGGTTGGAAAAATGGAAGGATCATTGGAAGAAGTGCAAAGATTTTACAAGAGATTACGTAGAAAAATTAAAAATACTGTTCATTCATTGCTAGATCAGAAATTTTTCAGACAATCCTTGCATATATTAAAAATAAAATTATGTCAATGATTAAATATATACTACCTAATTAATTAAACCAAATCCTTTTATCATAAAATTCATATAAAATATTCATTATTTAACAATTAACAATATAATATTTTCATTAATAATGATTAATAATCCGAAACTAATTTAATGGGAAAATAATGCTTTAATTGTGCGATAATATAAATGCAAAACCAGAATCGATTAATGAAATTATAAACGATAATTGTGAAACTATTAAACGGTAGTAAGGATCGGTTGGAGAGGATTGGGGGGGGGGTGGTGGTGTTTGGAGGGAGTGTCGAGAGGAAGTTATTCCCGTTTAATTGTTGGAGCAATTTCGCAAAGTGTACAAAGTGCCCGGTTCGGCTATGGCGGCGTATATTATTCGTTAGACGATTAGTTTGGTGCGATGAACTTGAACAATAAGGCGGTAAAATTTAATATATCTCTCCCGTTGGCGCATTATTGCCTGTTCCAGTATTTCATTACTGCGTTTGGCTGCCGAGTTAATAAATCACCTGGGTTTCAGTTCTGGGTGGGATTCGAACCTCGGTGTGGGCAACTAAGGAGTGGTCACGGTATTTAATTACGGTGATGGCTACTGGGTCAGCGAAGACACGCCAAGATAAGAGAGCTAAATACTTCGCGTCCACTCTTATTAAGATTTAAGCAACTTCATAAATATATATATATATAAACGTGAATGTGGACTACCGAGTCATTTTCATGTTCGTTTGTTAGTAATGAAATGGCGTTTTTAACTTCTATTATTTTTTCCAAAATAGAAAATTAATTCACAGATTGATAGTCGCTGAAATAAATAAATTGTCAAGAATAGTAATCTAATTATGATAACGGAAAAAAAATCGATATTTGTTTTTTTTTTCATTATTAATTTAATATTTATATGAATGACAATGAATTAATCGATTTTGTTTATTATTTTTATTTGTTGAATTTTTCTCTTTTTTCTAATTAAATTAATTTATTTTATTATAATAATATACAATATACGTAATATAAGATTACCTGTGTACAAATTCATTTATTTTTTTATATATTATATACAATTAAACATTTCATCAGTTTTTAATGTTTAATTAATTAAGAATTTAAAATAATGTTTAATTAATGAAGTGATCAAACGCGTAAACACAAAACCTTCAGAATATTTTCCTTTTTGAGCACCTTCAAATCATATTTTAAATATTTTTTTCCTAAAAAATATATTATAGTCTTTCTTAATATTAAATTATTATTGATTGCAATGTGCACTTAAAAGACTTCTAAATAAAAATATATAATACAAAATTTAAGCAATATTTTTTCGTATTGATTAATAAAAAAAAAAAAAATGCTTTTACCGACTAAAGCGTGGCCAAATCTTAAGAACGAACTTTAAAATTTGAAGTGCGGGTAACGTTTTTAAATTATCCGAAAACTCTAATTTAAGGGCCGCGAAAAAAATATATAACAGGAGAAAAATGCAGAACGTTCGAAAGGAGGAGAGGGGTGGGGGCGATGGGCGGGAAGAGGGCGGGCTGGGCGAAATACAAAAAAAAAAAGAGAGAGAGACCGCCCAGCAATATGAGCGTGGCCGTTTGTAATTAAAGCGGAGGCATTTAATGCATAGACTTGCAGAAACTATAAAAACTCGATCCTTTTTCGTTTTAATTAAAAATTGTTCATTAAATTTCCCGTCCTTAATTAATGTTCCGGGCGAGGAAGAATGGAAGCGTCCGGAAGGAGTTTTCAAGCCAAGATGGGATGAAAGTCAAAGGGGTTCCGGCGGAAGTGGATGAGGAAAAAGGGGGGGGGTTCGGAGGTCCGACGGTTATTTTAATTGCATACAATACATTCGCATGCATCATTCCACTTCTAAACTAAATTGTCTATATATATATATATATATATATATATATATATATATATATATATATATATATATATATATATATAATTTTGGTATATTAAGGATGCAATATTGGAGTCGATTTACTCTAACGTCTATATTAAGGGTAGTATAATTTATTACAAAATATAACCTTACTGTTCCATAAAGTTAATATTTTTCAAGTTTACTATATTGTCGTTTAATATATAATTAAAGAAAAATTAAAATTTAATTAATATATAAAGAAAATATTTTAATCATTGATCTGACGATTAAGAAAATTTTTGATTTTTTTAGTATTATTATTTTTATAAGTTTTATTATATTGTACAATTTTTAAAAATATCATAAATGTAAATTGGATATAATATAAACGATTTGAATATAATTTCATTAATTGAAAACAGTGTATTATATATGAATTATAATGAAATAATAATGGAGTACGAAATAATAATTAGATCTTGTAAAGGTCAAAAGTAAGAATAATCGTGAATTTTAACTGATTAATAACCGAAATTATTAAATATATTCGTCGAATAGATTGAATTTGATTTAAGGCAACTTTTAACATTTTAATAAGTATTATATATATATAAATAATGATAATTACATTGTATTATAATTTAAACAAATATATGAACCGCAAAAAAAACTAAAATACAATACATAAAGACATTTCTTATTTTTATAAATAATGAATAATATAAAAATATATATATTCCTAAATTTATTACCCTAAGTCATTAAATTTCAATTTTAATTTCTTTCAATGCATATAATGTTTATTACATTGTATGAATAAATTGTAAATTTGATGCATGCATGAAAATAAATTATTATATTATGTGCAATTTTAATTTTAATTTCAACTATAAAATCTTGTTTATGTAAAATTTTATTACATTACGAATTTTTTTTTCAACCGCTAAACATACTCGATTTCGTCAATAAATAATTTATTACTCATATTTATTTATTTATTTACTGTGTAAACAACAACAATATAATGTAACGCTTAAATTAATATATGTCGACATTTCGGAATTTATTATGATATATATATATATATATATATATATATATATATATATATATATATATATATATATAAATATATTAGATTCTATGAACACATTTTATGATTGTCGGAATAATTTTATATCGAGATGAAAGTTACAAATTTTGTTACTAAAGCGGTCGAGCGTAACGTTACAATCTCGGTTCGCATTTAATTGTTACTTTGTAGGAATTAATTGTTTCTGTTTTTTTTTTCAATCATAAATATTGACGTGTATCGGTCATTAAAAAGCGCTGCCTCATTAATTATACATAATATTATAAAAAAATAGAGATCTTATTTATTAAGTATATAATCAGCGAGCGCATCACGTTTGATCAATTATATCATAATAGAAAAAATAATAATATCGTGATTATTTATTTATTAGTGTGTGTATTTAATATTTAAATAATTATTAATTAATCAATAGAAAATGTGTATTGAACATTTTCTATAAATAAAACGTTAGTGATTGTATTATATCAGATTTCAACTTTTTTATTTACAAATTAAATACACATTTTTAATCAAATTATAAAAGTTAGAAGTTATTAAATTTAAAAAAAGATTTTATTACATAATAATTTAAAGATTTAATATGCCAAGGATATAATTTCATTTTTTATCCATGTAAATTGATTTATTTATTTTATTATTAATTAATATCGTGAGTTCTCTTTTTATTTGTAATATTAATTTTTCAAGCATTCTTTATTTATTTATATTTTTTATTATATATTTTTATTTTTTTATTTAAGCATTCTTTTTTTAAGCATTTTTATCCATAATGATGGATAAAAATCAGAACGCATTCAATATAATAATCGATTAAATCTAAATTGTTCTGCTAAATTAAATTGAATTTAATACAACCGATATTATCTTAATTATATATAATATTATAGATTGAAATGAAATATTTTTATAGTATAAATGCGAAAAAAAAATATTGACTTTGAAAGGAATATTTCATTTATATCATACATGTAAAAATAAATATTTTTATTTTAAATAAATTAGTAGCTTTACAGTGTCTAGATTTTTTTTTAATATAATCAAATCACACTAAAATATTCATTTTCAACACTTTTAATATATAATTTAAATAATAAATTTCGTCATTATTTTTTATTACCGCCTCGTGTTTAGTTCATCATCACCCACTATAAATTCTACATATATATATATATATATATATATATATATATATATATATATATATATATATATATATATATATATATATATATATATATATATATATATATACACAATTTTTTCTATCACCATCGTCTGATTCAGAAGCTTACAATATTATAAAATAAAATGAAAAAAAAAAATACTTCAATCAAAGCCGAATTATAATACTAATTTATTAGACAATCAAATTATAACGTATTGTGTTGGCGAATAACTAGCACCATCATTATATTTAAAAAATAACATCTATTCATAAATACACACACACACACACACACACATATTACTGATTACCATAATTTGTAAACGAATGAGCACGACGCTTATTTATGAGACATAATCGGCTTAGCGAGGCCGCTTATTACGCGTACACCACTAATTGGACGATCGATTTCATACATTTCACAGGAATTTCTTATTTAATATATATATATATATATATATATATATATATATATATATATATATATATATATATATATATATATATATAAGGATGAGATAAAAAATAGGATGAGGCGGTAAAATTACATACATATATGTCGAATAATTCGAAAAACGTAAAGCGAATATAAATTTTGTTTTATGGGGCCCCCCTAAATACGATGTCGAGTTTCGGGTACGTGTCTATTGGGCGTTACGCGGGCACAAGCGCACACACCGACGGACGTATGCGCTAAAATGTCCCATTTTCTATGAATTATGCCTTTTTTTACCACTCATTTTGTCATTACATAATATTAAAACACGCGTACCGAGACGTTAGCACGATCGAAAGTAGAGGATGGGGCGCGTCGCTTTTCAGGAACTTTTTCAGTTGTTGTATGTTTTGAAGATGAAATACAATATAACTCATAAAAAATATAAAATTTTATGATTATATTAATTGAAATATTCTGAAATATTATATAAATATTTTCTGCTTTCAAATCTTATGTTAAATGTATAAAAAAATATTCATTAATTATAATATAATAAAAATTTATTCTGTAATTATGTTAAATAACATTT
This sequence comes from Leptonema lineaticorne, assembly GCA_024500535.1. Lineage (NCBI taxonomy): Eukaryota > Metazoa > Arthropoda > Insecta > Trichoptera > Hydropsychidae > Leptonema > Leptonema lineaticorne. The sequence goes on from JANIJI010000003.1 coordinate 2,661,417, forward strand.
TATAATCAAAGTATTTTTTTTTTCAGGAAACATCAATTATACATTCATTTTCATATCTTGACTTATGCAATTCAATAAAAATGCAAGTGTTATTTTAAAGTCATGATCTATCACGAGTTAAATAAATACTCAAAGATGAATTTATTAATTGGTGTTTTGGCTTCTAATAATTGAAAGACTCTATAAAATTGAAAATTTATTTCTAAAAATAGTTGGCAAGCCAAAAACGTTTGAAAAGATTTATTTTTTTTAAATTTGGGTTAAAAATTTAGTTTTACTAATAAAGTATGCTAAAACGAATTTTAATTATTAGATATTGATATTTCAGTACTATCATTAATTAAAATTATATAATATTTTATATACTTTTGACAAGTTGTAATTTATTGGATGTAAAACGTTAATAGTGAATTATTATAACATAGTAAACATGCAATTATTATTTTTAATCCTTAGATCCCTTTTTAAGGGAACAAAAGGGATTTTTTTACCGATCTTAATCTGCCCCCGTAAAATATTTAATTAATTAAACACAATATTATCATATAAATATTATAATTTAGTTAATCATTTTCAATATACTAAAAATAAACTAGAGATTAATAATATATTAAAACACACAATATATATAGCATTAATAAACGCAATCATTTTAACATTTGAAAAATATGTATAAATGCGAATAAGCATTTTACGATCGACATTGAAATAAATATAAAATAGAAGCTAAAAGACGTTCGATTTCAATTAATTCATAAATTTTAATTCATATTGCATAATTTATCTCCCCGAACGTTTATAATAATATATCACATTAGCCTTTGTTAACATTTGTATTCGTTTCTTAGAATGAAACGTGAATACGATTATCATCGATCTCTTATGGTGATGATGTTAATTTATATATTGTGTATTTATAATGCAGCGATTCTAAACCTTTTTATTATTACGAAATACTACCGTAATATAAAACAATATTTAATGCAGTATCAATAGTACGATAATATTTTTTTATATACTTTAAAACAAATTGAATATTTAAAATATGATTTAAACTAATTTATATATTTTGTTGTTTTAATTTGTAATTTAAAATTATTTTAATGCATTAAAAATATATATTAAAGCGACATTCTAAACATCCCCTCGTTTCAACGTTTCGAGCAACTGCGGTGACCAAAATGGCAAGAATATCGCATAAATTTTAAATGTGAACTTCAACATTTAACATTAGGGATAATCGCAAACGAGTATTGTGTGGGTGTTCACAATTTTGCATACAACCATTATATTATATTAATATTTATAATTACGAATATTAATTCAATTAATATATTTTTAAATTATACACAGGCGGTTTCATATTTTATAATAATGATATGAAATTATATTTTTATACTTCTAAACACTAGTATATATATATTAATTATACTAAACGATAGGTGATGTCATTAAATAATAATGAAATTTTCATTATTTTACAAAATATTTATTTATAGTGACTATAATTAACAGAATTTATAAATTTTTGACAAAAAACATTACTGTAATAATGTTCCAAACTACATAATAAAGATATGAAATAAAAAGAAACGTAGAAGCGTCATTTTACAAGCATATATGAAATAGTAAGTATATTATTGAAAAAGCTTAAAGTTCTCCCAAACATATTAGATATGTTTATCAATAAAACAATGAAAAATCGTATCAATTAAATTAATACTGCATGAAAGTCGAAATTTAAATTTCTCATTATTTTTTAGACAATCTCCATATTCGCCAAACATAGCCCTGTGTATATGATAAAATGCATAAAATTTGAAAGGTTGATGAGATTAAATGTATTTTTGAAAATCTTAAAGCTATCCTAAATATCAAATTCTAGTGGTTTTTTTAACTATGAAACTATGGCATAAGTGTAATTATATCTAATGGGTAATATTTTTTTTTGTCGATGAAATCTTCGGACTTAGATCAATGTTGCGATTTATATTTCTGAATCATCCTGTGTATATATGACGGGTATGAGTCGTTGTTGAATGTTATGTCCGCAATTGGCGGCGATGAACGTCCAGCGGGCGCCGTACAAAAGCCGTACGTCTTTTGCGGCATCGGCACGTATAAATCTTGACGAAACGCTTTTAACCCTTTCCAGGTCGACGGGGGAATTTGCAAATTGGACAAATAACACCACTTCTTCCCGAGGCGGCGGATGTGGGCGGGGGGTGGCAACAAATCAAGTTAATCTATTTCTAGTTGTTAAGTGCGCCCGCATTAGCGGACTCTGGAACCCGTAGCCCCCGTTGTTATTTATAACTCGCGTTCCTAACGAGTCCCGTTGCTTTTCATCCCCTATCTCCAGTTTTACGTCGAAATCTGCCTATTCGCACTTCGATACAGCTATTTTGACGTAAAATTTCTAATATTCGAACAAACAGTTTATAACTATTTTACAATCAACATGAATAATCATTACAAAATAGTTATACATCAATAGTTTTATATATAATATATGGATTTATTTAACAAATTTCTAAATTTCAGATATCTTCTTAAAAACAGTATATTGATCTACACAATCTTTCTATCATTTCGTGTTTACAAAGATAAACATTTTTAACTCTAGTAATCCTTCTGGCAAGATAGTCAAGTTTAAACAAAAAAAGTTTCAAAGTATTAATGCCAAAAATGCAGTTCAGTTTGCGGTTACATGTTTTAGATTAATTTAAAATAAGAAAAAAATATCTTAGTATATAATAAGAAAGAGTAAAAATTTGTTAAAAATAAATTAACATAAATATTCATTGAAGCGTGTCAAGTAATTAATATTTTGTCTTTATAATGAAGATTTAAATCAGATTAAACAAAAATACTACCAATTAAATAAACTAAATTAAAAAAGAATTCACATACAGATTTAAATTTGATGCGACTGAGCGTCATTATAATTAAGCAACATTTTATCGTAGTTTAAAAATAATGACTGCATTGTTGTTTCATTCAATTAATTCGGCAATAAAAAATGTCAATTAAAAAAGAATAAAAGCCTTTTTAGCAATCTTGTTGCTTTTTAAAAAAAAACAACAATTAAATTAAATTGATATTTTAGCTATATGAATTATACATTTTCAAAATATTATATTTATAAATAATATATTTATTATATTCTATGTATTGTAAATTAAATATATTGCAATGTTTGATAATAAGCGTATATAAGGTGAACAGATTTAGCTTTATATATGTATGTAATGTATATATTTATTGTATTTTTATTATTTCGAAAAATCTCCGAGACAATAATAAAAACTTTTCGGAAAGCTTTCAAAAGCTCAAATCCGAATCGTGACACTTTTCAAGTTCGATTCGCCTTTTTCAGAGCACACTTGGATAGGCGACGTCTGAAATCGAGCCGCGACACCGGCTAAGGGGGTGCAAAAATTTTATTTTATTTGGTTCACATCCCAAGGGCGAACGAAGGGTTGGGGAGCCTTTGCCGAAAAGCATCGGGAGCACATTCAGCGCAGCCTAATAGCGAGTCAAATTAGAGCCATTTTCAGCATTTTATTGCTTAATAATGTAAGCAAATGCTGGGCGAGCAGAAATGTTTATTACACGCGATTGTCAACCGGCGGCATCATTACGAACATACTGAGGGAGGCTTTATTCGTATTTTAGGCATTGCTTGCTCAGCTTCTACACATATCGAGGATTCTGTAAAGGAAGTTATAATTCGGCTCTGGTATTTTGTTTTTTTGGACGAAAAATGCCATGAAGACGCTTCTGCATAATATTACTGAACGACAAGACTCAGCGAAAAATGTCCGACTCTTTCTATATATATATGTATTTTTTTCCATTATGATAAAAAATATAATATATCCCATACACTGATATAAAAAAGAGGAACTAAAATGGAATTGAATGTGGAATGAAATAAAGAAAATTATATCGAGACGCATACATAACGCTCTCTCTAATGTATGCTTATGAACTAATAAAAAATATCAGCGAATAGGTGTATTTGAATGGATAAAAAAAATAAATAAATATATTTATGTTTATTCTTTCTTTATGAATAATGCTGTCTCGGCAATAATGAAAAATGTAAATGATACATTTTTATTAACAAATATTTATGTTGCGCTGAATTTCTGTTTTGCTGTATATTCTATAAACGGCTAAAGAGAGAAAAAAAAAGAACGAATATGGAAATTGACCATATTATGTTAAAGTGCATAGTAGGGAAAAATGGCGCAGTTTAATTAAATTTATTTAATTGTTATATATTAAAAAAAATACGACTGAATAAAAATGGCGATTTTTGCACAATTAAAAATCAAGCGTCTTATTTTACATTCTATTCTAAAGAATGAAAAATAATATATATATATATATATATATATATATATATATATATATATATATATACATATATATATATTACTTTATTTCATTTAAAATTAATTCTTGAAATAAAAATATTAAATCAGCGCATTTTAAATTAAAAAAAGAGGTCTAGGTTTACTAAAAAATCAATATTTAATCATTATATAATAAAAACCAGTTTTTATTTCATATAAAAATGATTATAAAAAAATTGATCACGTTTTTTTAATATTATTATTTTTATTAAATTAATATATAAAAATATATTATATAATAACACCGAGCACAAATCATACTGACAATTATACTGACAACTTTTACGCGTTCATATCTCGTATTTAATTAGTAAATTTTGAACTCATTTCGATACTTTGTAGTAATATATAAATAAATCTATAAAAATAAACTTACAAATCGAACTAAAAATGTATTTATATATATATATATATATATATATATATATATATATATATATATATATAAACATACACATGTAATGTTCGAAAGTTGTTTTCATATGAATTTGCGTCACATAAATGCAACTCGGTTAATTAGTTTTAATTTATATATCGCTTATGCTATAATTAAATATATGAAATCGCCTAATCGGTTGCATGAAAATTTTAATTTTATTTTTCCTTACATTAATTAGCCAACGTTCGAACGCGCGCGCGCGCACACAAACACACACACACACACATACACAAACACGCTCAATGAAATTATTTAATTTAGTGTAAAAATTACGAGAATTACCGGTTTCGAAAAAAAAAAACGTATGTGTAAACGTGAACGGGCGCTTTGTGAATATTATTTGGAGCGTACGCGGCGGCATTTACATTACGGTTCGAGCTCGATTTAACACTGGAAACAATATAATAGTAATAATAATAATACGAGATTTTAATGTTTTAAATGGAAAATTTCAGGCGGAAAATTCGATCGTTTTCACATATATATAGAAGATGATCATTTACCGATTATTGAAAATGGTTTATGTTTTTATTTATCGATATATAATATTTTATAAATATTTTTAGATTCTTATTATATATATATATATATATATATATATATATATATATATATATATATATATATATGCTTTTAAAGTTTGAATTTTAATTATATATACATATCAATCAATATTTTGAAAAAATCATATAATTTTCTCTCATATAATACATCAATTATTTATTAATTTTTTGCCTTTATTTTCTTTCATATTATAAAATAATAAGAAAGGTGAAAATTCTAAAAAAATATTTAAGAATAAAAAATTCAATTAAATTTCTACTTTTGACAATTTAATAATATTGTATAACATGTGTTGAATATATAATTGAAATCGATAGAAAAAAATCCTAATAAAAAGTTCATGCTTCAATAAATTATATTAAAATAAAATATTATTATAATAAAAATGCTATTATGAATTTATTTTTTTTTTAAGATTTTTGTTCTTATGTTTTTTTTTTCATATATAGTTTCCAACTATTTGATCTCTAAATATTAATTTATCAGAGAGTTTAGAAAAATGAAAAAATTCAAGTGCTGTTTTAAAAATTTTAATGAATCAGTTTTATTTCCAGATATATATCAAATTTTAACTTATAAATCTGATAATAGGAATTTGAATATATAGTTATTATATAATAGAAAGATTTTATTATTTCAGAAAAAAAAATGTTGAATCAACGTTTAAAAATAAAAAAGCGATAATAATAATATTATATAATAATATATCAAAAAATCAATTTTATAACATAATTTTATAAGACTTTTCAATTACATAACATTTAACGTTTGCTCCAAGTTTTCAAGGTAACTTAAAGCCACCGTGGGATGGCAATTAAACGCTTTCGTATGTTTGGTTTAATTCCAAACACTAATCGCTCGGCTAATTAGAAGACTCGTCTGTGACTTTGGGCCGCATGTTTAAAGCATGAACACATACACACAAATATATATATATATATATATATATATATATATATATACATATATATATATATATATACCGAAATATACCTGGAATGTTATCAAATTAATGTCGTTTAATCGTTAATAAACACTAATAAATACAGCCAGTTCTCGACTTACGACGGAATTCGAGTCTGCAAATTCGGACATAAGTCGAATTTTACACAAAATATATAATAGGCATACGTATATTATATTATATATAATCACTATGATTTTTGATTTTTAAATTTTAATTGTTATTATTTTAGTAGGTTCAGTAATTAACTATTTACATATAAATAAGTATATATAAACATTATTCTGTATTGTAAGTTAATTTTTTATCTGAATAATCGAAACAGAAACGCAAAATAAATCGTCAGAAGCTTGCAAGATTATAACATATTAGATATATATGCCGCGAAAACTTAAAAAAAGATAATTTGAAAACTGACTGTATATGATCTAATATAGCAGGGGTGTCCAACTTTTCTGCAGTCTAAAAGAGAAGAAGGGGTGTATAAGTAAAATATATATTCAAAACTATTTTTTAAATCACTTATTAAGTTTTCAAGATATAGGTACATGAAGAAAATTCATTTTCCGACACTTTTTCTAAATTTTTACTAACTTAAAATGCAATTTAATTTTTATCAACTGCAATGTATAAGTGTTGTGTATAGGAAAATTTATCATGAAAGAATAATATGATTTACTTTTTTCTAATCTATTATAAATAACTCGCTGAATATATTTAGTACTAAAATATAGATGTACGCCTTATTTACAAAGAAAAATTAAAACTAAATGTGCTTACAGAATACTGTTAATACAAAAGAAACTTTTGTCTTCTAGAATCATATCAAAATCCATGGTACAATTTTACGAAATTCCACTTCAAATATTGCAAGTCGACGATCGACTTTATTGTTGACTACTCTTGTTATACCATATATGAGACTAATATGAAGGTTCTGTAAAATCTCACTTTTGATCACAATCAATAAATTTTTAACATTTCATCATATATGAATCGTTGTATCTAAGATATTTGTGTTCGGTTAAGTCGTTTCGTTTAGTTATTTAGTCAATTTAATACTGTTGTCTCGTGACATACACACGACATTCCGACACAGAATGTCGTGATGAATCCTACGTCGGACAATTTAGACGTCTGAAAAGCAAACAGCGGCAAAAGGCACGCGACATGCCGTGTCTCTAGTATTAATTAACGCACTCGGCGACCGGTAATTATGCATCGGAGATCGAACCCGGTAATTAGAGACCACCCTGGCTCATTAGGGATATACAGATTCTGAGAAGAATTAACGAGATCACCGACTATGACTTTTCCTATTTTTGAATATATAATTTATATTCGATTCGTTCATTTGTCAGATTTTTATTATTTATTTATATTTTTAAATAAAATTTTAAATTTATATTTTCATAGATAATACATATTGTGAATAATACTACATATATTATATATAAATATGTCACAATGTATATACAGTGTTCAAAAAGTAACGGAAATTTTGTAAGAAATTTTATTTATTCGTCAACTTCAATATTATTTTCTTCATAATAGTCCATATTAGATATTATCAAGCTTATACCAACAATTTTTTTTCTAGTTCCTAAAAAATTTTCATATCTTAAAATTTGGTTTAGTTTCAAACCTCTTTCAGTGTTGTTTTAATCTCATATATGCTTATAAAACGAAGATCCTTCAATGTTCTCTAAGGATAAGAATCTTTAATGATCTTAAAAATTAGGAAATGGTGGAGGATTGAAAAGAAGAACATTGGTTAAACAGATTATTAAATTGTTAAGAAAAATCCTCCTTTAAATTGTTAAAAAAAAAGTCTTCTTTCTTGAGATCGAATGTGAAAACAATAATTTTTTGTCAAAATTTATAAAAAAGGACATTTTAAATAACTCAGTTAAAATGATTAAATTATCATTATTTTAATAAAAAAAAAACGACATATGTAAAAAAGGACAAAAAAGAGGACACGACTATAAATAGGAGGAATGTATTTTCAAAAGAAGTATAATATATCTTTATTATACACACAGAGCTATATCTGACGAATACGATGTTTAACAATAATATCTTTTTTTGCCAAAAACAATATGAATTCCATTAATTATTTTTTAACACATTTCGGTTTTTCAAATAGTAACTAGGATTCTGAAATTTCTCGTTTCATACAGTATTAATTTAATTGGTATGATTTTTCATTGTTTTATTGGTATATATATCTATATAATTTCGATTATTTTTTAAACATACCGAATATATATATATATATATATATATATATATATATATATATATATATATATATATATATATATATATATATATATATATATATATATATATATTTGACCGCAAAATTTTCTTTAGATTCGCTCAGGCTACTTTACGCGATCATTCACGCCTCTTCTCCTTTGACAATTTCGCCTTTGTTACTACAATATTATGAACGCTTTCGCCGTTCATTTATCGTACTAAATTTTAACGGTTCATATGTTATTCTAATACAATCGGTAATGGTCCATAACGACCATAACAACAAAAACCAAAATAAAAATGATGTCTCCTCGAACGAATCATCTGTCGGTCATCGCGAAGCTCAATTAGTTCGAGATAATCATTAGAGAATTTTGGCTTCAAAACAGTACAGCAACTTTCTTTGTGACACGCGTTTGACTATATTTTTTTCTTTCAAATTTATTTATTTATATTTCATGCCAAAAAAAATACTATTTCGACTAATTACGCGCTGAAAGACGAGGATTATTCGTGTTGTGTATGTATATATATATATATATTTATTATTTTTTTCATCGCTGAAATCTTTCTCTAAATGAATTCTTCTATTCGTATTTTAATTAGGAACGGAATATTAATATCGTAACATTTGTAACTAAACTCGTAATATTTCATTCTTTATTTATTGCGTATAAACTGTTAGGATATTAATAATAGATCGTTTAAATAACGGTTAAATATTAACATATTATAGAATTTCATTACTTTATTCAATTTTTTTTTATCAATTCAATCAATTTAAATATCACTAAAGTAATGCAATATTAATAATTTTCATAAACAATGTTGAAGGCAATCAAAATATTAAATAAATATCTATCGGTTTATTCAATATTTTGATTGCCTTGAATATTTATTAAGGTCATCTAATAAAATGGTGAAAATATGTTTATGCAGTCGTAGATTGAAATACGAAGGTTTGATAAAAAAAATAATTTCCATATTTTAACATTTCACCATTAATGATTATACTTATATCTACTCTAGAGATAATTTTAAAATAATTTATTTTAAAATTATCTCTAGAGTGATATCACTTCCATTTTATGAACAAAATAATTAAATAAAATTTAATTGACATCACCTTGACGTTTTACAATTCTAATTTTGATTTATTTATGTTTAATAATAGACAAATATTTTTATTATTTTAATGAATATTGATATTCTTGATTAGATATAAAAAAAAACAATTTTTTTTCTTAATCAAAATCCACATAACTAACGCGTTATATCAATTCTATTTCTTCATTTACGACATTTGCCTAATAAACAAATCTATCTAAAACATTATTTACGCAACAACTTTTCCTATTTGTCATATAGCAATATATAAACAGGAATTCGAACGTTAAAATCGATATTTATAAATTAAAATACGTACGACAAAAATTAACGCTTTTGCATAAACGAGTTGTACAGTTGAAAGATTAGACGATACACGTTCGACTTTTCCCTTCATAATAGGCCGTTATTTATGTACGCACTTTATACATATATATATATATATATATATATATATATATATATATATATATATATATATATTTATTTATAATATATACAGCGTGAGACGAAAGTCGCATTTGCATAATTATCGATAAAAACCGCTTATACATTTTTAAAAGTCGAGTTTAAAATTACGTTTTGCGAACACGAAACCATCGTCGACATCGAGCAAAGCCTTCGCATCGTATTATTCTAATTCTGTTGAAAGGCTTCGCAGGAGTTGAACATCGTCTATGACCACCAGATACGACCCCAGACTATGACTCGGCTCTAATTACACGGTGTTGGATCGCAAGTGCATAGGTCATATTTGCATATACAACATAATTTATATGTGTTCACAATGCATATACATATATATGATATAATATATATGTACTCGAGCATACATAAATATACGAATAAAGTTATATATTATAATATTTTTATTTAATTCGAATATAATTAGATAAATTATGCAAATTTAAATATATATATATATATATATATATATATATATATATATATATATATATATATATATAATAAAATGTACGTTGTGTATTAAAATGAAATAATTATGTAATATATTATAAATGTATCATAATTCTGATAATAAATATAGATATTAGTTTTGATTTGTTTCAAAGTTTTATCGTTGAATTTATCTAACTATGAATTTTCCACTTTCCTCGGAATGTTTATTATGATATACAAGTTAATATACTTTGATTTCTCTTTTATTATTAATATTGTTAAAGTTGAAACCTGTTGATATTTTCATAAAATCTGGTATTCGATTTCAATAATAATTAGATATAATTTTATGTTTATTGTTTATATTTTGAAATATCTACGCTTTTAAAACATGTTATGTATATATATATACCATATATTAATGTTAAGGCATTTGACATTTCGAATATAATCTTTATTCTTTTTTAATGTATATTATATCACAAATTTTAGTATTTGTTTTAAATGGGTTATAGTAATTATTGCTTTTTTTGGAAAATATTTTGTGAATTTAAATTTAATGTATCGTTTATTTTTTTTAAAGAATAGTTATCCGAAATATTCAAATATTTTATTCAGCCATCTTTTATCATTACTATTAAAAGAAAAATAATATTTACATTTTATTGTAAATATAAAAAAAAATATTTTAGTTCAATTAAGAAAATAATAAAAATAATTTAAAAAATAGTTTCAATTTATATATTAATTAAAAATCTTTCCTATTTTAATAATCAATAACAAAACAATCTATAATTACGTTAATATTTATACAATTAAAACGAAATAATGTTAATAAATAATGCAACAATAGTACTAAGATTATACGGTTCATGTCTTGAGGGCATGCAGTTATATTGTATTAAGTCGCATAGCGTTTGCATCTTTCGATAATGATTAAGTAGAGAAGAGATGAGATGAAAAAAAAAAACAAAATGGCTACGAGTTGTGTGTGGCCTCGCCATTGTTCTCCGCATCCACAATTCATCCACATGTTGCACATTATTATCGCTTATAATGTGGAACGTCCCGCTTTTATGATATGCATAATTAACCACTTGCTTCGATGACGTGCTATCATAAATTCGTATTTTTTTTTTATAAATTACGATAATCATTCGATAGATCAATGTGATTTATGAGCAAATTCATTATGCTATTTGTTAGTATATCGATTCCTATGTAAAGTCTGAGCTAGATTTTAGTTGGAGTTACTCGTTATTGGGTGAAATTTCTTGGTTAATGCACATTTCTTGGGTCAAAAATGGGACTTTTACGCGTTAGTAGATGAGAAAGATGAGAGTGAATGGATGAATCTATGGTTTGTCCAACATTTAGACTCCTGTATGGATGACATGGATCATATTTGTGTTCCATTGTCCTATGTAGATCAAAAAACGAATTATAGACTTTATTCAATCTAAAAGAGATTATCATAAGTAATATGCTCTAAACTTAGAAGGACGTAGAAAAAGCTAGAAAGTCAGTTATATTATGTTATGACCAGAAACCAGAACAACTTCGTCCAGACCTAACAATAAAGAATAAAGCAACTGAAATATCTAATGAGTACCTAGGCATGCAAAAAGTTGAAAAACATGCCTAGATTGTACTATTTTAGTTCAATGTTATTAGAATTTTATTTATCGTTTGTTTTGATAAAGTTGTATAAGGACAAGAGATTTTTGTGAATCCTGTAAAGCTGATGATAATATTTACATATTGATTCTATAAATTTCAACTCTCACGTACCATTGAAAACTTTTCATTTTTGAACATTTTTATGATATCGCACACTAAACAGTTACATACATTCGTATATGTATGTATGTAATATATAATAAAATTTTAAAAGTCGTCCGCGATATGCAATTATCGAAATGATTGGCCACTTTAAATGAACTCTTTAATTTTACTTTAATAGTGCAATTTAAACGGGAAGTTGCAGGTGTGTACCCCCTTATTTTTAAGCATTTATTCGTAAATCTGAATTTATTTTGTGATAAAGGAGAACGCACCTGTCTTTATCTTATTAAAATTTACGGATTTTTTATGCTATACATATAATGAGAATTGTATTATAATATATACATAATTATTAATATTTTATTACATACTCTATATATAATATTTTATTAATTCTATGCGCAATAATAAATTCAAATGTTCAATATGTCGTTGAACCAATAAATAAATGCATCGAAGACAATTGAACATTGTTCGAAACAATTAAACGATAATATCAAAACACACTCGAAATGTACATCACAACCACAACCTCGTTCGCATTTAACCGAATTTGTACACGCGGACAACTTTATCACACCGAAAAAAAATATATAATAATACGATCGATATTACATTGTTCAATAAGCACGATATATAAATAAATACGAATCGACTACGTTTCATTAAAGGCATTGTCGGGGTATTGTAATTATATACTTAACTAACGTGCATACGTAAACGGTTAAAGTTAACAGTTCGCGTTTTAATTGCCGGTATGCAGTAACGGACACGAAAACTTCGTTGTCGATAATTATGCGATTGTAATTTTGCTGCGATTGTACCAACATTGTTATACACGTTCATTTTATATATACACGGGGTGTTGAAAAAATAACGGATTTTTTTAATTTTTTTTTTTTTAGAAAATAATTTTATTTATAGATTCTAAACATTTAATACAGTTTCAAATCTTCAATCAATTTGTAAAATATGTTGACAAAGTAATAGGATTGGCAAATTTTTTGTAATAATGCCCCGACCTCCATATTCGCCAGACATGGCCTCGTGAGTATAAAATACATATAATCTTGAATGGCCGCCATTTTATAAGTATAGATGAGATTAAAGTGTATTGCTAAAACAGCTCAAAGTTATCATAAAGATTGAGTTCTATAAATATTTTGGGAGATTTAAAAAATCTCTAGTATATATATAATAATATATTATGAGGATAACATTTATATAGAAAAATAAAAATAAAATAAAATTTCCGTTACTTTTTAATCACCTTATGCATTGTAATATATACAATGGCTCGTTCGTTATTATGGTTATGAAGGGAAAAAAATATGTACGTTTTTATGGAAAAAAATCGACAATTATGCCAACGATGAAGGAATTGTTGGTTAAAATTAAATCGCTATATTTAGAGCGAATTATTGGTATATTTTAATTTAATGTATGGTATTTTTGGCTCTTTGAATAAATTTAATATATAAATTAATATAAATATAAAGAAAATGATGTTTAAGAAAAAAAATATTGTTGACCTAAAATTTGTGGATCGTTTTCTCGATTTACATAATAATATAGATCAATGTCTTTTTTGGCAAACATTATGAATATTTTACAATATGAAATATTTAATTTAATTTTCCATTGAAAATTTTGATCTAAATATCGGATAAAGAACAATTCCTTTATATATGTGTATCTGAAATATATTAATATATATATATATATATATATGTTTAATAAATCTTACTAGATTACATATTTTACCGTATATTATAATTTTAATTGAATAAAACTCAAAGTTTTCCGCCAAACAATCTAAGTATTGTTATTGTATTTTATAAATAATGATGCTGTAATCAAAAGGAAAAGTCAGATCGAAATTAATAATTCAATAATATCGCTCGTTAAATTTTAATTATACACACGCAAAATGTTATTCGTTTTTTATTCTCACGACCGTTTCCTCGAACGATTCTATTGCCAATCGTATCAATCATTATTTTATTTAATGCACACTTCTTATTGGACATTAAAAAATAATAGTTCAATTTACTAGTCGTGCGGTTGAATAATAAAAAAAATGACGATTTTTCCTTAATTCACTCTGGCAAATATTCAAAAATGTATTTATTTTGCTTAAAGATATTTCAGTAGTTTTATTTGTGTTTTCGATAAAAAGTCGAATCTAATTTATTTCAGATATTTTCGTATAAAACTACATATATTTTTAACTTTTCCGATGAATCTATGATATACACAAGTTCTTAAAAATATTAAACTCTATTAACTCTATTTACGACCTTCGGATTCCATGTTTCCCTTTAGAAATAATAAGAAAGATTATTATTGTAGGTTACATTATCATTATCGATAAATATTTTACACGTTTAAAATTTTCTTGTAATTTAAACTGAAATTTTCCGAGAAAATCAGTCATACATATTTTCATGTAATTATGTTCATTGTTTTCATTTATATTATTATTTTTTTTCAGTGCATTGTTGCACACTAAGTGCACAAGCATTTCGTTGAACATTCTTTGGTAAATAACAATTATTTCGCGCTCATTACCTCATTAACCTGTAATAATCCATTTCCATTTTCTCTTTTATCTATCGCTTAATTAATTGTCAGACATTCGACATTGCAAGAAAATTGTTTTAATATCGAGTCTCACGATTATTCATAATAATAGAATTTTATTATATTAAGCAATAAATATTGAAAAATATACATTTTATGAATAGTATAAATAATATAAAACATTTTATTATCTATTTGCATATCGATAGTTGGAATTTACTGATAAAATCTAGAATTCAATCTGTGGAGCTTTAAAGATATTTGATTTATATATAATATAAATTGTGAAAAGTTGAATTCAATGTACAAAAATGAGGATTTTTTTTATATATAAAAGATTTAAATTGATATGAAAGAAAAAATAGTCCAAAATCGAAACTTATAAACTAATTGTATTTTTATATATAAATCTAATTTTTTTTATTGTCATCGAAAAAAAAATAAAATATTAAATATCAACGTTTTAAAACATTTTTTTTGTATCCATAATAAAAAGATATATAATATAATATTTTATGCTAGTTCGTTAGAAAATTTAATCCTATGTAATATAGATTTATTTTTGTATATATTATCAATAAATATTAAAATCAATTTTTTTTAATAATTTAACATATACACGTTTAATATTAATATCAATTAAAAAAAACGTATAAAATATAAAATTCAATTTACATAATATAAAATCCTTTCAACGTTAATATTAATCTCGTTATATATTTTATTGAGTGGTACTATTTTCTATTTTTATTTATTTTCATTTTGCGACTGCTTCTAAACGTTAATCGATTAATTTGCAATTTTATTATGCACACCTTTGGCTCGGTTTTTCAATGACTTTATTATTATTGATCGTTCAATGCATAACCGAATGTCGCCATTTGCATTTATTTATTAAATGCAAAAAACACTATTATGTCACGTTAATTTTCGGTGGTTATATATTTTGAAACGGTTGTCTTTGTGGATAATTTTGATTTAAAAATAATTTTTTATTGAATTTTTTTACGACGGTCAGGTATATTCAATCTGTGATGCTCAACATTTAACTTTGACAAATCGTATATTTTAATATTGTTGTATGTTATGTGAATGTTTAAGTATGTTTTTAATTAAATATATATATGAAAGATTTTTTTTAATTAAAATATAATATTATTTGTATATAATGAACTATAATTATTTTTAAAGATTATTCAACATTCATTTTTATATGATAAATCAATAAAAATATTTTAAATGAAATTGTAAAATAAGAATGGATGTGAAAAGTGCGACTAGATTTTATTCATAAAAATACTATATATATATATATATATATATATATATATATATATATATATATATATATATATATATATTATATAAATAAAATATGAAAAAAATATTATATTAATCTCTACAATATTATATTCTCCCATTTTGTTTGTCACAATGTAAATAGATTTATTCAATATAATCAATTTGTTGAACTTGTCTGAATAGATTACGTTTTTTAATTACTTTTATCGATTATATGAGCTGAAAATTCCTGTTCTATGCAATAATAGTGCCGACTTTATTATTTTATGGTAATCGTCACCTTCGAATCGATCAGAAGACATATTCATATATATATATATATATATATATATATATATATATATATATATATATATATATATATATATATATATATATATATATATATATATATATATTCTCACATAATATTTTTATATGTATATATCTAACAGTATTGTGAAATAAATTGACACGTCAAATCGCAATCATTGCGATCCATAAACAAGCCTTTTTAATTAAACTATAATAACGTCTGGCATATAATTGTTTGCATTCTTCCGTGACAGGGCTATTCAAGCGCGGCGGAAATGTGCGCGCATTTTAAAATGAAAATAAAACAATCGACGCTCGTAAAACGCAATTGTACGGAAAGTTATTGCATTTCATAATGAATTACTTTTTTCGTGTGGAATTGATTTTTTATCTCAAAAAAAAAAAATAGAAAATAATTAAAATAAATAAATTAATAAATATCTCAAATGAATTTTATTTTATATTATTGAACAAAAAATATAATATATATTGTTTAAATTAGTAAAATATCATTTTAAAATATTTATATATATTGTTAACATTTTAATTAAATAAATAATCATTTAATAATATAATTTTATATACAGTGAGTCACAGAAATTTGATGATTGATATAGATAATGTAATTATTTAGTGATTTAATATATCAATGTTTTATTATAATTTTTATAAAACGACCAACTGTTTGCTTTTTGGAAAGACAGTTCTCTTTTTTGATGTCTTGTCTTCCTTTGAAAAATGTCCTCCGTTTTGAAAACTATCCTGCTTTTTATCTCATTCTTTTTAGAATACGTTCTTTTTTGTAAATATTTGTGATATATAGGTTTTTGAGAGTTTTAAAATTGACAAAATTTTTTTTTGGAATCGATCCTGAAACCGATGATTTATTTTGGAATAAATATTTTTATATAATAATACTTACAAAATTTGAATTCGATATCAAAATTGAGTCACTTAAATAAATTTTAAATTTCATAGATCGATATTTATTTACGTTACGAAATATTTTCATTTTTTCCTTATTCACATATATTATCACTAAGACTTTACAGAGTGCATACGGCAAAATTGCATTCTTAATGGAAAGTATTTCGAAACGTTTAAAAGTTAAAATCCATAGCGTGCTTAATTACCATAGTTCTCACGCTGAATTCCGACATTTTCGAGTTTGTTCGGTTCGTGTGTTTTGTCAGTGCTAGAATTTCAATTTAATTTAACGTTTTATATGCCGTGTATAATTATTAATTTTTCATCACTCTATAGTATACGTGCATTAAACGAACCGGCGACACGGATAAACGCATAATATGCCGCATTATAATCCTTTTTATTGGGCGCCGACTTCGATTCAATCCGTTCGTAAAACGTTCTCGAATCGGTAATACGATTATTTAAATTAAATTACCGAATAGAAAAATTAATATCAATGATCGTGTATATTATATATTCTATTTATTTTTTGATATTTTTTTAAATATTTAAATTACGTATAATCATTAGTGCATATCGATATTGATTAAAATATATTTAGAATTAATAATATATATATAATTCAAATTTTTAGATATCATTTATTATTTAAAAAATATTCGAATTTTATAAATATCGATAATAAATAAATTGTGAGAACAGCTGATTTTTTAAAATCATTTGCTGATCACATCTAACTGAGATATTATTGATATATTCTCAAAATATATATATTATAGGTAAAGATAAAAAAAAAGTTAATATTAGAATTGTCTATTCCAGTAAAGTGGAACCTGCGGTATTAAGGTCAATTTTGGCCCTTTGAGCTAAAAAATGCGATCATATTGTTGAGTTTTTTTATATATGAAATGTATATTTTTTGACACAAATTCAGAAATTTGAAGTCTTGGAGTGAAAGTGCAGTCTTTTATGAAGGCAATCTTTTTTTAGTCAACACATTTAAATATTTTTGATATTTTCTTTAATGTGGTTTCTGTGAGAGCAAAACGATTCCCCGCCTCTGGTCTAGTTAATCAAAATAATTAAATAATTCTGTATTTTTAAAAATTAGCAATTTAGACAGCTAATTTAAGCCTTCCATGTAAAACAAATCTAGATAATTTAGATATAAATTTGAACAACGTATAAAAAAAACTAAGGAATAAACAATCGTAGAATAACATGATTTTGTACAATTTAATTGAAAAAAAAACCGCATACTGATTATATATTACGTCAGGAAATTTAACTTTTGACATAATTAAAATTTTGACATTTCAATGGCGTACGGCATTAACGAACTAATTTAAATGCTAATAATAATCGTGTTTGAATTCGTATATTATCACGCAAAATTACGATAATAACATCGTTATAGTTATTCAATTAAACGGCACCATAGCGAATGTAGTCACAAGGTTAATTACATTTTTAGAATTGTTATTATGTTAGAAACAATATTGAAATTAATAATAATGTTTATTTTTCTATGTTCGCCATAAATGGAAAAACGGCAAACGCAACGCAATGTACCGATGTAATAAATATTCGAATGGATAAATCGTTTATTTGTCACTTGAATAACAACAATGTTGTATATATTTACTGACAATCTGTATAATTTTATATTTGATACGATTGTAGAAAATATGTGAATAACCTTACAATAACGAAGAATTCTAATAATAATATTTACACATTTTTTTCTCTATGCAATGTGATGCTTTCCAAAGCATTGTAAAACAATTAAAATAAAATATTATGAAATAAAAATGATCAAAAAAAAAAAAGTGGGTGTCGAATTATCATTTAACGTGGACGTGTAATAAAGTGGAAATTCTCAACAATGATTTCCACTAGAACGGAGAAGTCGATTAGCTTTCAAGAAAGAAAAATATCCAGAGGGAGAGAGGAAAAGTGAGAAACGAAAGATCAGAGTTGAAGAAAAATCCCTTTTAAGAAGAATAAGACGACGATGAAGTGGTTCATTTTGATATGACTTTGACGTTTATGAGATATCGGATTGAATCCTAATCGTACACGATATATATATATATATATATATATATATATATATATATATATATATATATATACTAAAAATTTGGACAACTATTTTAGTTAATATTTAACTTTAATTATTATGTATCATAATTATTTTCCTAAAAATATATTAATAATATGTTTTTTACAAGATTTTTTTGACTATAAAAAATTAACTAATAAATTGAGTAACATATAAAATTAAATTTAATAAAATTTTAAAATATCATATTTTAAACTACAATAGTATTGTTCAATATTTATACATAGGTGAACAATTTTTTG
The DNA here is from genome assembly GCA_024500535.1 of Leptonema lineaticorne. Classification (NCBI taxonomy): domain Eukaryota; kingdom Metazoa; phylum Arthropoda; class Insecta; order Trichoptera; family Hydropsychidae; genus Leptonema; species Leptonema lineaticorne. Next base: position 2,681,341 of record JANIJI010000003.1, read on the forward strand.
TAATGAGAATTCCGAGGACTTCAAAAAAGGTCCTCCGTCTTACAATCAAAACTCGAAAAAAATTCTCGATCTTGAGTTCGATTACAAAAAATGTTTTTGTAAATTTTAAAAACGAAAAATTTACAAATAAGGAGGATTGTTCTTCCAAAAGTAGGACGATTGATCATCATAACATAATGTAGAATTGAGAATTTAATTAGATAGTAATTATTTAATTTTTCATTTAAATATTAATTAATTTTATATTTTCGGAAATATTAAAAAAATAATATAATCTTGTAATGGATGTGTGCTATTTTCATAATAAGATTTTCCGTTCGAACGCGCATTATAGTGAAATTCAGTTAATTATACACGATGTTAATAATAATGCGATTGTTTAATATAAATTCGTGATGCGTAAGAAAATTACCCGTAAATACACACACACACACATAAATAAAAACAACAAAAACACAATTAATATGCATGATGATTATAATAAATAATGTTCAATTAGCGTCTAAGTCGGCACACAATTGAAATATTTAACGATTTCGCATTTTTTTAATAAATACACATTCATATTAATCGTCTAATTAGTCAACAAAAAAAAAAAAAATATTAATAACAACGAAAAACGAAATAACGAGGTACGTCTTTGAATAGTCGAATGTTCGATTGCTGAACGCACGATTTTAATGTTTAATTATTATTATGTATTTATTGAAAAAAAAAATATTTGCAATGCTCTGTTTGAATCATATGGCTCGTTAAACGCGTGCTTGCGATGTTTTTCGGCGCTTCTCAACATTTTTTTTCTATCATTTTTAAAATATATCTTAACGCATTTATAACGAAGCGATTAACGATCTAAATTATACAATTATTTCTATGTTGAGCGTATTTTTATTTATTTATATTTTTTTTCGTACTGAATTTCATTTATTAATTTGTATAATTTGATATTTTTGTTAAATTTATAGTTTGTCAAATAAAATATTAGTATAAATTTAAAAAAAAAATATTAAAATATGATATAATTGAAAATATATACAATTAAATTAATATATATATATATATATATATATATATATATATATATATAATACGTAAATAATTTCAATGGATATATTTTGATATATATTATAAGAAAAATATTTAATTTTCATTATGAAAAAAATAAATAAATCTGTCATTCATTTTCTTTAATGAGAAATAAACAATATTATTACACGCCATGATTGATTTACAATTTTTTTTTTTAAATACAGTTCGCATCAAATTCGAACGTCGCCCGTTACGATTTCAATTTTACAACCAAAAGGGGGCGCCCTTTTTTATTTTATTTTATTTATTTTAGCGATAATTTGTCGCGTTGAATGCAGAAAATTGTGCACGGAGCGCTGAAAAGCTGAATGGCGGTCATCAGCCGCGGCCATTTTTCTTGCGAGTTGCAACGGTTTTGTTGCATCGCAATTTGCATCACAATTCTGCAATAATGGCTCTCAAAATGTGCGTGTACGATTTGTTTATTTTTATTTATATTTATATTCGTTCATTTGTTTATTTATTTATTTATTTATTATACGTAGCGAACAAATTTTAACATCATAACGACTCCGCGAACGGATGACAACGGCGATTGCGATGCAAATAAAAAAGCGAATAAATATGGCGGTCGTCTGTCAAAATGTTAGAATTGAATCTACTTAAAGATATTAAAAATAGTATATTCTATATCCAACCTTTAGATATACTGGTATATATTATATTTTTTAAATTAATTTTTTATTACATTAATAATATAATAAATTTAATAATATATATGGAAAATTCGTCCGTTTAATTTAAGAGTAGGCGACTTTAATCATAGAGCTTTACACCGGTGTTTATAATTTGTTCATATTAAACGGTTCAATTAAATATACGTAAGTTAAAATTAAAAAGTTTTTAAGATTTAATTATTAATTTATAGGAATAAAAGAAGAGTAAAAATTTATTTTGAAATTTAAGAATTTTCTGATGAAAATGGAAATATATTTCTAGTAAATAATTAAAACATTAATATTTGAACCATTATACTGTATTATATTATTATATATTATACCATATATAATAAAATGATTTTCTATTTATAAAACATAATTTAAAAATTATATGGCATCTATGTTTGAATACATATATTAATAATATTATCTATAATAATCTTCAACTTCCTCAAATATAATAATAATATTTTATTACGAGGAATATATTAATAATATTGATGCTTATTTTAACAGTATTGCAAAATAAAAACCTTGCATTTTTCATAATAATTTAATTTATTAATTAAATTATTTTATAATTATTTAGTACAATGTTTACATTGTATTTTTCGTAACATGCTATTATGATAATATTTTTTTATAATTACAATAACCTTATATTTATTCATTAATTTTTCTAAATCTTTTCCATTGAAATTATAAATGCAAATACAGAATTTTTAATCGCACTTAATTTATTTTCATTAATTTATATATCTATATAAACATTGCTAAAATTTATTCTAAAATTCCACAAAATATTATATTATACAATACAATCAAAACGTGGCAGTTAATATTCACAAAAATACAAATTCCGAGATCGTTCCGTCGAAGATCTCCAACAATTTAATGGAACAAGAAGAAACGGAAGATGAAAAAAAAATAATAATTGAATGTTCTCTTTGTGAACGTTTCAATTCCGAGTATAATTAATATTTTGATTTATTTAAAAGTGTTATTAAGCTAAAAACCCGTTTAATCCACCATTGTTTTCGGGGTGTTTTAATTGTGAACGATGGCTCTCGACCTTGCCGCCGTTAATAAATTAATGAAATTGACATTCGTTAAATTAAATCGAGAAGTTATCGCGTCGGTTATAAATCATCCCCCAATTTTTATTTATTAACATTACGAAACGATCGTTGAATAATCGCGATTCTGTCCGTACATGTTTCCTTTGTGAACTGCGCGAATAATGTATAATGATTGATCAATGTACGTATTTATATCAAACTCATATATGTTCAAGATTCATTTACTTAAATTAAGTAAAAATTAAATTTTAAAAAAAAAGAGGTCCTGACACTTAGATAGTATTATTGCATTTTCATGTAAAAAATATATAAGCATAAATATGTGAATGTAAATCGAATTATAATTAAATTTATTCAACGCAAACATTATTAAGATAAGCGATATTTTTCTTTTCGTTTCGAATGTCTTAAAATTTTATTGTAAAGAAGTTCGATAAAAAGTGTTATTAACGACAAACTTAATGTTGGTAACGAAGTAAAAATAAAAAATCCAGAAGTAATTTATTTGTACGACGAAAGAAAGGCGGTTTTACAAAAATTCAAAGAAAACCGTTGAAAAATATATACAATGATTCAAGTAAAACATTAAATAACTAATTCTATATAATATTACAACTTCCAGAACAACTTTTGAATCTTTCCATCATAGAAGCTTTTTTATTCGGTTTCCAGTTTTTAAGTACAATTTTGTATTAGATAAATAATATTTTGTTGAATTTTTGGTTCTAGAAATATTAAAAAATAAATCGATTCAATCAGGATAAATCCTTCACTATAATTTTAGATCCAATATTATTTATTCAGTCAGATTTTAGTACTTTTCCTAAAAACTTATATAGGTGAAAAAAAAGCGTCACTGATGAAGAGTTGAAAATACCATATGAAAAAAATATATAAGAAAATTAGATATAGATTTGAACACGATTAAATTATTTTCTTTCCATCTATGCAAATGTCAACAATGTTGAAATAATTGACATCCAGATGCATTACAGGCATTCATTATAAATATAATAAATATATCAAATTAACAATAAACAGAAGTCACGCACAGATGTCATTTTAATAATTGCCGACACGGATTACGATCTCGACTTGACAATCGTCATGTGAAAAAAAAAAAAAATATATATATATATATAAATATATATATATATATATATATATATATATATATATATATATATATATATATAAATATATATATATATATATCGCATCACATCAATTAAAAAAAATCAGACACGCAAATTTTAATTATCGACGCTCAAATAATACATAGAATTACAATTAGAGACACATACACATATATGAATAAAACTTTCCCTGTATATTTATAATATTAAAAATTTGCGTGAACAATCAAGAATAGATTCAGATATTGAAAATTATAAATATATGGTATATTGAATGTGTGAATGCTGTGAGGTCAAAGAGTTTGATTCAGAAAATGGTAACCGGACCTAACCGGATCAGATTTAATCTGGTACATGGAATAATTGTTAAATTATATATATATATATATATATATATATATATATATATATATATATTTCGTCGACAATTATGTGCCACCTGCGAACATTAAGTGAAGCTGTTTATTGCTGCCTTTTCTTGTTGAAAACGACTACAAATGACAATTTAGGAGGCAGCTACTGACAAACTGAACGAGGTTTCTCGCTTTTACTTTAATCTACACACACACACACACACACACATATATATATATATATATATATATATATATTATAAGTATAAATGAACATTTTTTTGATATATTTATTACATTATTTTCAATTTAAAATTGATATTGAGTTTTAATATAAATATGAGTCACGAAAGCATATTTGGATTGTATTCTTTTGTATGACTTGTTTCAGGAAAAAGCTCTATAAATTTAATAATTATGTAAACAATATTTTTTTAATATTTTATAAGTTTATATATTAAAATATATACTAAAAAAAATTAAAAGTTTATATTATATATATATATATATATATATATATATATATATATATATATATATATGGTATATATATATATATATATATATATATATATATGGTATATATATATATATATATGGTATATATATATATATATATATATATATATATATATATATATATGGTATATAATAAATACTGAAAAAAAAATACAATTCTTAAAAATTGTCTAATTTAATTATATTTTTTTTGTCTATAAACCAGTTTAAAAAATGATTGCTTGAATCTTGGCATTGATATTTTAAACAATTTATATTAAATATTCAATTATTTTTGAATTTTATTAGTTGAAATATATTTTAAGACATATTATATAATAAAATCTTCTATAATATAATATATTTTCCAAATATCAACTTAATAAACATATATAAAAAAATTAAAATGTTCATTTTTAATATAAAAATTATCTTTTTTATATTAATTTGAATATATGTATATATTTATAATGTTATTAATAATTTATCGGTTTTTTAATATGTACATGGTATATAATATAATATTTCTCTAACTATTAAAATATTCATTTACGAAAATTACATATATAAATATAAATAATAATTAAAAATATAATCATATTATAATTCTAAATATGAGTAGTGTGAGAATATATAATATATATTGAAATTTTATTTTATACATAATTAATTTCCAATGTCGACATTTTGACCTGATTTTTATTATAATAATAATAACCTTGACATCTCAGCTTAATCATTAAATTTAAACATATTTTTTTATTATATTTTCTCGATACAATTTTAGTAATTTAAAATTATGATTTTATGCTAATCACGTCGTCTAAGCTAGCCGAGATAAATTAATTTATAATGATTTTTTTTTAATTATAATTTTAATAATATACACGTGCGTGTTATATGCATATAAATATATATACACGCGGAATTGCGACAGCGCAAATGTTAAAAGCTGCACAATTGTTGATTTCAAAAGGCAATATGGAAAATATAAAAGGTAGCTTTTTAAAAGTTCTTGTTTTCATTCATCATATACGACCGTGCGATAGATTGCGTATATTCAGGACTTTTCAATCTTTTTTTATAACACATTATAAAATAAAATCATAAATGGTGTATTTTATTCGTAATGTTGCTTATAAAATTCGCTTTTGCTGTTTTAATGTATTTGTGTCTATATTATAAAAAATGAAAATTGACGTTTTCCATCAGCGAGCAATTTGAAAAAAAAATTGGCGTTTTTCAAGGGGGCATCCTCATTCTCGTCAAACGGACAGGTAACCTCGGCGAAAAGGGAGATTATTATCCTTTTAAAAAAAATTTAAATGAATGAAAAAAAAAGGAGGCGAACGCTATATTAATCTTTCATTGCTCACTCCTCACCTTGATTACGCCTAATGGCCCTGATGGAAGAATCGTGTCCGGTAATATTTTGATAGTAGATAGCGAGACGAGGCGACTCCTGTCCTATACTTTATTATCCCTGGCGTCTACGTAAGTGAAATGCGAGCTTTGGAATTGCCGGGTGGTTGAAAGGCTGCTACATGGCGAAAAAGGGGGTTGGTTTCAGTTAAGGGTAAGGGAGTAATGGACTCGTCCAGCGTCACTTCATTACACCACCGTTGGCCGCCCTAAAACCGTTCCAATGTTCCGCAAATGAGCCACCGACTCACACCATCACAGAAGAAAAACCACCCTACGTCGTTTTCAGCCACCCCCGTTCGTCCCGTCTGCCCTTTTCAGCACCCGTCTTCACGTGAAAGTGAGACGGTTAAACGTATCGTTTTTGTCCCGAAACGGTATTCGATGTCAGGGTCCGGGACTCGAGACGAGAGTCATTCACGTTAATTTTATTAGACAACAAAACGCCACCCACTCTTACCGCCCGTTCACCCACTTTTAACTCCCGTTTCGTCGTTACTTTTCACTATGCTCGCATTTCACCACCACCACCCCCCACCCCCACTCCTCACCCCCGGTTCGATGTGGACGTCGGAGAAAATTTAACTTTCGCTAATCGTCCTGTCAATTAGTATACACACACGACGTTAATAAGTGTTTTCCCATTTTTCTGACCCCCGCTTAGATAACAAGATTCTTATGAAAGTTTCACAAATGTGAAACAGTCTAAGGTTTTTAATAAAAATAAATGGACGTTGAACAAAAATGTACAAATATTACAATTAAAAGTAATCTGATATTCAGGAAATCGAATAACGACTTTTATAATATTAATTAAACTATTTCAGGTGTGTTGCATAAAATTTATGAAACAAATAAAATTTGATTTTTAAATTTAACAATATAAAAGAAATAAGTATTAAATATAATATCTTATATACTAACAATAAACATTTATACGCTTATTTAAGCCAAGTTCTCAATTTGTAATGTTCAATAATCTTGAATTATGTTGAAATTTTGATTCTAATGATCGATATTTTACCATTTGACCGTCGTAAGCCTCGAACGAGTTTATTTATATAATGGACTTGTTTATTACACATTTTTTTTCGTCGAATAATCTTAATTATAATACTAAAAAAAATATATTAGTTGGAAGCAGTATAACTAGATAATGTACTGTAAATTTTTACCGTATCTTAAAATTTACATATCGTATTGATTGCATTTTTATATATTTTGTATTACATTTATTTAATATAATATTAATAGCATTCCAATATATATATATATATATATATATATATATATATATATATATATATATATATATATATATATATATATATATATATAAAAAAGAGTGAATTTTGAACGTAAACCGATTTACATATTTTTTTATTGAATAACTAAAAGCAAATTAGTAAAAAATTTCATATGAACGCAATTTCGATATTATCTGTATAAATTATTACTAATATAGATTTTAAACATTTTTTTCTTTAATATAAAAAGACATCTTTAATATTCGATATTAATAATATTTTATGTAAAATAAGTTTATGATATTATATAATTAATTACTTCTAAATCTCAATTAAGATATTTTATTTTTAGATAATATTCTACGAATTTATTTCTAAATTATATAATAATTATTATATTTCATAGGAATGCTTTATTAATCAGAGTTGTATTTAACAATAAGCACATCAGGAATTCTTGGCTCCGATTTCTAAATGGTCTTAAAATGCCAACTTTATTAGTTTAGTATTATTTGTACTATTTTGATAATATATATAATAGGTTGTAATAAATTTGATAGCTTTAAGCCTTTAATCATGTTATATTCTACTTTGATTTATAATTAGTAATCAATGTAATAGAGAAATTCTTAGACTGTATGTCAATAATGTTTAAATTATAAAAATAATTTCAAATCGTTAAATTAAAAAGATTTCAAGCGTGTTTAAGTATAATGCAGATTTACGATTTTATGATTGTCATTTTTATATACAGTATGCTCAAAATTTTTTATTATTAATAAAATGTATCGATAATAATTTTTATACTATATACACTATGTAATATTAAATTACAATGAAAATTTAGCTCTTAATCAATATTTTTCAATATATATATAATATATACATATATATATATATATATATATATATATATATATATATATATATATATATATATATATATATATATAACTATTTCACGTAATAGTTAAAACGTTGAGCCGTACAAAAATTGAGCATAATGAATAGTTGTAGTTAGTTGGCGGTTTTTCAACGGACTGCTCTCGTAATCGAGCTACAAAATCAAATTAGTTTCACCGACATCCAACAATTTCCAATAGAAATATGTAAATTTAACCCCCCACAACAACACCCGGTTCGATTAACGTCGGTCCGGTCAAAGTGCACACACTTAACGAACTGTCGTTTCGTTTAATCTATTCGTTATTTCCGCATAAGGTGTATTGGAAAATAAAGTGCAACACGCAAGGGGTGTTTTCAGTTTTCAGGGCTGAAAATGCCCCATATAAAAATTTTACAATCTTTCGTAAAGAATGTTAATATATCAATATCGTTTTTCTTTTTAGATTTATTATATAAAATAATATTAAAAATTGAAAAAAAAATTATATTATAATTGAAGTATTTAATTTAGAATATATATCATATTTGTTTGCTATAAAATATATAATTTTTTTTTCTTATCGATAAATGTGAACTTTTAAATATTGAAATTAAAAGAGGACAAATAAATTGTAATATATATATTAGGAGTCGCGTAATCGAATCGTGACAGGACACAACCATATCGGTTCAATTGAACAGCTAATTTGATTGACTGAAAATAAAAATACTTTTTTTTTAAATATGTTTTCTTTATTTTGATCCTAATTAAATAATGATTATTGTATCTGATGAGTCACATTTTCAAAATAAAATGTTGCAATTTCTTAATTTGAACTTGATTTAATCTATTTGTAAAAAATGTGAAATAATTATGAAGAATATCTATATTGAATTTAAATAATATATATGATATATTTTTTATGATTACAAAGACTAGTTAGGATATGAATTGATTTTAAAACCAATAATGATAACGATATCAAAATTAATCGATATTTTTATAAGAAAAATATATTACTATGAACTGATATAAATATTTTATATTTTTAAAATATGTAAATTTTAAATTAAAAAAAATATATCACCATTTTTCTATCAATATTAGATTCGATATCAACATGGTTCCGTTGCGGTCCGTGAGTATGCACGATTGAATATTTTCATGGCAGCCCTGTTTTTTTGAACGTAGCTAAGGTGTAAATCGGTCCTTCAGGGGTCGTCAACCGCGGGCCCGCAGACGCTGAACCGTTGATACGTACAACAAGAGCCCTGGCAGAAGAATGAAGGAAAGCGAGAGCGGAAATTGGTTTTCTTAAGCGGCGCCAGTCTGCTCAGTGACTAGTAGTCGACAAAGCATAATCCTATCCGTAATAAAGAGACACCGTGTAGAAAGTCTTCAGGCGGCTAAACTTGGAAACTACTCATCTGACACTTTGTGGCATTTATAATGGCGTCGCATATTGAAGATGTGCATTGAATTAGCGAATTTATAGAATCGACGCGTCGTTGACACGAATGGCGGTTGAATGTAAAAGTAAAGCGTTCGCTTCAAATGTTATATATTGATGTTATTTTACGCACGCTTCATTGCCATTATATAATTTAAAATTATACCTTTCAATGTGTCAAAAAAATATTGATTATTATAAAATATGAATTATTTCAATGTTTCAGTTTCATTATGTATGGTAAATATAATGTAAACATAAGGTGATCATTTTTTTTTTTACAATCAAACCGTTTGGAAATTTAACCGTCCTCCTAAAAGAAGGACGGTTGGTAACCTTACTAAATGTGACAGTTATGCTTGAAATTTTTTTTTTTCAAAATCAAGATCTTCTAAATTAGGATTGACCAATATTATACGATTACGAGTAGTGAATTATACTCCAGGGATGATAATGATATACCATAGAAATGATAGATTAGTAGATGTTAAGGTGTATTAGGTATTCATCGTGAGCTTAAAAAAAGTTCTGTCATAAGGCGTTATTTATTTTTTAAACAACCTTTAAAATATTTAAACTTTAAACAAAAAAAAAATTTGAAGGTCTTTTAAAAAAAAACAAAACAATTTTGTGGCGCATATAAATTTGAAATGAAAACAAAAATGACGCACAGGAAGCAAAAGGTACACTACACCTGTTTTAAGTAATACAATATATACATATATATATTTTTATAATATAAGAAATAAATAGTTAAAAACATATAATATTTAATTCGATTTACGAACACTTCTAAATTCGATCGTTAAAACATCTGTCGCGATAAATGTTAAAATTGAGTTTTTTTTTTTTTGAAATAAATAAATATTTTCAGATTTTAATGGCAAAATAACGCAATAGGGGTGTCGGAGGGTGATTTTGACGAAAATGTGGCGTACGTCACACCTATGTCAAATAATGTTCGGTAATAAAACAACTCCGCCGTCAAAACGGGTAATTCGTACTCTGATTAAAACGGCGGCCGGTTTGATTTGACGCTTTATTACATGTTAATTATTTTATTTTCCCATTTAAAATATTCATATACATATATATATATATTGTATGTATTCAATATAAAATATTTTCCAATATATTATATCATATATAATATTTGTATAGTAAGAAAATAATGTAAAGTTGAATCAATAGTTTTATACGTATATAAGAAATATAAGTGTTATATAAAATATTCAATGGTACGTTCAAAGTGTATAAAGAACATCGAAATGCCGGATTTGGTGGAAATATTCCCTCAATCAATTGTAACAAGCGTTTTCCAACAAAGGAAGGAAAAATGGGATCAGAAATGCAACGAGCGCATCCATCACAAATACTCTGTGATTTTCTTATATTCAATTTATATATAATAATAATGTTTATATATATATATATATAAACAATGAAAATAAAAATATGATGAATTATAATATTATAGAAAAAAAATCAAACTCTCTATATGTGACGATAAAAAAAATCGGAAAATTCGAACGACAAATTTCCCACAAAGCCAAGATTAGTTTTTGCGTAATGCTCTCGATCGAGTCGCAGTAGTTCGAAAGGAAATCATTTAAAAACGAATAAGAAGAACGACAGAAAACGGGCAGATGAAAAAAAGAATTGGACGAAGACGATGAAAAATAGGAAAGGAACGCAGAAAAGGAAAAGAAGCGGAAGAAGTGCGGGGTGAAAATGAACAAGAAAAAAAAAGCGAAGGAGGACGCGCGAGGGGGACGGAGTCGAAAAAAGAAAACAATTCGATTCGCCGCCTGAATACTCGATGAGGGGTGGCAGGATTCCCTTATTTTCCACTCAGGTAGTTTTTCGCTTTTTGCTCCGTGATTGCCGCTTTTCCTATCCTTAATAAGCGAGATAAACGGATTGCATCCTCCTTTGTGGAACGGCTTATATACCCGAATATAAGGCTTTCGAATTCGTGTAATACTGCTTCAAAACGGGAATATTGTAATTTTTAACTATATATATTATTAAATAAAATTGATATATATATATATATATATATATATATATATATATATATACATATATATATATACATATATCAAATTATATATATATATATATATATATATATATATATATCAAATTGTATCGCGTTATATGAAAACTGTTCTTGTTAATTCCTGGAAAATTTAATAATAATCATTATTATGAAAAATATTAATAAAAATATTTTCCATTAATTTAAAATATTAAAATGAATAATTTTTCATTGTAAAAAAAGGAAATTTTATTTTTTATTGTTTTATAATGATTTTAAATTTGGAATATAAAATACTAATCTGATAAAAAAATATCTTTCTTAAATTACAATAGAAAATATTTTAATAAATGTGTATATATATATATATATATATATATATATATATATATATATATATATATATATATATATATATATATATATATATATATATATATATTAAAGATCCATATACAGGAGTAATCAAAAAAAGGTGTACATTCGATAATTTCAAATAGTCAATACACATATATAAAACGTATAGAAAAATAGTTAAATTCAACAATCGAACCGTTGTGTATTTTTGCACGGTACGAAGTAAAAGCAAATCACACAAAACACCCAAAGGAAAAAAAAGAGACGAAAAAGAAAAAAAAAGGGAGGAAAAAACACAGTTTCGGTTAGCTCGACGGTCTCATCTATGCGATGCGGTAGCTAGCAATAGATGGCGTTCGGGAATAAGCAACAGACGACGGTGACGACGATGGGAGGCGGCGGCGGGGGGGGGTGTGTAAATGGAAAGGGTACTAGCCGGTTTATTTTCCTGGATGCTGTGTATCCAACAGGGTGTTTACAATAGCGGGCCATCTTCTTGCGCTCCAATGGACGCTTATTGAAAGGTCGGTGAAGTGTGTAATTCACTTCATTTGGAACGGCAGACTGTGCCGAAGCATCCTCGCGGTATGAGGGTAAGATGAGGAATCAGAGCGGGCCACCGTGAAAATGCCTGCCTTTTCAAATCCACATATAAAACCCGACCACTTTCAACACTCGTATGTATGTATTTCACGTACAGAATTTAACAATCCGACCGCACTTTTCAATCTATTTTCTTTTTTTTGTATATCTTTTTTTTTCTAGCACTAATCTATGACATAGTCTTTTCGTATTAAAATGGATTTGTATTTTATTTGATCTATTTTTTTTGTAAAGACTAAAAATATTTTGAAGATTTACTCTAAAAAAAACAATTTTGAAATGCATTTGAATTTTAAATAAAAAAACAAATTGGCGCACGGGAAGCGAAAGGTTGACTATTCGTGCCTTAGAAAGACTTGAAGAAAAAACTGTCTAATCATTAAAATAATCTTGATATTGATTCTTATTTATTATTTGGAAAAAAAAAGTAAGAATAGCATAATTATCTCATAAATGAATAAATAATAATATAATATAAAAATAAAAATTTCTAGAGAAATAATATAATATTTATATAGTTCTAAATAATGGAAACAAAAACACGTGTATATTAATTTACATTTTATTAGCAGATCTCTGTGTAAATTAGCGTGCGAGTCTACTAGTGAATGTTAAATGCTGAAATATTAAAAAATGCATTTCATAATAAATTTCATTTTAGTATGACAATGATGCATATTTTGAGCTGTGAAAAGTAGTATTCGACAAAAAAAAGTATGTAAAGTATGTATGTATATTATTAAAATCCGATTTAAAATTTAATCAAATAATACGAATGCACAAGAATATATAGCACAGAGCGTCGAATAAAGAAATTCACAAGAGAATACCGAAACGTGATATATCTTAAGCATACTTCATATATTAAATCATAATTAGACGATACGAATCAATAAACGAACGGTAAGTCAGGTGTTTTCGGATCGATGAATCTGTTTTATCGGTCGGGTATGAGTTTATCCGCGGTTTTAGTCGATGGGGGTTGACGGCCAATTTGGTATTGTCGAGGATATGAAGGTGCATTAGCGATTTAGGGGGATGCGGAATGGTGTTTGCGGGCGGCGTATAGAATGAGGCGGAACACGTTCCTGTGATCCATCTGCGGAACACGCCTGTGCACTTAGCGACCCGGTGCCGCTAATTATGTCAATTAAAACTTAAATCCGCTATCTATAACGTGAGCTCGTCCGTCTGTCTGTCTGGGTGGTTTGCCACTTGCATCCCATACCCCGGGCCGTTTACCCCATGATCCAGATTCGACGCCTAATTTTACAAGGAAACTCCATAAACGCGCAATTTCCAGCTACGAGACACAAACTTCATAGGATTCCGCTTCTGCGCTCTACGTTTCCCGCCATCGGTGTCATTGGATGTATTCAGGTGTTCGATGGATTCAAAATACAGTATTGATATTATATTATATTTCAAAATTATTTAGTTAACATATATTTATATAAATAAAATATAGAATGTGATTTTATAAAGGTATAAATAAAACTTGATAATATATATTTTTTTTTTGATAACAGTTTGATATGCCATTAAAATCATGAAACAATAATAATTTTTAATATATTAATGACATGATAAGTGAACAGAATATATTTGGAATCTGATTACAGATTGTTAAGCCCGATGTAAGTAGAAATCTATTTTGAGATTGAATAATGATATTTCCGATATGTAGAATGAAAAAGCGAGCATATTGTATATTTGAAGACATTACAAATTATAATTTGAAAAACGTTATCATTTTTTTTTTATTTTAATATACTCAAACTTCGTTTTATGCGACAGATACGTTACAGAGTAAATCACATAAAAAAGCTTTGATTTAAAGCTTATTAAAGATACTCAATAATCGATTATTTTCAGAATTAGATATAAAATCAATCAATTGCATTTCAACATATTCTGAATTTAACCACTCAAAAAACCTTTAAATTAAGTCTATTTGTCGATATCGTTTTTGGGAACATAATAAATTTTAATGTTTCTGCAAATATTTAAAAAAATTTTATATCTTAAAGTAAATTTGTTCATTACAAACTAAATTTAATTTTTTTTTTATTGGACATCTTAATATGTGAAAAAAGTACTTGATTTTTATAAAATATTTATATATGTTTGAAATAATTAAAAGATTGGTAATTTCTGATTTAGTTTCGAATGTTTTAATTATTATATATCGAATATTATAATTATTATATTATTACCACCTTTTCAATTTCACATTTAATTCGTCCATTAATTATTTAAAAAAAATAATTTGTCATTATTTAATATAATTTACGTGATAGATTTGCCATCACGGATATATATATATATATATATATATATATATATATATATATATATATATATGTGTGTGTGTGTGTGTGTGTGTTAGAACTGAATAATGATATTCTCATATTTTTTTTAAGACATCACAATGTATAAAAACAACGAACAAACAAAAACATCAAGAATATCAATATTGATTCGTGTTTATAATAAATATGATATCGTTTTGTGGTTGCGGTTCGCATTCACGTAAGAAATGCAATATTAATGCATGTCGCTGAGTGCACGGTTTGGAGTGCATTTACTTAATGGATTCGAGTCGAGCACTGTTTACTGCCATCTGTTGTAAAGGTGGATTTGAACCGATGGAGACTCTTACTCGACTATAGCCGCCCACTGCCTGCAATGCCATTATCTTCCCAGTCTCAAAATCAACACGGTCAGGTGTAACTGTTATATATTTGCGTATCTGTGATTTTTTTTTTCTCCGAGTCAATATAAAAAATATTATTATTATTAATATTTTGATTCGCTGAATAAGTGACGTTAACAATAATAGTGTTAAATTATAAATTGTGTCACGCATTTTCGTGTTTAATGTAGAAAAATTCGATACGGTCGCAAAACATGGCAATTTATACTGCCGTCACTCGACGGTTAAGTTGGGCGTGAGAGGGTTGCGGATTGGTGGGTTAAAAAACAACGCCGGTGACAATCTGCCAAGTGGGCGCCGTAAGTGAGCTTGCATGATTTAAGCGCTCGCACGATAAAATAAAAAGCTCCGAGTGCTGTCCGCGAGAGATGCTGAAGGATTTTTTTGGTTATTCTCAACTTTTGTCGGAATGATTTTTGAATTTTATCATCGATTTAATTTATATAAAAAAAAAAATATATAAAAATGTCATAATAAGTTAAATTTAAAAAAAAGTATACAAAACTTTAGCTGCGACAGTGCTTTCAAGTTTTGAATCCAAAGGGAATAGAATTTCTAAGAAATAATAATAAAAAAAAATACATGAAATACTTAATATCACTGTCATCCATTATTCTATCTATAAATTCGTTCAATTATTTAATATATTATTAACAATATATGAAATAAACGTTTACGTTTCAGAAATTCATTAACAATATACGTATATATGCATATAATATTTTATTTATTTATATACAATTTTAGTGTAAATATTTAGATTTATGAATATTATATATATATATATATATATATATATATATATATATATATATATATATATATATATATATATATATATATATATATATATATATATATATATATATATAAAGAAATGAATTTTTCGTAGTAGGAGAAGACAGTGTAGTGACGACCCTTAGCCACTTAGTACCGACATGAGATTCAACTACAGCCTTTTGGCCATTAGTATAAAAGCAAACCCGAGACTCGATACAACCCACTCAGAGTTACTAAGAAACTCGACATCATCACCTCTCAACCCACCCGTATACCCTTTTCCAATTTTTGCACGACCCAAATCAGCCCTTGGACGATTTTCATTCGATTTATATATATATATATATATATGTATATATAAAGGCTAACAACGGAAAAGGCACGTTGTATATGCACAACAAATTATATCATTTCGTGGTAAATAAAATGACGAGTTAAAGATTTGTCGCGATAATGGACAAGAAGGGATTGTCACCTTGGACACCGTTCTATTCACCTTTAGGGGCATTAATTATTTTGGCGCTAATTGCCGCCCTCAAAGGCCCAGCCCAGACCGGGCCGTCTTACATTTATCGGAGAGTCTCTCCACGGTACCCACCCACTTTTGCAAAATACAAACGAGGAACTTGTCCTCCACGTTGCCACCGTAGCCCCAAACTCCCTATCACGGCTACAACCGTCGCTCTCCAACTTCACCTAAAGCGAAAAGCTCTTAAGTTTCCGTTTTAATTACAAAATTAATTCAAATTGTAATTAAAGTTCACAATACGGCACCAAACAATTGAAGTTATTTATGTTGGTTTATGCTTTATGGCTCCTGCTCGCCGCCCACTCCCGCCCTGAAATGGGTGGCGAACGTTTATTGCTTCTGGGGTGCAATAGCGCTCAATGCCCGCACACAATCAACCTTTTATACCATCAAAACCTTTCATTTTCGAAACGATGTAATATAAAACTTCTAATAGCTACAGTTGGCCGGCTGTTAGTGTGCGTTGTTATTGGAATTAATTAAAAAGTCTTTATGATATTAAATAATATATTTTAATGATGGTCCGTGTCAAAAATAAATAACCAATTTATTGCGCTCTATTCATTTTAAAATTTAATTCTCAGATATTTGTGAAAAAAATCTCGAATTATTTTGAATACAATTAAATCACAATTTTGATAATAGAATATGAGAGCACCGTTTTTAATTTAGTCATATTATTATTTAATATAAAAGACGACAGCAAATTACCCTAATCTAAATAAAGAGATAATCGATTGTGCCTATATATTTTAAATAAGAGGTAAAAATGTTAAATAATCATTATAAAATTATATGACAACACTTATAATAACTTGATAGAAATGTTGATTATTTTTAAACCGTATTAAATAAAATTTACATTATAGAAGATCATTGCTGAAAAGTGGACTTCACTGTCAAAAAGGTTTCCTATCCCTAGTGCTGTTAATTATAGTTGAAATCATACTATGTGAATATGTTGTATTGAATTATATCAATCATTCTTAACCTTTTCGTACTTGAGTCATATGACTCAAGTACGAAATATTAATATATTAATTTGAACCATAAATATTATATTTCAACGGGTCTTAGTTTGAATATCAGCAAATATGATCATTCTATTAAATTTAAACCGACATATCGAACGATAATTAAAAGATAAATTTTGTGAACATCGTTAAGTGTCCTATTCAAGACAGTTTTTCAACTATTGTCGAAGAATATATGAAAAAGGTGATGAACTGAGAAGCCTTCGTCCGTTGTTGACGACTGCCATTGTGCACCCAGTAATGAAACTTGTACATTTATGTAATTTCAGAATTAATTAATATGCTGTCGCGATACGAGCGATAATGGCCTTTCGGTGTAGCTGTCAAACGGCGCGGAACTACCCCAGCCGCCTACTTTCAACCACCTTCTTCGTACGCCGCCCACCAATTTCCACCCCCCATAAGGAGCGACTTGGGCGGCGTTTTTGAACCCCTCACACCGATCCGTTTAAAACCACAATCATACTCCATTCAATCACCGTCCGGGAACGTTTTCACTTCGACAATGGAGTTTCGCAGCCGAAAGTTTCCTTTATGGACCCGGATTAGCCGCCCCCCTTCGCCCCGCCCCCATTCTACGCCATTCGTGGTAACGGCCTCTGTCGTCGTCGATCTTCATCACGAGACGTTAACACTTTAAAACACCGTCGAATAGTAGTGGCCCATACGCGTGTATACTTTGGAACCTATTCAAACATATACCTGTCGATACTATGAATAAGTTTGATATATATATATATATATAAACTTATACATTAGATATGTAGGTCTTTTACATTTTTTATAATTTCTTAGAAATTGGATAAACAAAGACTTTTCTTGGAAGGCGTATACGTTGTGAAAGCTTATTTAGAAATTTTCGTGAAAATTGATATGGGATTTGTATAGTTATTATATTCTTGTTCCTTATTATTCCCATGACAATTTAATTATTTATATATATAATTAAAAATCGATTAATCGTAGATTTCATTAAGTTTTAATAAATACAAATGTTTTTAATAGCGGATTTATCAGTTTTTAATATTTGAAAAGAAAATTTTTGATACTGAAAACGTTCTGTATTAAAAATTTTGTAGATCTAATGTCTTTGATCAAAACCATTTAGTATCGTGATGTAGAATACAGTGAAGAATCTGATGAATCATTTTAATTCTCTTCGAGCTGTGTTTCATAATAATTTAATATACAATAATATAATATTGTTTTTTAGATATTATATAAGCTATTTAGGATTAAAAAAATATTTTCAGCTAAAATATATTTTGGTTGAAAATATAATTCATGAAAGAAAACTTTATGATAAAAAAATGGAATGTTCAGCTATATCTCTGAACATGATACGAATCCAAAAGCTGTGATAGATAGACTGACCAATACTCCTTTCATCGGTATCTTTTAATATTCGTAATGGTCTGAACGAAGTAAAGCGTTATTTTTCATGAAAACGTCGAACTGACCAACGATAAGAATGAAACGAAATGAATTTTTAGTGAAAAAAAAATCGAATTTATCGATGCGTGCGTATGATATCATCAACAAAATGTATACGGATTCTCAACAGAGGGGTAGGCGGAAGGGTGAGCGCACGAGGGGGGGGAGGGGGGCGGCACAATTATGAAAGAAATATGGCGCTCATTTCCGGCCCACTCGGGCGAATGGAAATGTCAATCAAATTAGAATTTATTGTGAAGCTTCCGCTAGAATTTCAATCCGCTAAGTGCTTCCTTGAACTCTCTAAATCTTTAAAAAGGTTTTATAATTTAATGTAATGGAAAGCTCTTTGTATTTGTTTTAAGAATGGTAAATGGTCTGAATCAATCCCGTTAAGTGCTTTTCAACTGAGCTTTATTGGCAGTATGGCGTTGGGTTGAGAGGTGGTCTCGTGCCCTTACTTCTGCTACTCTTCGCTTATTCCCGTTTTTCCCGTTCGGGAACAACACAAGCCATCACCCCCAAACACCACCTTACAACCTTCCCATATACAAACTCACACCATATTCGACCGTGTTTCATAGTGGACCACTTGACGTACACATTTCGCTTCCGCGGCACTACTTCATAACCGAAGGAAATTCATTATCTCGACGCTAAGGTTCGCGTGCCACTCGTTTCGCGGCCGGCCTCCATTCTCCCCTTATACTAGCTATCCTTTATACCTTTTCATATCCGCGTTAGGATGCGGATTAATTATGGATAAGACATCCAGGAGAACGATTTCGTTTCGATAGGCTCCCTTTGGAAACGAGCGGTGCGCCGTAAGGGCGCAAATCTCATCATAGGGTTCACATAAACTCCACATGTTATTATATTTCACGCTAAATACATTTATATAAATATATAGATTTTTTCCTTCAGATTTATAATTTCCATAATAGATTTTTTCTTTATATATAAAAAAAAACATATAAAGCTATATGACAAATTACTTTTATATACTTAAATAAATATTTATATTATTAAATAATCAATTATATATCAAAATAAAAGTAGAATTTCACATCATTTCATATATCAAAATTTATGAAAATTGATTATTTTTGTAAAAATTAAAAAAAAAACAAAAGATGAGCTATTACAAAAAAAAATTGATTCACTCACAAAATAAGTACAAAAAAATCAAATATTTATTATAGCATTGATTTTTTTAACGGTCATTTTTATAGTATTTAAGATAGTTGTCCTTGTTATGTATACTTTCAATGTCCTCGAATAAAAAAAAACAGCACTTATTGGCCCAATTTCACAGTTTTATGATTTTCCATTAAAGAATGGAGTTTTTCATTGAAACAGAAAAAAAACTTTTTTTTTTTCGCCACAAGAACCCTTCTCAAAATAATGAAATTCAAGTGGTGGGATACCCCCTTTTGTATATGAGTGCGTGTGTGTGTGTGTGTATATATATATATATATATGAGTGTATGTATGCATGTGTATATGTAAGAAAACTCATTTTATTGAAAGCACATATATTTTCGCTCTGCACACTGTCTAGTAATATCGTTCGTTTCGAAAAATAAGTTTGCGCTTTTGTACAAAACTGAATTTAAATTTAATGTAAAAATTTCACATTTACACATATATAATATAATATGAAAAATATATAAATATTTCAGCATATCCGATATATATATATATATATATATATATATATATATATATATATATATATATATATATATATATATATATATATACCATATATGCGTAGAATTTTCATCCGTGTGCCGCCGCTGACCGTTCATAACTTGAAAATTATACGATCTGAAAGTTTTTCAAGAAATGTGCGCTCTTCTTCCATACCGTTTCGTTTTTTTTTTTTAATATAAATTTCAATGACTTCCCTTCATAGCAATCCCCCCTTTTTTTTTGTACCCCCAACGTATATTAAAATGAATTAAATGAATATCGCCCGTCTACTTTTCGTTATTTTATGCGTATGATGCGATGTGTTGTACGTCGAAATTGTTCGACCTTATTACATTTTTCGAGAAGAGTGAGGCAAAAATAAAAAAAAAAAACGAAGGAAATTACTTTGTAACTCTTTCATATTTTTGTCCTACTATGGAATACTCATTACCGTGTACGTAACTCTTGTATTGAATAAACTTTTCTAATATTAGAAAAAAATATGAAAATGAAATTCTGAGAAAGTAATATATTATGTAATAAAAAAAAAGTTAAAATAGATCTATAATTATATTCGATATAATAATAAATCGACATTCATAATGACTATACATATGAAACATAATTATATATTTTATATAAAATCTAGAATTTATAATCAGTATGTCGTGAAACAATATTAAGTTTACCGTGACTAATTAGCTTAAAAGTATATGTAATTATCTCTTTAATTACAGAATACAATGATTTTTTAAGTATTTAAGTATGCCATAGTTGAAAGAGTTTTATTAATGTTACATAATAAACATATAATTTAATATATAGATTTTAATTATAAATTAAAAATTTATGGTACTCGTTTGACTTAAATAAAAATAATTATCTTTCTTTATAACATAGTAAATATTGAAAATGACAAAGAATAGTCCATCAACAAATATTTGACTTGAAAAATAAAAGATTATCCTTATTGATATGGAATGCGAAAAGCTGACAAAACGAAAGCTTGGACACCGTAAACGGTTCGAAGCTTTTTGTTTCGGTTTTTCGGCAAGAGAACGACGTCGGTAAATTTAATTAAAACGCGCGCTTTTGAAAATAGACAAAGACCGACTTTTTCCGCAGCACATTAATTATCGCATAATTTTCAATTAAAGTGCCGCAAAAATTGAAGAAAAAAAAATCCGAAGAGAAAAGTAAACGAATAAAAGTCGAGATAGATGGTGGTCCCGAGTGGAACCCTAGAGGCCGTTATGGAAGAGCAATCGGTTACAAGTGAAACGGTCGGTAATATAAGCGCCGGTAGCAAAAGGGTGGTCGTTTTCGGTGGTTGTTTTAGTGTAATTGATTCAAATGCCCAAAGTGAGGCAACCGCATCCGATGAAAACGAGCGAAACCGGCTACATAAAACATGCATTAAGTAATAACATAATGGAGACTAAGTGCAAGCGCATTCTCGTCACTCTCTTATATATATATATATATATATATATATATATATATATATATATATCTTCACCTGGATAGAGGACGATGGTATGGGGTTGATGGTGTTCAGAGGATCTTCGTCAGCTATGATGGCCTCTTCGATAATTAATTTTAGTAATGGGTGTACGTTCTTTATTATATGTCGTGTTCCTTATAGAGTGTGACATTCTTGGCTAAATTAAACATTATTAATTATTAATCAAAACAAATTCGAAGTAAAATTATATATAAATAATATATTATCAATTTTACGATATACAATTGTTCAATATATGAAACATTTTATTTCATTTCATTTCATTAAAATACATACTTGCAAAATATTTAAAAATCGTTTAATATTTTCTAACTAAATTAAAATTATAAAACAATATTTTTAGTCTGAAAATAAAAATTCGCTAAACTATTCTTAAAATAGTACTATTTTATACATAAATTTGTAATATTTTAATACATATTATTTCAAATTAATATTAGAAATTTATTACAAATCGGAGTTTTCAAAGACATCTTTGAGATTTTTTAAAAATATTTAAAAAAAAGCATTAAAATCGTTCATTTTAATGTAACAATACACATTGCTGTATATTATGGTTTACCATTAAATATTAATTGAAAATTAAGCATACACGTAGGTGCTAAAAAATATATAGTAAACATAAAAAAATATATTTTTTTAATAAAAATGCTTTATCACGAATATATAATTAATACACAAATGTATTATAATATACATATAAATAAAAATGTTACATTTCAAATAAAAAATAAATAAAAATTATAAAATAATTATATTTTTTATGATGACATCTATTGTATTTTTGGTTTCGCAATATCTATATAAATGCATCATCAATTATATTGAATCGAAAATTGGTTATACACACATTCATTTCAAAATCATATTTTTCAGTAAAATAAATGTTTTTATTTATTTCTATATTTTAAATATTATATAACTACAATTAAAATAATTTTCATTTATAACTTATAATTTATTGTATACCTATATTGAAAATATTTATACACGAACTCGTGTATAATAAAAGGTGTTATACAAAAATATACAATAAATATTTTATGGAACAAAATTTTTTTTAAATTTTCAATTTATTCTTACATAAATAAATATTATTATTAGAAAATTATATAAGAAACGAATGTCAATATATTACATGTAAACTTATATATCATTAATAACACATACTGTTCAAATACTGTTCAAAATATCTCAAAATTCTGATACGATAATAGCATGCTTTCGTCGTTGCACTGCCATACCCATTCCGGTCGGATAAATTTGCATTTCTTTCCTTTGTCAGGCCTTAAGGTCTTCACGTATTTTTCCATCGTGATCGTTACATCAATATGATTATTCGGCCACGTTTTAATCAATTCACCTCCATATGCCAAAATATATCTTTCTAATTTATTTCTATCAAAGTCCTTTTCTTCAACATTTTTATCGATATAAAATTTAATTCCAGAGAAATGATCCAATAAACAATTTTCTATAGAATTTTGACTGCACTTCTTTTCAGGTATTTCATTATCTGATTCGGTATCAATCGAATATTTAGTTTTAGGATTATTTAATGACAATTTTATATTAGAATTATTCGTATTTTTATATTTATTTTCTGATATATCTTCGATATCAGTTTTGTCTGAATCACTATTTTTTACAACATATTTTGAAGGTGTATCATCAATTTTAAATTTATTTGAATTGCTATCTTCAATATCAGTGTTATCAAAATCATTACTTTTTACGATATGTTTTGAAGGAGTATCCTTTTTATGTTCGTTTGAATTATCATTATCAATATCTGTAGCATCAGAATCGTTGTCTGACATTACAATCCTTTTTTTAAAAGTCGAATTTTTAAATTTCTTCATTTTCAAAACTTTTTCAATTTCATCGTCAGTATCTTCTTCCGAATTAGGATCTATAAAAGTAAATTATATGTATATAATATTTTACATGAATTGTAAATAACGGTGAAAAATGAAAATGTTACCATTGTCATTGTTTATTTCATTAATATCTTCAACAACACTGTTTTTGTGTGATGTATTCTCCTGATTATTAGATAAACTAAAATTTAAAGGTCGCAATATTTTTTCTTTAGGATCAGTGGCAAACCACTGCCAAGGTAAACGTGCTTTAATTTTGCCACATTCCTCGATCCATTCCCCAGTAGTAACAATAGCAAATTTTGACCTTTGTAATACTTGCTGATGTTTTGGAGTATTAGGAAAGGCGCATCTAAAATTATTGTGTAAAAAAATAATAATAGTGCAATAAATCACATACAGCTATGAAATTACATACATTAAATGAGTACAACTTGAATCCCAATCGGGTCGATATTTTGCCCCTAATGATAAAGCAATATCTCTTAAGGTACTTCTTTTTGGATTCATATAACCACTTAAAACAAAAATTACGTCACGTAAACAATCAGGACCTTGAATTAAATTAGAAGAAATGGACGCATTATTACTATTATTATTCGTACAAACTTTTTTTCCTAAAAAATATACAAATATAAAATTAATTAAATTAATATTCGTATAAACAAAAATAAATTGATATTAATATATTACTTGGATTATTTTCTGTGGAATCGCTTTGTCTCTTAAGACTATTATTTACATTTGCATTATTACTAATTATTTTTGAACATGAAGCAGCAAGTACATCATTGGTATTTGGTTTTGATTGTTCTATATTATAATTTTTAGATGAATTATTAATTGTTTTTTTCTTATCTTCTGATTTTATTACTTTTTTTGTTGATTTACATTCATCAGTACCAAACAAAGTCTCCATTTTAGAAGCTATCTTTGGTTCAGCTTTGATTACTGGTTTTACATTAGTTTTGATTTTAAGCTCATCTTTTATTTTTTTCTTTTCGTCTCTGTCCTTCTGGATAACTTTATCGATTTTTTCATTAGCTTCATCGTCTTCATCAAGGTACATGATTTTATCTCTTTTTCTCGAAAGTGGTTCAACACTGTTATCTGTATTTCCACTACAAGAGGCAGTTGAAGTAGAGGGTCTAAATGTTTTAACAAGCAAATTCGAATCTTTGTTTAAGGTATATGGTGAACTAGCATTTCGAATTTGAGCGTCTATAATACATATAAAAACATATTTTAAGTGTTCAAATACTATTAGTTAATTAAATGTGATTGGATATTATAAAATTACCTGTTGATGTGCCTGCATTTTGTTTCCATTTGGCAAATAATTCTCCAGGTTTGAAAGATCCATCTGAATCATCATCTGATTCATTTTTTATTTTAAATTTACTAAAAACATTATTTTTTTGTGGACTTTGAATAGAATTAGTTTTAGAATTATTAGATGATGAATCAGCATTAAAAAAATGTATGAATGATAAACCATACTGAAAATGAATTAAAAAAATAATATTACTTAATTAAAAATTCAATATATTTGTAATATAATTCAGAAAACAATTTACCTGAACATGTCTATTGTATGGTTGAGTACATACTACTCTAATACGATCCCATTTTTTGTCACGTACAGATTGTGCCAGTTGTTCAGATGTAAATGTTCGGACACTAGATATGTTAACAGAATTACGCGAATCTGAAGGACTCATAAATGAACTCGTTACCAATAATACCTAAAATAAATACGTTATAAAGCACACAATAATATTGTTAAAAGTTATAATTTTATTACTGAAATAAGTCATAATGATATTTCCATTTAAAGTTTAGTATTAAAAATACCTCGTATTTCTGATCAGGTGATTCGGATCTACCAACTAAAACTTCGACAAATGCTGAATGATAATTTCCAACATGGATTGATGTTATTTGGCATGCTTTTTCTAACTGCAATACAATGGAATTTGAAGATGCGCCTTTTTCTTCTCCAATCCATCTTTTATTAATAATGTCTTTTGATAAAAGATTACATGCAGGGTAATCCTAAAATAAATAAGTAAAAACACAATATCAATTAAAAAATAACTTTCTATTTACAATACAATTCACGTAATATTAATTAATAAATTTTAGTGTATAAATTAATAATAAGGATTTTTTATTCCAGGCTAAGAATATGTATAATAGTTAGTATTCTAGAAATAGAATTAAGTGTAAAAAAGGAAATATGAAATTGGAAAAACTAACTAACTCAATATTTTTAGTAATATTTACAATAAAATACAATTACTAAATACTATTTTTAGATTAGTTATTACCAATTTGTGAATCATTAATGATTGCTATATACCTTGAATATAAAAAACATAAAAACGTATGTATCATATATACACACACGTGTTTGTGCACAAAATATTATGAACTTAAAAATGGTATAAAGATGATTTATTTATCACAAAGTTTTCAATTTGAAAGTATATTTTCAACAAGTCTTTTAGGTTATGTTTTTACACAAAACTTCGAATATAAGAAAAAAAATCGAACTTACCGGATGTTCACTGCTAAAACTGACGACATAACTAATTTTAATCTGAGGCATTATTGTAATATTAGTCAATTTGTACAATGTTTTAAGATATTATTGCGCGGGAAACGCAAAGACGCAACCCCAATCTGACACATGACACAAACATGAACCATAGATAATTGTTGCGCATTCAACGACTCACGTTTCATTATAAATTATTTTCAATATAAATTATAGTTATTAAAACAAATATGTTATATTTTATTTAAATTACAAATAAAAGAATAATGTTTATTTGTATGTTTAAAATATATATATATAAAACATATTAAAATAATTGAATTAAATTTATTTATTTTTTAGAAAAATATATTCTTTTGTTTTTTTTTTAAATTAAATTTTATATTTTTTTTCTGTGGTATAAGATATGTATTATAAATTATAATATTTGTTGATTAATAATAAAATAATAAATATTTTTTATAGTTTACTTGTTTTTTATATACTTTTTACAACAAAAATGGCGAATTGCATAAAAATCAGATACAATAAAATTATAAAGAAAATTAAAAAAAAAATCAAAAAATACAGTTGAAATTCAATCATGCGTTTATGAAAAAAGCTTTCTCTATCCGCCGCTTGAGGGCTTCACGATATAAAAGCTCAACTTTCTGTTACCGAGCGTTTATTCAATTGTTAACTATTGCGATGGGATAGAGGTTCTTGCGTTACTCGAATAACTTAGTATAATTACTTTTGACAACACGACAAGATCGACTCCTGTTATAAATCGGGTGAGTGATGATATATTTTACACGCTGAAATAAACGAAAATCGCTGAAATAAACAAAATACTTAGCAAACTTTCACTGAAACTTGACTTTATGATTTTTAAAATATTATCTTATTTAATAACATATTTACACACACACACATATATATATATATATATATATATATATATATATATATATATATATATATATATATAATATCTTTAAATGTATTTAATTTTCGATGTCATTTATATATTTTGTATTAAATATTCCTTTAGTTTTATTTAAAAAAACATGAGCCTTATAAATTCAACATTTTTGTTGTTAAATTAAATTTTAAGATTTAAACAATGACTTAATGTATAAATTCTTAAATAATTAAGAAATATAATATATATATTCCTTTTAATTTTTATATTTATTTTATTTTTAGAAATTAAATATGTTTTGTATTTTTATAATTAAGAGTGTTAACATATTTTACTTATCATAATATGTTAAAATCATTATCTTAATAGCGTATATTTAATATTCTGTATTCTACTAAAAATTTAGATTAATTATTTAAACTTTTATAAGAAAATTCATATTAATTTTCTTTGCTGATAATTAAGTATTAATATTTATTTATACTAGGCAACATAAAATTTGAAATATATATTATAGTAGTTTTCTTTAACTATTAAAATATGGATAATTATAATTAAATAGAATGAAAACAATTTTTAGAAGGCTTAAATAATTTTGTAATAATAATATTTCTTTCATATTATTAAATTCTTCGAATAAAATAAGAAAGAAAACAGTTGCCTGTAATAGAAAAATAAGGGGAAATTTCTAAACGAACATTCGAAATTATAACAGAATTAAAGTAATTAGCACGTTTATTAAATAAAAAACAAAAAAATGATTGTCATTCGTTAAACGATAATTTAAAAATAAAGATATATGGAAAATTTCATCATTAAAATGTTTGTTAAGATTTTCTCCGATGATTCACAAATATATTCGATTTAAAGACTTCGTGAAAATGATAGTAATTTTCCAAAGATCGATTCTAAATGATAAAAAAAATGCACGTCGCATTTATTTCTTAATAATTTATCGTCGCGTTTCGTTCGTCGTGATTACTAAAAGTACGGATTTATATTTTATTTTATACATTTCGGACTCTGTATGGCCTTCACCCCAAGAATGAAAAACTCACCCTTATATCTGAAGCTCGGCTTTATAATGTTTAATTTTTTCCCGGCTCGTATCTGCTCGTATACATTTGAATTTACTCGCCTTTTTTCTGAAAATTATGAGCCACCGGGTATTAAAGAATTCACAGTATCTGGGGGAAAATTTCCAAGGTAAAAAAGTAGACACGTATAAACCTTTGGTATTTAAAAGGGGCACATTTTAAAAGAACATTGTTACAATCTGCCATTTTTTTTTTAGTTGTACATATAATAAAAATGTATGTAGGTGGTGATCTTTACTCTTAATCGTACCGTTATATTATATCGCCTTTCATTATATTTTTTTAACGTTCATCCACTAAGAAGCTTTATAATATATTTTACCCGTTGTTAACGAGCACTTTGCGATTTATATTATGTATATTAAACGAAAATATTTCACTCCTTCCTATTATATAATATTAATTGTGAGTACTTTCATTTAAAATTAACTGATCGACGCTGTCACACTATGAAATGATTGATTATTGTATCAATATCTTAAGATAATTATGAAATATTTTTGTTATATAACACTTACTGTAATATAAATTTGATTAATGTGATAATTAAATCAATTTGATTACAGTATAAATTTAATATGATAGAACCTTGTTTATTCGTTATCAATAGAATTGAGGACAAGGTCGGAGTACAAAGCCGATAGAATTATTATAGGAAATAGAAAAAAAAAGACGAAGAACAGTTGTATATATAGTAATATATAATATAATAGTTCTGTTCCAGAAATACATGTCACAAATATTATATAAAAATGTATACATTTAAAAATTTTAAATGTCCTAAAATAAATCAATCGATATTACGAAGATCAAAAATATCTTCTAAATCAATATTTATAGATTCTGGGTTTAAAATTGAATATTATAAATATTAATAATATTATTAATTAGTAATAGTAACTTGCATTGACTAAATAATCAAATAATTATATCTGAAGTAGTTGTTTTAATGTTTTTTAAAGTTTTTATAGTTGTTTTAATGTTTTTTAATGTTTTTGAAATAGTTGTTTTATAATGTTTTTTAAAAATCAATTTTTTAACGTTCAGTTATAAAATATTAGATTAATAAAAATATTAATCCAATCGTCACGATAATAATTTTATTTTTATAACAAGACATAAATAACTATGACGTAGTTAAATAAACTAATTTATTTTAAGTTTATATCTCATAATAAAGGTCATGTTAGAATTAAATTTAATCCATTATAATGTCACAGACGCGCGTTTTCTTTCGCTTTTAAATAATTGATGATGCGAAGCAATATTAAATTCAATATAAAATTGATATCGAATATTATATCTTTTTTTTTGTAACATTATCGTGTCAGATTATATTTTATATTTGTAAATGAAAATTGGTCGCGACGAATAAAAATACGACAAATAAATTAAATTATTTTCTTTTTATTTACTATGAATCATAAATATTTTCTTTCTCTATGATATATCTATTTTATATTATCTAGTTCAAAATGTCTATTTATGTGAGTTTAAATTGTAATCGATGCACGTTTCGATTATTTTCACACGAGTTATTCAAATACTGATACGAAAGTGTGAAAGCTTCATCTTAAACTTATTATGCGTATTCCTTTATATTATTCGTTGCTCATTTTTCAATTTGATCTTTTCCACAAGAATTCATTTTGAAATGTTGGATAATAACATATTTATATAATTTTACTATTGATCTGGGAGCTTTTTAATAGAACAACTTGAATTAAATATGAAATGTATTTAATCCACATTGTATCATAATATATTATATAATATAAAATTATTTGTTACTCGATGATAATACATATTAAAATTTAAAAGTAATATATACATGAAAATTAGATTCGTAATTGAAAATTTTATTGAAATAAAAAATAAAAATGATGACAAAGAAAAAAGGATAAACAAAAAATTTATTATTATAAAGTATTATTGAAAATATAAAACGTTTACTGAAAATAAATTATTTAAATAGCTTCCGCGGTTTTCTTTCGCTGTTATAAATAAACTTCATATTTTTTATAATTTGATAAATAAGAACTCTTATTTTAAAATACTGAAAAAATATATATATATATTATATCTTATAAAAATAATATATAAATTCAAAGTTGTGATAAAATTTAAGAAAATTTTATCTTTATTATTTATTTTATATAAATATTCTCAAGGATATCAATTATTTTTTTAAGTAACAAGTTAATAATAATTCAATCCTTTCAAAATAAATCATGAAACTCGAAAAATAAACTTTAATCTTTATAGAACTATCCCATCACTGAAATAACCACGAAAAATCTATTATTAAATCAATCGCTTATTATTTCATTTTAACATTTAATACTTGATAAATTTTAAATTTATTCATTAAAATCATTGAAATAGAACAAAAACAACAGATAGTAAGTACGATAATTACGGTGGAATTACGCTGAAATAATTTGCAGAGAACTAACAGTGATGGAAGTTTTTTGGGGATGGGATGTGCGGTTTGAAAGCGCCGGAAACTAACTGTCGGTTAAAGTTGAACCCGGTTTCTGACACGCGGTTAAAGTCGTGAATCGTTTCGGGCCTATAACGATTAAATTCAAGCGCATTAATGCATTTTGCCATTCTGTGCGAAATATTCAAGAAACTGTGTGTTACAGGCAAATTTTGCAGTTCAACGATATTATTATATAATATAATAAATATTAAAGCTGAAAGCAGCTCGGATAATTGAATTTTGAACGTTGCACGTTTTCAACGGTGCTATGTTAAATAATGAAAAGTTAAATTTTCGATTGTATATATTATGTTTTTTTGTAATTTTCATATAATATAATAACGAGTTGTGATATTATTATGGTATTTATTAAAAAAAATATCGATATTTTGGTTTGAAATATCGTTAAAAGAAATTTAGCGATATATATATATATATATATATATATATATATATATATATATATATATATATATTTAATTGTTCAATAAATTATTATAGAATATATGATGGTTTGTCGTAAAATAAAACTGGTGACTCAACCATGAGAAATTATTAGTTTCGCGAAATTAGAATGAGAAAAAATTTGACGATGAATTAGTAAGCTATAAATTTAATTTATTTTAAAAATAATCGTTGAATAAACTATGTAGAATGTCTTATCTAAAATCTAAAAAAAAATATTTTTTATATACATATAACAATATATAAAAAATATTTTTAATTTAAATTATTACTTTATTATTATAATTAAATCAACCTTATATAACTAAATATTTAATTTCAAATTATCATCATTTTATACTCCGAATTTAGTTTTAATTTTTATATAATATGAAAATCTTTTATTTCTATTCTTTTTTGTATATCTAATAAAAAAAAGTCTATTTTGTTTATAATATACAATTTTAATATTAAAATTTCATTTTATATATTCATTAAAATAATGACATATAAAAGAGAAATAAATGATTTAGACGACCAATATAAATTGATAATCGATATATTTTTGATACACACACATATAAATTATTAAATTAATTTAAACATTTTTTTTTTATTAAACGCTAGCATTATTTTTATTGTGTAAATATTCCGAACGTTATTTGTCCCTGAAAAAGTAATCGATTAGCAAAAAAAAAAAGAAAAAAGAAAAAAATATATCTCAATTATTCAGTAAGCATTCCATTCGCAACATTCCATTGTGAAGTAAAATAAATTTAATATTATGGAGAAAAACTAATTTGAAATGCCTACTTTTCTTTTTTGTTTTATAGTTTTTTTTCTCTGTCTTTTCTCTCTTTTTTTTCTCTATTATCGAATAGCGTGAAACGTCCATGAAAATTTTTTCCATGTGATTTTTTTTTAAAGTCATAAATTATTTTCTAAATTAAAGTTCAACCTTCGGGAATTAACAACTTTATGCGTGTTTTTGTTACGTATCGTTTGTATTCATTCTATTATAGATTAAATAATAATATTATTATATAATTTTTACCAAAAAACAAAAAAACAGAATAATTCAAGGATGTTTTCAAGGATAGTTTTTAAGATATATTAAAGGAATAATAATCATCTTTTATATTAAATATAAAATATACAAAGTTTTATATTATATAAATATTCATATAATAGTTCGCTTTATATTTTACTCAATATTCGCATTAATTTCTTGACTCATTTAATATTATTATATTTCAGTAAGTTTAAATAGCTATTTTGAATTACATTTTTAATATAATAATTATTAACATAATTCATATATTTTTGGATTAATCATTAATTTATTAAATTTTCTTAATCGTATATTTTACATATATATATATATATATATATATATATATATATATATATATATATATATATATATATATGGATTTTACTTTTTTCATTAATGAACTTTCTACTTTTCAAAGATTTTGAATGAAATACGTTGCAATATTTGATATATGAAAAGTTTGCATTTGCGCGAATGAAATAATGAAATTTGTCGCTTAACGGAACTTCTGGTTAATAGAATCAGCCGTTTATTAAGACCAAAAAAAAAATATATTTTTATATTTAGCCGTTTAATTCAACCAATATGGTTGCTGTTGCATTGTTAAATTATATAAAAGTATTTTTTTTTATCGATATTGATAAGTTGATTCTTCTCTAAACATACATCGAATTTTTTTCCGAATCGATTCAATAACAATATATAGTATTTTATATCTATAGTACTTTATAATACACATACACACACAAACGTCTATATATATATATATATATATATATATATATATATATATATATATATATATATATATATATATACTAAAATTACAACGGGACTAAGTAAATGAAACTGTAATAAAAATAGAAGTGCCGGTGTCGGATTATTGGATTATTGGAACGAATGGCGTGGTGTGTCGTCGGTCGGTCGGTTTTTATTGTAAACGGCCGTTTAGGCCTAATGAGACCGGCGCCCGCCTCGTTAAGGAGTCTAGACGGGACTCGCGAGACAGAGGACTGGCGATTCAGGGGGATTCGGGGGGGGAGGGAGTAGGAGGAGAAGACGAGAGGACGTAGGGGGAGCCCCCGACGACTCGGCCGCACGGGGAATGCGCCCCCCTTTATCCGATTAATCCGCACATATTTACCGCTATATCACCTTTTTGTATTTGTCAGTATTTAACGTTTATTATACTCTAACAATGCAATGAAATATTTTTTTTTAATTGCATGCTTATTTTTTTTTAAACGGGAAATACAATTGGTATTTTCGAGAATATTATTTATACGTCATATTAAATGACGTATATATAATATCGGTAATTATTGTATTATATATATATATATATATATATATATATATATATATATATATCTATATATATATATATATATATATATATATATCTATATATATATATATATATATATATATTATGAATAACAATTTTATAATAATTTTTAAATTAATAATATATATACTAATGATTTTTGATAGGAGTCATATGCATCCCCTGATAGGTCACATCATTTTTAGTGTGATCCGTAAAGGAAAAAATATTTATCAGAAAGCTATTTTTTTTTCTGAAACTTCTGAAATAAAGCTGTAAATGTTTTTTTTTTTTTGTTAAACGAAGAACTTTTTCTATTGTCTTATATAAATATTTATAATTCTAATTTTTAATATTCAACAAAATTTCAGTATTTTCATTTATGAAAATATATTTAATTTTCATATTGATTTATACAAATTTATAGAAAATCAAATAATTATTTTATTTTGACTTATCTGAGAATTTTTCAACTTTATTCGAAAATTTTATTCATATTTATATACAAATGTTAATTTCAATATATTTATTTATAAATATTTTTATTTAATTTAATTTATTTTTTTGTAAAAAAAATCATATACTACTCATTTGCTTTGAAAATTTTTCCATTTATCAAAATATATTAATCATTTATATGTATATAAAGCGAAAATACTAGGAAATGAACTATTCATCAGATATTATCAAGTTGTCCGTTTATGCCACGTGTATCAAAACCGAAATTTAATATTTTGAAAAGCTTCGCGTCTTCATTATAACGATTCATTCTTATATGCGAATATATATTAAAATTACATCAATTTTAGAATATTCAAAGTTTATATTATAATGTATGATAACATTCAATGCGAGTTTACGTTCTGTGGGCGTATTAATAGATCGACCTTCAGCTGAAATAACAAAAAGCATCTTTACCGTATTTAGATTAATTTTTCCACATATTACATGGCAATATTCGAAATATTATTGTTATGTTTAAATTGAATCAATTACACCATCATTCAGCTGATTGCATAATTTTATATACATAGTTATATAAAATTATGCTACGAGATTTTTATATAGAGATATATAAATATATATATATATATATATATATATTTTTTACATTAATCATCCTATATCCGTTTCATAAATTTTAATCCGAAAATAAAAAAAAAAGCTTTCGACATTTTATTTATTACGCGTAAATCTCGTAGCGATTTTCGATTTTACGATCGTTTAATTGACACAGTTCATTCCGTAAAATTTAACCTTCGCACGAATACAATTACTTTTAACGTTTTAATTATCGTGTTATTGTTTTTTATTTTAAATCTACGCGTTTTAATTTATAATCGTATTATATAAACACGCGTATTTATCATGTAATTATGACAGTCTGAAATGTCATAAATTATTACTTTTATTAATTTGTATATTTAGAAGTACTTTTAACAATATATTCTAGAGAATTGATCAACTCGTTATTGATAAAATATTTATATTATAGTATTATATTATTTGCATGGATCTGATGTGTCGATTGAATATTTTAGCGGTTCTTAACGAGTGAACATAATGAATAATTTTCAGTGGTCCATATTTATGCGGAATAATTAAAAATTGCATATGTATATACAAATATAAAGATATAAGCGTATTCGAATGAATGCATGCATGCATAATAAACTCGAATTGAAATGCAGAATACTTTTCAACTTTAAATTGCATCAATTCGTATCACGCATGCAGTTTTAACGATCGAATTGCTTTTGCCAGTTATAGGGGGACGAAGTTGATAATGGTAATTATTGAATCGGTAATTGTGATAGTTGTACGGTTGATGGTGGTTGTTTTTGTTGTTGTGGTTGTTGTTGTTGTTGTTGTGTTGTGATAACAGTGACTGTGGTGGAAAAGCTTTGATGGTGGTAAATAAAACAGATGTATTCAATTTCAATATATATTTTAGTAGGTGGTGTTGAGATTAATGATTTCATACGCTGATTGAATAATGTGATATATGTATTAAACTATTTTTAAATATATATATATAATATATATTTGAATAAATCAATTTAATATACATATTTTTGATATAAATATAGATATATTAGAGCACAAATAAATAAATGAAGAACTTTTATTTTTAACTATACATTAATTTTTATTTTAAATACAAAATTAATAGATAAATGAATGATAATTTTAATCAGTCAAATGATGATAAAAAAAATAAATGTTTTAACAGTGAAAAAAAATTAAATAATTTCACTGAAAGCATTGCTAGTTGCATTGATTGCCAATCTTTGAACATAGAAGGCAAAAAATAACTCCATATTTTGTCCATTTGTATATATGGACATAAAAAATTGAATGCAAACGAGAGAGCGACATTGCAGATTTTTAAATTTGAAAATCCCTGCGGATGAGCGATGCCGGTGTACGTTTGTGTGTGTGTGTGTGTGTGTGTGTATACAATTTTTTTTTTCACCCCGATTTACATTATTTATGGTGAAATCGAACTGCGTACAATGTTGCAGGCCAGTGGCCCGAATTGCGCGCGGCGCCGTTTGCTTTTAACCCCTTGGCTGCGATCGATGTGGCAATTGTCCATGTTGCGAGAATGGAGTTAATTGCATGTTTGCAGCAACGGTGAACGGGGCACATCCCGGCCTCAGAGCTAAATGAATTAGAGACACTTCTGGCGTCGCGCCACTCTGGCGCCAACACAAATATATATATATATATATATATATATATATATATATATATATATATATATATATATAATATAAATTTGTATTTGTGTGTTTTTTTAGCGATTCGGGGGTTGCAGTGTTAAGATTCGAACGTTTGAGAAACATTGATCGTTTTTCGATTTGGGCGCATTGTATCCTTAATACAATGATTTTCATCGTTGAAATAGTCAAATCTGATGCACATTTTTAAATTAAAATTAATAGTTTATCGATTTTATTTAAAAAAAAAATCGGTCCAAATATAATTTGCTAATGTTGAATTATATATTTAACCCTTTGCATTCGAGAGATGACGTTTGGTCACCACATAAATTAATGTGAAAATTCGATGAATATGTATATTTATTTCTTTTTAACGTATTCTTATACTATTTTTATATAATATTATGATGTGTAAAATGACACTCTTTTTTTAAAAGAAAAAAAAATTTTCTTTTCTTAAATTATTCCGTAACCACGTAATTACAAAGCGAACTGCATTTTCGATATTGAAACTTTTTTTAATTCAATCTTTGCAGAAGGATTATTAAAGTTAAAATTTTTAATTCTTATATAAACACGAAATGACAACGATTGTTTAAATCAGTACCACTAAATTTTAAGAAAATTTCTAAAATGGTGGTGAAAACTGTTTTTTTTCAGGTTTAGAAATTTGCTAAATAAATACATATATTCTATATAAAACTACTGAACAGCAGAGGTATATAAAGTGTTAAAATATATATTTTTTAAT
Organism: Leptonema lineaticorne; assembly: GCA_024500535.1. NCBI lineage: Eukaryota > Metazoa > Arthropoda > Insecta > Trichoptera > Hydropsychidae > Leptonema > Leptonema lineaticorne. The sequence continues at coordinate 2,719,102 of JANIJI010000003.1, forward strand.
TTATAACAGCATACATTTTTTTTACAATAAATTTAAGTTTGGTGTAAAAAATTCGCTAATAACTTTACTAAATGTCTCGAGTGCAAAAGGTTAATATATAGATAAAATATACAAAGATAATTTATGATATCTTTTATTATAATAAATGATATTATCAAAATATATGTATAATTCAAAGTCACTGAAAATTATGAAAAAAAAATACGTTTGAAACGGGTGAAGGACACGCATTTTAAAACACAAATGAGAACATATTTATCTTTTGTATATAAACTGTCAAATTTATAACATTTTTTTTAACAAAATGATATCAAAAAAAAAAAAAAAAAAAAACATTCATATCATATAATTGTATGAATGAATATTATATGCGTTTATAAAATACTTGAATTTTTAATAATTATATTGATAATTGTTAAAATTAAATTTAATTAATGATAAATTAAATTTTTGTTGTTCGCAGGTTGCGCTAAATCGGAAAATCGACGGCCGTGTAAATTACGTTATGGCGAATACTGCAATATTTCCCTTTTGCGTTCAGTTTCCTTTGCGTTTCGCCCCCTATTTCAATTCCAATTTGGCATTTTTTTTCTGTTTATTTTATTTTTAGGGCATTAATAACCAGGGGGGTGCACACGGTTATGAATTAACGAATACGGAAAAACTTGCACACTAGTTAAATTATATAATTTTTCGAATACCTACACGAGGCTCACGCGAAAAAAAAAACAAAAATGTATTAAAACCCCCGCTTACGGGATGGAAGAGATGGAGAGCGGGGTAGGGGGGGGGGAATTAAAAATGAAAACGCGTTTTAAAATTCGCATGGTAATTTTCTTAATCGACTACATTATTTTGCGCGGCTGAAAAAAAAATCAGTTATAAACAACATATGAATAAGGCCTGAAGGACATCAAATGAATAAATCTCCTTTTTTTATATAAAAAAGCAAGAATTTTTTTGTCTAGATTTCTAATATATATATATTTTATTATACATTTTTTATGTTATATTTTTGATTTTCGTATGTTTTCCATATATTTGAAATTTAAATATATGGCAAATTTAATTTTTAATTAATGACAATGGGTGGTGGTTTTTGTATTAAACTAATGATTTATAATAATTTTATAGTTATCTATATCTGATAGTTTGAGTACCGTTATTAGTGAAATATTTATCATTTATACGTATTTAAAATGTAATATACAATAAAATTTTATATATTATATTTAAAAAAAATGGAAAATGTTTTATTTTTTTTCTATTTTTATATAAACCACAAATTTAGTGTTTAATTATAAGAAAAATATTATATAATTTATTCGCTTTTCGATAAAGTGAAGTTTTGAATTTTGAAATTTTTACATAAATGTAAATTCTGTTCATTCAATTTTATTATTTGTGTATTTTAATTTTACACCTACATTATGAATTAAAACATCGAAATATTTTATCTGGAAATATTTAGGAAATAATTAAAACTTGATAAATAGAATTTATGAACACGATATCTCATTCATTCATTATTTAAAATATATACAAGATAAATTTTCAATTGTTCATCTTCTTTAATGAATTTGATTGATTTTATAAAAGTCGAAAATACAACAAAGTTATAAATGTTATAACTCGCTCTCATTCAAATAACGAAAGATACGGTGCGATTTTCTTTTATCAACTTTTCATCACAAGGTGCGATTTTCTTTTTTTTTTCACGTATGCAGGGTGGATTCTGCTCCATATTTTTTTTCAAAAAAAAAAAAAATGCGTACCCCCTGCATTGGCGATCAATCGCACACATTTTTTTCAACCCCAAGTTGACATTCGTGATAAATCATTGCCTTTTCCTGTTGCCCCTGTTAAGTTCATAGCCCTCGGTGAAAGAGTTTCCGGGTTCTGCGAACTCTCGGCGATCGCAACTTCTCAAACTTTCCGCAATCATTTTCATCATTTATCAAGTTGCATTTATAAAATATTTTTCATATTCTATTTAATATACAGCTTGTTTATTATTAGAACCAAAAACAAAAAAATCAAACAAAATTACAGATGTTGAATCTGTTTTGCACGGGCATGTTTTGTTTTGATTCTATTTTTGTGTGAATGTTATTTTTTTATATTTGCACGTTTTTATTACAATAAAATATGTGTAATAATACATTTCGTTTCAAATTTTTTTAATAAATTAAGCATGCATTATAATTGTAATAATACTAAAATAATCTGAAAAATATATTCGTAGTATTAGAATATTAATTTATATGTATGTGTATATTTATGCATGTGCAAAATTTTCTAAACTATTTAATTAAAAATTTCGAAATGCACAAAATTTAATTTTTATTGTATATTTGACTTTTATTCTAAATGTTATCATATTTTCATTCACAACAAAATATTTTTAAAATTATTCTAGCCAAAATATATATTAGTATTTTTTGAAAACGAAATTATAAAGGATTGTTTATATTTATTAACTATAAATATCCGGAAGAATAAAGTGAATTAGTCGAATTAAAAAATTAGAAAACGGTGTTCAAATTGGATTATGCTATATTAAATTATAGTTAAAATAATTAGAATGTGGCGTTAAAATATATTTTGTATACTCTGCCAAGTTTACAAAATATGGAACATCGCCATATAGTTTCAATTAAATTAAATTAAGCTTAAGCCTATTCGAGCGCCTGATTTAATAATAAATTAAATTAAAAAGAATTATTCTAAAGGACCTTATAGTTAATTCTAATTGCAACGATATGTGTATACATATATATATATATATATATATTATTTTTTTTTTTTATTCGCTGGGACATTAAAATTTATGCAATAATTGTGCCGAACTGGTAATAAATTCAGGTAGTGTTGATACCGGAAGTGAGGGCAAAGGGCCGGAAGCGACCTGCGACAAATGGACATTTGTCTTCGTTGCGGTAAAGTGTTTTAGGAAACCCTTTGATACGGGTGTGATATATGCGAAGTATGGTAAACGTGATTTATTCACTTGCATGTGCGATATGAACAATTCCAACATACACACACACACGCACACGCACATGTATAAACACATTTACACACATTCGCGTGCATATACCATTTTCGCTTTTCCCCTTTTACGAATAAGTATCATCACGCAACCCTTTTTATTTATTTGCAGAATCCGATATTAACGCATTAACGTTTGAATGCTGTTTATTCGCGGATAAACCTAAATTTTCTTGTGATTAAATAATGAACGATTAGCTCGTTGGGAATATAAACTTTTTTATATAACTTAATAATTTAATTATTTTTTATAATGTATTACGATATTTAAATGATCTTAATCATTTTTTTTTCATTATCATTTTTGTAACTCATTACTAATATCAAACATATCTAAATTTCTGTTTAAATTAATTAAAAAAAATACTTCTTAAGATATTCTTCTAGTAATATATACTAATATTTCTAGTAATATATTTTCTACACATAAAACATATAAAAACATCAACTTCGTATTTATATTAGAATTTTTCAATTAAATTTAATATCATATAGCATGTTTTAAATTAAAATTATCTCGCTTAAACCATCGCAGTATTCGATCACGGACTGACGCAACCCTCGCGAAGCTTTACATGTCATGTCTCTTTAGACTTAGGATATATGGAATATGGGTTCGAAAAGGTTTGAGATTATCTGCATGCCGGGATTCTTTTGAGGGTTGCACTCGTCTGAAACAATTCTCCCAGATTCTGATACATGCGTAGGGTTTCTATTTTTATTTTTTTTTTGAGACCCCTTTTTCTAGAGGGGATAGGAGCAACTTGGACTATTAATCACCGGGGTCAGCGTGTCGCGTTTCTTTGCCACAATTTCACGGATGTCCAATTTTTCACGTGGAACCCCTAAGTCCTGAATCGCCTTTCCCTCCCTGAAAACTGGGTTACGCACAAAACTCGGATTGATTTATTTCAGTCGTCCCACACGCATCCGTTTCTCACACCATTAATACTATGGTCTTTATATTTTGTATCCCTTTTCAGCGATTTGGATTTTCCAAATTGCGTTCTCGCTCTTACGTCGGTTTTTTCGTAAGGGTTGCAATGCTGGAGTTGAGAAGTTTTAGCAACTCCATTTTCTTCTAATTGTCATTAATATATTGATTAAATGAAATAATTTGTATTTAAATCTGATATAAAATAATATATACAATATTTTTATTTTATAATATATATTCAATTGCAGAATCCACCTTTATATTTTTCTATGAATATTTTTTAATTAGATTTTATGGTATAGAGTGCAAAAAAATCTGTACAAAATTATCTTTTCTTTTATTATAAAAAAAAACTATTTTTAAAATAATTTTATAACTTTTTGAATTAAAAAAAATAGTCATTAGAGTTGAAAAAGCAAACTATATTGTTGTAATTAATTTAAATATTGTTAATAGTACTACAGGGTTTTATAAATTCTAATTAATTTTTGAAATGGATTTTGATATACATATTTATTTTAAAATGAAATCGACGACATTTAAAATTTAATATTTTTGTAATAAAATTTTATATTTTATGGATATTTAATAAATTGTTTTTTTTTTTAATATTATCTACATTTACAATAAATAAAAAAATGTTTCAAAAATATTTAACACCACTCTATTATCTAAATAAAAAACATCGTATTATATGAATTTTTAAAAATTTTATGTTAACGGCAACCCTTATTTCTCAATATATTTGCAGTCAACGCGAAATTTGCGTTTCGCCGCACCAGATTTTAGATAATGTAGCGTGCTGGAAGTTCTCAAATGTTTTGACGTGTTCAAAATTGCAGTGACCCGCGACCAAAATTTATGACTGTTTTTCTATATATATTTTTTTTAATTTTCACATTCAAAAATTTTATTCATTAACATCATCATTGTTATCGTTCAACCTTCAAGAAACGCAAAAACAAATGTTGCAGCGCGTGCATATCCGTGAAAATTTTCAACAACCCTCAAACATCAAGATAAGTATCGAAATAAATTGATTTTTCACATAATGTTAATTAATTACTATAATTATTTTTATTTGTGTTTCAGATTTATATTCGTCAAATTTGTAAACATTCATCGATTTTAAACAAATATAATTAATAATATATTTCTATTATAAAATGCATCATCATTCAAACTGTTTCATAATTTTACGTCTGTTTATTAAATTTGAATTAATTAATTATATTGGATTTTATTTTAATATATGATAATTGAAAGGCGTAAAATTATTTTATATTTATTTATTTGATATCATTTCCATTACATTTCGTCTTTAATTAATTATATACATATATTTTTATGATATGTATACCGTTTTAATTCATATATTTAACGAAAAATCTGAATGATCTGTAATGGAAATTTGAATATATGTAGTATAATTATATCAAAAATAAACAATTTGTTAAAATTAATTAACTAATACTCTAATTTACATAATATAATTGAATTGCTAAATATATAAATTATACTACATATTAAAATTGATTTATTATATAATATATGAGATAATTTTTGATTAAATTGTTATAATTTTAACAGGATTATATAGTATTATGTATAAATATAAATGAATTAAGAATTATTTAACATTACATTTTTTTTTTTTGTATGGTGTTCGAATAGCAGGCAGCGCTTTAAACGGTCAGCGTGTAGTGGAATTTCCAATAGGTGACGCGGCTCTTACTTTGGCAGCTCACGGAATCGCGGGAGCCACACTTTGGGTGCGTGTGGAGCCTCGTGTTACTGCAACGCATGCCAGAAATTTGACCCTTTGGGCGTTCAGAGTAACTAAGAGACCACCGACCACCAATGGAACAAGACTCAGTGCACAGGTTATATTAAACGATAAACAGTTTTATTTGAATATATATATATATATATATATATATATATATATATATATATATATATATATATATATATATTTTAATTTACATAATATATAAAATAAATTCAAAAATGTTTAATTATTTTTTAAGTGTTAATATATTTTTATAGAATATCAAATGGTTGATTTTATACAAAATCTATATATATACAGTGTGGAAGTTGCTTAATTAGACCACCATGATACGCAATCATATTGGTCCAATTAAGCGGCTGATACGATTAATCGAAAATAAAAAATAATTGAAACATGTTTTGGGATTTTCGTTTTAGATTTAATATATAATATATATACATATATAGTATATATTTGTAGTGCTACTGAAGAAGGTGGATGATTTTTTTTCATAAAAAATAATGATTGTAGGACATTTTGAAATTGGTTTAAAAGGGTTATTAATTTAATTTTAAACTAATTTAAAATAAGGATAAATGAAAAATATAATGACCTTAGAATCCTAATAATTTATTTTTCTAACGATCAGCAAAGCATTTCTATAAATCAATTTAAAATATAAATTTTGTTTAACATATTTACTTATTATTAATCTTTAGTAATACGATTTGGGTGATACATAAAAACGTTCTAGTAATAAGTATGTTAAATTTATTTTTATTTTTATATGAAAATCAATATATAGTAATTTAGAAAGCCTAAATAATTCAAGGCTCAAGTCTTTATTATTGACTTGACATAGTTTAATTTCAGGAATTCGACGAGTACACGGAGATGGCCGGTTCGGTAGGTGTACGAGTCCAGGAAGGAGACGGAGGATCTTGGCAACGGGTCGACGTGACGGCCGGAGTCCGATCTTGGGCAGGCGGCGGTCCTTTTCTGCTGCTGCTCGACTGCTCCGGCTGCGGTCGAAGCGTTCGATTGCCTCTATCTGGAACTGCTAGACCTTTCCTAGTACTGAGGGCTGCACCCGGTGGAGCCAGAAGAGTTCGCAGACGAGCTCTCGACTGCGGTCCAGATGCCAGAGACCAATGCTGCAAGCAACGTTTCTACGTCAGCTTCAGGGCATTGGGTTGGGACGATTGGATTATAGCGCCACGTGGTTATTTCGCAAACTATTGTCGTGGTGAATGCGGTAATAATCGCACACCAGATACATTCCTAACATATTATTCACATGTGCTAGACGAGTTCCGCAGAATGGACAAATTGGCTGGACTGCGGCCTTGCTGTGCTCCGTTGAAGTTCTCCAGCATGTCGCTCATATATTTTGGACCCGATTCGAACATTATCAAACGGGACTTACCGAAAATGGTTGTTGACGAGTGCGGTTGTCCGTGAGCGAACATTATAACAAAAAAAAAAAAATATATATATATATATATATATATATATATAAATCAATCAATCAAACGGCCTGTGATTACATACCAAAATATTAAAAAAATAAATAAAACAGAACATATTTCAAAATTTCAAAAAAATAATCGTTCGTTTTTAAGTACACTTGTATGAAAATTGACGCTGAAAAACATTTTGTGCATTTTTTCAGAGTGTGCGCATTTGTTGCGCGAATCCTTGTTGTTTTTTCTATTATTGTTGTATCGGAGATAGTTATCGGAAAGCCGCAGGAACTACTGTTATATAAATATATATCAAAAATAATATATGATAATGATAAAAATGTTAATGATGAACGCAGAAATGAACGAGAACTTTCTCTTTTTTCCAATTAATGTTTTTTCTTCCCAGCCCCCGTAAATAAGAATATTTATAGGGAATAATTAAATTTATATTTAATGAAAAAAAAAGATACGCACATACGATGATCGTATGGATTAATTAATAATGATGATTATTGAATTATTATTATTATTATGATTATTATTATTATTACTAAAAAAATATTCAATTGAATTAATCGTATAATAATTGTAACACTTTTTTTACTGAGTCTTATCGACTGCTTTTTGATTAGTTAGCCAAATTATAAATTAATTAACAATGATGATTATTATCTTGATTATTGATTGATGATGATTAATGATTAAGTCATATGCGATGTTTATGATCTCGTGCGTCGTACCGAGTCGCGAGCCGCTGGCATCTAGCTCGGATTGGGGACCAAAAGCTCTTTCTGCGATTGTCTTCCATCGAATATATTTATTATTATGAAAAAAAAAATATATCGAGGATATATATTCTATTTTGTTTCTATGTAATTTTTGATTATTTTTTTTCGTTTTTTTTTAAATTATTATTAACGACGCGTGTCTTCGACTGCAATTTTGTGATATGTATTCATGACGTTCGATTTTTAATAGAACGTATAGTGTGATTAAGTTACGTTTAAAATATATATTGTAATTATTTTATTTTAATTTTTTTTTTTTGATGATGAGAAGACGAGGCTCAGAGAGCGATAGACGAATATACATATTAAAAAAAAGCTTCTCGTACGTTTATTGATTTGTATTTTAGGTTTTCGATCCGATCTAGAATCCAGCATGGTTTTTGAAGTTCGATTTCACCCTCATGCCGTATACATTGTTAAGATTTTTTCCGTTAGAACGGGGTGAAATCTGCTTTTTTTACTGAAATGTACGACTGTTAAAAAAATAATTAAAACATTTACACAAACACACACGTATACACAATACACACATATACACATACACATGTACACATATGAAATATATTGTATTATTTATAGATAGGCTTCAATTAATTAAATTAAAAATTGTGTGAGGGTATGTCATGCGCGGTCATACCGCGTCATCAGAACGATTCGTCCTACTCGAATGTGTTAAAAATTATTATTAATGTATTATTGAGGAATAATTAAAAAAAAAATGGCGATTGTTTGTTAATTTAACAATCGTGATTGTGTACGTTGACTTATTGCGTTTACGGTTTGTGAATGGAAATTTTGCGTTTTCATATTAATTAAAAAAAATTAATAAATAAAATAAAATAAAAATAAAATAAATTACGGAATATTTCGTAATTAAGTTTTGGGTCAATTTTGCGCATTTTTGCTATATGATGAAAATAAAACAATTATGAATGCACTATATATATATATATATATATATATATATATATATATATATATATATATATATATATATATACATATATATATATATATATATATATATATGTACAGAATGAACAGCGCGATTTTCCTTTGGAAAATGTACACGCGCGTAAGGATGGTTGTCGATTTTCTTTTTTTGACGATGAAATTTTTTTTAGAATGATTCGCAGATTGTTTGATTGAGAATTTTTCTGTGAATGATGATTGAGAGTTTTTCTGAATATATACAACAAATACATATATATATATATATATATATATATATATATATATATATATATATAAATATATATATATATATAAAGAAAAAGATCCTGATAAAATCATAGACACATATGCTGATGACAAGTTACATGACAATAATGCGCAAGTTTTGTGGATGCTTCGTTTCATTATACAAAAAAAAATATTATAAATGAATTATATAAACATTTATGTCTAAACATACGAAAAGTAATCAAATTGTAAAAATACACTTCTTTTTGAAATATGTAAGAAAAGTGAGGCGATGAATCTTGGACGAGACCAACGGTTGGTTAATTAATTAATTAATCGATTAATTAAAAAAAATATACAAAATCAACATTGTCAATGAAAATATACTGTACTGCTGATATAACGTTTTGAGGGTTAATATTTTCCTTACTAAAAAATAAATAAATTTATTAAAAAAAATACAATGTTGACTCTTTTAATGTTATACATATGTAATAAACAAGAGCTTTTCACCTTTAGATCGAGACTTTTTTAATTAAAAAAAAGGAGAAAATTGATAATTATTAAAAAAAACGTTATATCATGTTTGGATTGTAAGAGACCAAAAAAATTACACAATAAGCGGATAATATCAGTATGTCTTAAATTCGTTGATAACTTTATAATAATTGTAAGTTTAAGTCATATTGATGCTATCTTTAATAATAAAATATAAAATTATATATATATATATATATATATATATATATATACATATACATATATATATATATATACATATATATATATATATATATATATATATATATATATATATTATGATAAAACTATAATCAAGATAACTTCTGTCTTTCCTGTATAATAATGATTCCTATTTTTACACTTATAATGTAAGAAATTACCTCAATATTTAATCCCCTCTAAGTATCACATATTATTAAAAATAAATAAAAAGTTAATAAAAATAAATAAATCATAAAATTTTCCAAAAAAATAATAATAATAAATAATGGTTTGAGTTTGAAAACATAGTTTTTATACAATGATCATATTGTTCGAAATGAAATATGAAAAAAAGTTTGTATGCTTTTTTTGAACAAAATAAGGATTTTCCATATAATATACATACATATATATATATATATATATATATATATATATATATATATATATATATTCATTACAATATATATGTAACATTAAATAGGAGTGCATCAATTTTATATAATGTAGCATATTTATTATTATTATTGTTCATGTATAAAAATTAAATTAAATAAATATCCTATATCAAGTTTTTTATACATATGAAAACTTTCTCATTTTATTATTATATGTATTTGTAAAAAGTGTTAATAAGAAAGTTTGTTGTCGACAACCGTTGGATTCTTCTCGGATTCGCCACGTTAATTTTTTTCTTCGATTCCCTTTCATTCAACATTGATTTTTTCTTATCTAAATTTATATTTCTTAAAAAAAAATCATGTAATTGTTGGTATATTTGTTTATATTATTGTCAATAATTCCTTGTGATAAATCTGTTCGATTGTGTATTTTTTATTATTATTATTATTATTGCATTTTATTTTATGTTTATATTGTTTTGTTTATGATTAAATCTTATTTTTTTTAATAAAATCCACTATGAATTATATAATATTCGTTCCATACTTTCAGACAAGTTTATATCCAACAAACATGAATACAATAAATTTTGAAGATAACACTTGAATTTTCATTTTATTTTTCCCAACCTGATATCAACTATAATTATATAATTATCCTTAAAATATTTTATTTATAAAAAAAATATTTTTTAACTGATTTTACATATCAGATTAAAAATTATCTTTTAAATTAAAAATCAATTTTTTTATATAGCGATAATTATTAATAATCATCATTATCAAAATTTAATATAGGATATCAACTGAATTTTTAGCATTTTCATCAAAAACAAAAAAAAAAAGGATGTGATCAATCAAGATCACCTCAGAATCTATTTTGAGTAGAATAAATGAAACGCCTCAGGTTTTAATGAACGAAATTCTAACGACGAGATGATGTATTACAGGTATATAAATAAATCGTTTCACCATTCAATTTTATTCATAGCGTTATTTGTATAATAACGATTAAAAATAGAAACTGTTGAACAATTAACCGATCGTATTTCGCACACTGTAACAAATAAATAATTAGAACGTGTTCATATCCTCGTATAATTTGACGGTTTAACAATGAGATTATATAAGACGCGTTAATACGTCAACAATAACGAATTATGTCAAAATTCTGCTATTTATATTATGTATTATTTAAAAATAAAGTTTTTATTTATTCGTTGCATAATATCATTGGTTCTCAAAATAAGAGTTAAAGAGATTTTAGTATTTTTTTTTCAAAGAAAAATTATGAAATATAGTCTCATTGAAAAACATTCGTGATTATTATAAAAATTAAAAATATTCATAGTAAAAAAAAATTAGAATTTTTAAAATCAATAGATTTTGATTTTAAAAATTCTAATTGCTGATTATTATGCAATTTTAAAATAATGATAATAATCCTTTTCTTTCAGAAGTTTTTAACATATAATTCAAAATAGTAATCGAAAACTAATCTTTTGTATCAAATTATTTATTAGAAATGAAATGGTGGACAAATTTGTAAATTTATTGTTAAGAAAATTTTTATAAATATTAAAATTACACAAAAAATAAACAAATAAACAACATAATTAGAATCGTTTATAGTTTCGTAATTAATATGGGTTCTATTATATAAATGATTACTACACAGTATAATATTATAGTGTATATAGTTCCATTATATTAATCTATACATGATCAGTTATAATATTTTTTATTTTAAAATAACTTCATTTAGTTTTTGCATATTTGTGATATTTGAAGACAATCTGATTTGCTGATATTTAAAAATACTCTTTTTTTTATATTTTGTAAAATATTTTTTTGACAAATATGCAAAAATCTTAGATTAGTATAAAAATTTAGACATCGGAAAAAATGTCTAAAATTTTTATACTTATATTTTTGTATTATATTTCAAAAATTTTTATTTATGGGTACATTTTATGATTTTTATAACATGAAACAAAAATATCATTATATAATTACTTATTTTTTTAATTAAAATTATCAATATTTTTTTATCATTTTAAACTTCTTTAAATACATTATTTCCATAATTTGTTAGCGCAATCAACAATGCAAAAATATGTTAAATTTAAACTATATATATATATATATATATATATATATATATATATATATATATATATATATATATATATATATATATATATATTAAATAAACTAACGGGTGAAAATATAACGCAATATCATTTTGAAATTATTTGAAATGTGTTATTTTCATTAAAAAATAGTTATATTTAATAAAGTATATTTAGTGCTGTACATTGATGATAAATAGAGATAAAATTTTATATTAAAATAATAAATATATCGCTTTGTATAATCAGAAATATTAAAATAAATAAATATAATAAAAATATATAAAGTGATAAATATGCTCAGAATGAAAAATCACCGTTCTTCCGTTTCGTTAATTCCTCAACTTGGCACCGTTCGAGCAACCCCAAACTATTCGCGACTATTCCGTTGTCTCTTAAACAGATTCCAAGTTCTTTTTTCTTTTTCAAGAATATATCACGAACGCATTGCGGACAAATAAAATGATATGTTTGGATGAAGTCCAAAGGGGCATCCTTAAGAGGAGCAATCGATATTGCAGGAGCCACTAGGTCTGCCGTCATGACAACCAACCCCCAACTACAAAAACCAGCTCGTCTTTGCATGGCCTTAGAGACAACAACGAGATCAACTGTTGCGTAACACCCACACCATATATTCCATCTTCAAACTGGCACACGTGAGATTTTAATCAGAGACGATGGAGAATAATAAATATAGCTCGAACGACGAATCGATACGGCAATTTTGTTGTACTTGTTCCATTTCATGATTAAATATTGTTTTATGACAGAGATGCAATTGATTATTTGATTAAATAAAAATTAAAATAATATTTTATTAATATCCTAATATGATTTAGATATACTACTGTGATTAAAAAGTAAGGTGAAGGCAGATGAATTGTATTTTTTTCCTATGTTAGTAGGACTGTCCATAACATTTGCTAAGTGTCTGTTTGTCAAAGGTTTAATTTTTAAAGACACGTGTATTTCTGAGATACGCGTATTTTTACAACTCTTGGTTCCTTCATCACGATAATGCATCATGTCAAACTACATTGGTTCTTCGCGACTTTTTTGTCAAAACCTCGACTCTTATCGTTCCGCAACCACCGTTTTCGCCTGATTAGACTCAGTGTGACTTCTGGTTATTTAGCAAACTTAAAAGGCAAATGCAGGGACACGATTGAAGAGATAAAAACCGAATCAAATTGATTTGGAAGAATAATTAAATAAATAAACAAATTCATCTTACTTTTTGATCACAGCTTTTTTAATTCTTGGCATACTCGAACTATTCTTATATATTTAGCTCATTTTAACCAATAATATTTACTTTTAACAATAGAAGTAGTATATTGTAGTTAATGTGATACCTGTGTTTATTTTAATGAACATAATAGTTCTCGAACACAACCAACTCGATATTTCACGTGGTAATTTGAAACTATTGATTCTTTAGATATGACGATTTATTATTAGAACTGAGATTGAAAAATTCTATTTATATATAGAGATGAATTAATAGAAAATGGAATTAAAAATTGATAGCGTCAAATGTATTGTAATTTATAAAATTTCTCTGGAATAAAAAGTAACAAAAATAAATATATTTTACTAATTTTTATTACATCTATAGTAAGTCATATTTTATTTATAGAAAAGTAGTGTGTATAAGTAAATTGACCAACTTTTTACAATGAAAAGGAAAATAATGGAAATTATTTTCCTTTTCATAAAAATAAAAAAATATAAAAGGAGAACTATTTTGTCCTCCTTTTTATAATGGAAAATTGCTTATTAAAAAAGGAGAACACTATGTAATCGGTTAAAGAAATTGTAAAGAAAAGGCTATAGAAATTCTAGTAGCTTTAAAAACCAAAAGAAAAGGTCCTCAGTCTTAGTGTCTGATTTTATCGATTTCAAAAATTTCAAAATCGATCAAATACGAAAATTTACAAAAAAGAGGACATTTTCAAAGGACAGCGGTTGATCATTTTAATTTAAATATAAAAATTAAAGAACTCACAACGATATGAATCTATAACAAATTATTTATAACTTTCAGTAAAATATCTGTCGTAATTATTCATTAAAAAATCTATCTATAATATATATCTAAAAACAAACGTATACAAATCACCCTCGTTATTAATTCGTTTCTTTATTAAAATATCATTGTGAAAATAATTGATTTAATGAGCTTAAACACAAAACAGAATAAGAAATACAACGAGTCAAAAGCGAAAGCGACCAATTTGCATCAATAAATCCGAAAGTGAACAACGGTGGTTATTTATTGTAAAACAATGAACGGGCTTCGGGTATATTGTTAAAGCTATTATATATATATATATATATATATATATATATATATATATATATATATTATGGTAAATTAGTGGAAAATTCGTCGGGGTCGCTGACTTCGATAAGAAGCCTTTGCGGAATTCAATTTTACAGAACGCTTTTCGCCCTCGCGAGGGATCCTTTTGCAGGATGTTTCTAAAATTAACTTTTCCCAAAGGAATTATATACATTTTGTTATAATCGCGTTCCAATATTAAGTATATATTACATGATGTAGATGTAAAATGAGAACCGAATTCAAAAACAAATATCGCATGTCCATTCATATTTTACGTATCAATAAGATACAAATGATCGAAATTGAAACGTGTGCTGGGCATTATTTAATTTAAACTGAATTGAAATTTAATCTGTCTATTTAGGTGATATAATGCGAAAGATTTGATCGACGTATGAAATGAGATTAATTAATTAATTAATTAAATAGAAATCAATTCATTGAATATTTCATCTAATCTTATGATTGACTAAATAGGTGGGGATCCTTTTTGCATGTAAATGTCACTTTTTAGCAATGGATTCTCATGGTGGTCGTATTAACCAAATAAAAATGTGTAAAATTGGGTAAAATAAGTAGTTAACAATATTTAGACATTTCAATTTTGGAGTAAGACTGTAAATATATTGACTTCTAATAAAAGCTTACTTCGTAAAATAACGAAAGATCGTACTTATACTTCAAATGTCATAAATTTATATATGTATGAAAAAAATGTATAAAATACATGTTCAATAATAAAATCAGTGATCAAAACTTTATTTTCAAGCTTACTGGCTAATTTTAAAATTTCAGAAATGTCTTTAGACGTATTTTTTTTTTGGTTTATTAATAATGTCATTATCACTATCATCGCTTTTTTCAACATTGACACCATATAAATCAATTTTTCTTTTCCTGTTTCCTAATCAATAAACAATTCATCGACGGCACCGAATTGTAAATTCTCAAATCCTCGACCAAATGTTTCTTTAATATTTAAAATGTTAAAAATTTCATTGCTGGTATTACATGGCCATACTGCTCTCCAACAAGCATTTAATGTTGACTTTTTAATTTCTTGATTTAAAAAAAATATTTTTGTTTTTGTACTAGTATTTTTTCATTGCCATCTGAACGAAACATCTATTTAAATCATAAATAAAATTTGATGAAAATTTTAAAAACCAGATATACATCAGAAACAAAACAATGTATATATTCGATAATTTTTTGAGATGATCTTAAAAATTTAGTTTTTCACCATTAAAAATTAAAATATTTTATTACATAAAGAAAAAAAGTCAACTTTATCATTATTTTTTATTTTAAGAAATTTTTGCACATGAATTAAAATCCTATAAATGCAAATTTAAAATTTATGAATAAATATAAATTAAGCTATTGAAAGAATTATGTAATTAAAATACAAGTTGATTTAATTAAAAAAAATATATAAGTAATTGAAATATTACATTTTATACTATATTTTTAAATATAAAATTAATATATAACAAAAACGAATAACGCGTTCGTCAGTTAAGAAAACTGATAGAAAATTTTATAAATAAAAAGGACAATATTTTTTTTTATCCACTTAATCAATATTTGTCCGGATGCAGACTTTGTTGTCTCTAAAATTAAATATCCCCTGAAATGCTATTTGAGTAGTTTGAATCGACATTCGATTATATTTTCTAAGCATAAATTCGTGTGCGATATTTCTAAAAATATTTGCTTCGAGATCGTATTTTTGTATTTATTTACGGAAATATATTCTGGGGTGTATATTTTATAATAATATTATACAACGTTTTCACAGTATAATTTATAATTGGACTTGTACGTACATATATGTACATCTTTCATTAAAAACCTACACACACATATAAAAAAATAAAACATTGAAAAAACGAGCGAATAAATTGGGTTTTTATTTTTACGACATAAAATAAGATGTTTTATTTATTTATATATTTTACTAATATTATTCATTCATGACTAGTGCGTTAATATTGTGTTATTATTGTTTCGGTTTAATCGATATAAAAAAATGTATAACGAACGAAAGTTGTATTAATTCGAAAAAAATACGTTTTTGTTTGTTTTTTTAATTTATGTAAGTAAGTTGAAAAATTGTTATATAATTACGTTTCTTTCGATAATTTAAATAAACGTCGGTTAATGAAAAAAATGATATTTATGTTGAACATATATTTACATTTAATGATATTTATATTGAACAACGGTAGTTAGAAATGTAAATGTTAAATAAATTAATTAAATATCGTTAAAAAGGTTTTATTCATTATTATACGGTAACGTGATTTTTATTTTTTTTTAGATTAAATTGCATTTTTGTACGTTTCGAAAAAAGTAATAAATTTTAACCGATATTTATTTTAAAAAATGAAATTATGTGAAATTGATCCGATTGAACATTATTTTATAGCGAAATTCTTGATTTAATATTATTTATATCTAAGAGAGGAATATGATTTTTTTTAAATTAATATACGTAACATATTTACAAATAATATAAAATTTAATATATTATATAAAAAAAGAGAAAATTCTTTTATTTGAATTTTATTCAAAATGAAAAATATTTATTGTAATTTTTTTTATATTGAAATTTTAATATATCAAAAAAATGCATTAATTTAATAAAAAAATAAACGTTGTATATATACTATATGTATATATATATATATATATATATATATAACATTTTATACGATGAAAAATTTATTAGTCATCTACAATATTTATAATTATTTATCAAAAATGAAAAGTTAATAATTTGTACGCTAAAAATAAAAATGTTTATGGTCGCGTATTGTGGTGTCGGGAGCGATGTTTTGGCGTTCGGGTGGCGCTATGCGTTTGCGGTCGAATTAGTGATCGGTTTTGTGCTTGCGAAGTGAGGAGTAATTGACTGATAATTGACATATTGTTAACGTTTATATGTTCCTGATGAGCGTCAAATGCCGGTTATGGCGGCGCATGCCGCGCCGTCTTTGTTGACGGACGGCACCGGCATCGTCACCGGCGTCAACACTGGTCGTCGCGCTCGTTTTGCCGCTGCCTCCGCCTTCAAAAGTGTGGCCACGGTATGTAGTCGTTTATACTCTTATTTATATACTCTTAACAGTTTGAAAAAATGTCGCGTAGTTCGGTTTTTGTACAAAACATTCGAGTCACTCGAGTTCGTAACGTCGAAAGTCGCCCGCAACGCCATCTATCGTCCATTTTATCGTTCGTAAACTTGTCGTTCCTGTCATAAGAATAATAACCTAATGCGTCAATTTTCAACGACGACTAATGGTCGGCGCCAACTTTTCTTTCGCGCATATTCAAATCCAAATTAGCCAAATACACAGTTACACTTCTAATTTTGACGTTAACTCGCGTTCTTTTTTCGAATTCTTAATTTTCTTTTATTGAGATGTTTGCTCTGTATCGTCGCTCCGGATTAAATAATTTTAATATTGCGAATACTAAATTCGTTTAAATTGAACTGACTTTATGATTTTTTAGTAGAAAAGTGTGGCGATTCTGATTTCTTTCTGCAAAATTGTAATATATCCGCGGATATAATGTTAGGAAATATCAATTACGTTAATTTCACAAATGAATTCTATATTTTTTCTTTATAAGAAACGAAATAAATCCGGTTTCATATAAATTTAATAGTGAAAACAAAAAATATATAAATGTAGTAAAAATATTTAAAAACGTAATAAAAGTAGGTTTTAAATATAAAATTGTGGTAATTTTAAATTAAATCTAAATTTTGTGTCGTTCGAAATCAATATGAGCGTTTTATATAATATTATAACTATAAAGATGTTTGTTTTTTAATGCAATTTTTATCCTGTTGTTATCCAATTTTAAATTTCTGTTATAGGAATTATATCATAGAAGAAAGTCTCAAGAGGAAGAAAATTTACACGAAACTTTTGTTTCTTACGTTCGGGCGTTAACCGGTTCTTCGGCGAAAAAGGTTTGCGTTTATTAAATATAAATAAATGATAATTACTTTATAATTATCGTTAAATTTTTAGGAGCCTTTACCCTTTATTTGGATGGAGCACAGCTACGCGAGAGCCGGTAGCGGAGGAGGGAGCGGTAGTTGTGCCGGAACGCGGTTGTTACTCGTGCGGAAACCTCCTCGTTGTCCCGATTGTCATAATCAGAAATTTCACGACGACGAATATGTGGACGTTGAAACTATTGAGAATGTTGGTTTATTTTTCAAAAAATTCAGTTTCAAATGTTTTATCTATTTTATTTATAAAATATTTTTATGTTCTGGTTAATTAGGAGCCTCCTCCTCCATTATTGCTTGATGAAATCCCATATTGGGAAAAAGCGCTTGTCGAATGCGATATGATCGGCGAAGATGAAGACCTTAAACCTGATTGGGAAGAAAAATTGCACAGGTCCTTTTTTACTTTATGATTTTTCAAATTCAAATAAATTTTTGAAATTTATAAGTATTTTTTTATTTTAGCTTGGCATGGAATTCTGCCCAAACGCTTTTATTGGAAGAGGCTCTTGTAATTATTCATAATACAAGGGCTGGTTTATTAACTGCTGGCCCTGCTGGAGCACGTAGAGCTGCTGCTCGTGGTGGTGGAGCGAGAGCGCTACGAGCGCTTCTAGCTACACCACAAACCAAATGGCAACCATGCCTTGCACAGTGGTTACACAATGCTTTAACAGAATATTTACCCACACCGCTTTTAGCATGTTATAGAGAAATAATGCTTGTATGTATTTTTTTTTGTGTATAACTTTTATTTACATATTTTATATTTTTTATATTTTTTAGACCATGAAAAGTAAAGTTCCAGTATTAGTAGAAAAAATGACACTTGGTCATCCACTAACAGGACGTATTCAAGGCGCTGAAAATGGTACTACTGGTCCAACGATAGCGTCTGCAAGTATTCAGTCTGATCCAACAGCGCCAATATTAGTTTTGGTACCTTCCGGAAGGGATAGACGTGATGCACGATGGGCAGAAAGATTAAGAGCTGTTGCTCAAGTGCATATAATTCATTCTCATCAATGTAATTTTCATATCTTTTTACCTGTATGTGTTTCTTTTATATATAAAAATAATACTAACTATTGAGAATTGTTTTACAGCTAGCTGGCCTCCAAGTTTACCTTTACCAATGTGTTTAACTCAATTAATGGGTTCAGCTAGATCACGTACAGAATCTATAAAAGCCGATAATCCAAATCGGCCCATCGTATTAGTTGGATGTGGTGCTGGTGCTGCTATTGCCGCTCAAGTAATTATTATTTGCACTATTTTTAACAAATGAATGTAATTCATTTATTTATATTATTATTCTATGTTTTAGCTAGCAGTCACAGTACAGGGTATTGCGGGTTTAATTTGTTTAGCTTTACCATTGTTAACTGCTGATGGACCTCGTGGAGGACCAGATGATTGCTTATTAGATCTGTCATGTCCTGTACTTTTTGTTATTGGACAAAATGCCTCTCAGTGTTCGTTAGTAATTTGAATAATAATAATTTTAAGTATTTTTTGTTGTTATTTTTAACACATGTATATTTTTTATAGACAACAAGATGCTGAGGCATTAAGATGTAAATTAAAAGTTAAATCAAGATTAGTTGTAGCTGGAGGAGCTGATGAATTATTACGATTACCTCGCTTGAAAAGACAATTGGAAGGAGTAACGCAACGTATGATAGAATGCGCTATTGCTGTATGATTTTAAATGTATTTAAATATTCACATTATTCAAGGAATCATGATTTAAAATGTTTATATTATTTTTATTTAT
Source organism: Leptonema lineaticorne (assembly GCA_024500535.1). Taxonomy (NCBI): domain Eukaryota; kingdom Metazoa; phylum Arthropoda; class Insecta; order Trichoptera; family Hydropsychidae; genus Leptonema; species Leptonema lineaticorne. The sequence goes on from JANIJI010000003.1 coordinate 2,739,713, forward strand.
AGGACGAAGTCTCTAGTTTTTTATCGTTTTTGTTACAAAAAGAAAACGATATGGAAACTTGTTCTTCTCCTGAAAGTTATAGTGGTCTAGATGGTGATGATCATCACAATCCAAATATTTCTATGTTAAATGTCCACAAACGCGATAGTTCTTCGTTCAGTAACCATCGTGGTATATCTTCCTCAAATGAACCAAGAAGGAAAAAAATTCGTCATAAACGTGAGTATAGTGTAATTTAATGAATTTGCATTAATTTCTTAAATATATAATTCAAATTGAAAATACATTTAATATATACATATTTCAGCACCTATTAAAACTATATCACCAATTAAATCTCGAGGTACAACATTATATGAACTTAATAATCCTACTTCTGAAGAAAGATCCCTGAGCATTGGAGATATACATAGTAATCAAAGTATTAGATTTTTCTTTTATATAATAATTACTTTTTTTCAATCTATATATTTACGTATTTTATATTTAAATAGTTCGTATTGACGAGGATACATCTTCATCTAATATTGGAATTGCATCTCTATTCAAACGATCAGAACCAGGTTCATTTGTACAAATTACGAACAGTCGTGTGAAGTAAGTTAAATTTTTCGAAAATAAAGTATTTTTATTACTATTATAACTAATGATTTGTTTTTTTTTAAGAATGACAGGAAATGGTGCTTATGGTAAATTAAATTATTTATATATAAAATATTTTTTTGAAGTTATGTCACTAATGTGATTATTTTTTTTAGATGCAATTTCCAAAGGAAGTGCAATTAAAGGTAATAAGCTATTTAATTATAATTTGTGTGCATATTTATTTATTTGAATTGATATCTAGCATAATTATAAATACCATTTAGTAATTCTTTGCTTCATTATAGTACTTGAATAAATAGTATCATTCTAATAAAATTTGATAGGTGATACTGTTTTTGTAATTAAAATACTAGATGTATTTTTCATTGATTAAAAATGAAAATTAAGGTTATTCGCCTATTTTTATTTGTATAATAAATTAGTCAGAGTGATTTTAAAACTATCTGCGTAGTCAATCCTAAAAGTAGCTTCGTTTTAAGTACTAATCTTTGTCTTGTTTCACATTGTTTTAGTTAACTTGATATTCCAGAATTAGTTAACCATGTTTACCAATCAATTTTCCTTTAAAGCCATTTATTAAAAAAAAATACTATGAAATCAAATAATTTCTAATAGTTTTTTACACAATATTAAATATAGTATGTAATGTATATTTTCTTTTATTTTTAGTGCTTGAAAATATTCCATATAAAGCGACGAATTTGTTGGGATCTTCGAAAGTTGGATTAACAGGTGTTTCTGTCACAGCTACAACACCTATTGTTTTCCCACCCAAACGAATTCAACATCCAATACAGGTATAATTTAAAAGTTTTTATATTGGGGGGTTTAAAAATTCTTAAATATTATTAATTTCTTGTATTTTAGCCTTCTGATGATCATGTTTCAAATACCATTTCATCAACAAACATTATGGATTTACCAATAGTTTTTGCAGATGACAATAAATCAATTGGTAATTTGTGTATTATTATTTTTTAAATATATTTATCAATATTGTAAATATTTATATGTTTAATAACATGTATAGTTATACGATATAGAAAAATGATAGAAATTTTGTTTGTAATTTTAGAGCACGAAACTAAAGTGGTATCAAATCAACAACAACCTCCATCGATTAAAACTATTATAATTAATAAACAACAAGTAATATCAAATGCTGTGAACTCCACCATCATAGATGCAAATCAAAGACCTTTGCCTAGTTCTAGTCAACAAACTACACAAAGAAATGTTATTCAAGTTAAATTGCCATCGAGTTCTTCAAACAACCAAATAATTGGAAATACTCAAGTTACTACTAAACCAAATGTTGTAAAGGTAATATTGGCTAAAAGGAGTTCCACTGACGCTCCTAAAACATCTAATGATGGTTCTGATATACCTAAAAATCAAGTTTTAAGTAAACCTATTATTGTAAAGGGAAAGGGATCGCCTTTAACTACATTTAAAGTATTTCCTAGTAATATTTTCCATAAAGGATCTAATGTTTTTACACCTAATAAACAACATTTAATTATTAAAAGAGCTGTTGTTCCTAGTGGTTTAAATATACCAACAGTTACTGGAAACGACACAAAGAAATTTACAGAAAATGCTAAAGTTGATGGAGAATCTCTAAGAAAAAATTCTACAAATGACAGCGCTATTGAAGCTGCAGTTGCTAGTATTACAGGAGATAATTATCTGAAGGAAGGTTTGGAAAATTTTAATTTCAAAAATTAAAATGTTTTAAATAAGTTTCAATGGTTTTAAAGTGGTCGATAAAGATAATAAAAATAATTATCATAAAATATACGTTTAAATTGTTTCAAGAGCTAAATATATATGAATTTCATACCATTTAATTCTTTAGTATTTTATTTATCTTTAGGATTTATATTGGTTTTGAAGTTTTAAGCATTTTTAAAATTTCAATGCTCACTCATAATTGATATACAAACTAAATATTTGTTTGAGATTTCTGTGGAATAGAACTTAGTATCTTAATTTTTTGCAAGTGTTATTTGTACAAATATATATTTAATATTTTATTTGTTTACCAAATGAGAAACGGAATAATATGCATAATTGTAAAAGTTATGAAAAAAAATATTATAATTTATTTTTATGGCAGTTCAAAATCTAACTAACCCATCGTCCATTTTTATATATTAATTTGTTACATATTTTTAGAAATTAAAAATGTAAATTGGTTGTTATCGGAATTTTTTTATTATTTCGAAAGTATTACCTGCTTCAACCATTGTTTGTGTAGAATATGCTTTTCAAAGCAAAATTTGTAAATCATGATTTTAAAAATAAAATAATTTTTTAAGTATATATTTTTTCAATAATTATACCATCTTTATATCCTTCTACCTTTATTTATATTTAAATATATTTTAATTTTTATTTTGAAGATTTCTTTAACAAAAGTTTAAGTTGTTTTATAAAAATAATCGTTAAAAGTTTTTGAAATTTTTATCAAAAGACATTTTAAATGTTAGCGGTTTTCTAATAAATTATTTTAATATTATTTTAATGAAAAATGTGAAATATATCTGTAAACTGGGAAAATACTAATAATATAAAATATCTTATGTGTGTAATTGTAAAATTATACATGATTATATATATCTATTACTCATCAAACGAATCCAAAAATTGTTTTATTGCATCTTTATTCAGCTTAACTATGAACATTTCATGTATATTTATAACTTTATCCATTTTTCATTTAAACGTAAATTCATATAAGTAATGTGAATTTGTTTGGATTGTGCGAGATTGATTTTTTCATATTTTATTTTTATAGCAATTACTTAATAACTAACTTTTTTATATGTTATAACATGATATTTATGTAAATACAAGGTTTTTTAGCACTCTGAATTAACCTGTACGTGTTTTAGCGAAGTGCTAAATCTTAATTTATTTTATCACTGTTATCAACATAAATTAATACTACTTGTTATTAATATTTTTATTGCAGTTGAGAGGGAGTAAGTATTTGGAAAAATATTACATTTTTATAAATGAAAATTTGAACATTACTTTTATGTATAAGTGTATGTATATATATATATATATATATATATATATATATATATATATATATATATATATATATATACTGTAATTAATATTGGGAATGTACTTGAAATTTTATTTTCTCCAATATTCTATTATATTTCTTTTATCACTTTCACGTTAATCTCATTTACTTGATCATTATGGTTAAATATATAAAATTATTATGTAAAAAAAAAATAAATAAAATAATGCACACTGGGATAATACTTTGGCTCATTGTTAATGATAACAATTGTACTGTTGCGTTAATTTCACTTTTAATTTATTTGACAATATTTTTTTTTATTATTATATGTAAGTATATTTCTCAATCAATTCTAAATTGATTTTATATATTATGTATACTTACATTTACATGTGGAATTTTCATACATTTATATACATACATATATATATATATATATATATATATATATATATATATATATATATATATACTCGTATATACATATAAATATGTATATTGATTAATAATTGTTAATTGTTTCACTTACATCTGTTTTTTTTTAATATCAAAATGATTATTGCGTGCAGAAATGATCTGCTTGTACCTAAGACAACAAACAGTATCACTTAAATTTTATCCATTTACATAAGGAGTAGTCTTCATTGTAATAAATGAGAAATGATTCTTCATATGTTACAAGTAATTTGTACATTTCGATTGAAAAAGTATTAATAGTTTAGTAATTTTTTTAATACATATATATAGAAAAGTTATAAAAGAGGTAATTGTAGAGTTTTTTTACCTTCCTAAAATATGATAATAGCTGAAAGCTAATTAATATATATATATATATATTTAATTTATTAGCGATTGTATCGATAGAATTTTGTAAATTAATATAAAACTGACTTCTTATTTTTTATATTACTTAATTAAAATTAATAATAACTTATGTCGTTTTGTTTAATGAGAAGTCATATTAATATAATAGGGTTATTTGATTTTAATATCATTATTTGGATGAAATATATAATGAACGATTTTTGCATAAGAGGAGTTTTGATGCATGTATCTGATATTTTTATATTATAAAAATTATTAGATAATTCACACATTTACAAAATTAAACAAATTTCTTGTAACATATATATTATTGAAGATGATTTTTTGAAGAATCAAATATCATTTTTTATGTACGTGTATACATATACGTTAAATATGTGAACGTGTTTAAGTGTGCGTGTATGTGTGTTTTTTTTCTTTAAAAATCCATGCAAATTGTTTGTTTTCAACATGATAGTCAAGCTGAAGGCAAGATAAAATTAAAACAAAAAAAATATCACTGATAATAATGATAATCAAACGTTACAATCGGTCAGTAAAAACATGTGAAATGGCAGGATTAATTTTGAGCAGAAACAATGGATTTTTGAAAGTAGGCATGGAAATTTTTTTCACACGAAATATATAGGAGTGTTACTTATCTCGGAAAAAATTTACTCATTATGTTGATTACAGAAAAAAAATATAAAGTCTAATATTTGGAGGTTAAAATTTCACATTCACTTTAAGTTTAAGTGAAAGATTACTAATTGGTGTTTATTTGTTTTATCAATTTTTTTTAACCCTTTGCACATAAGAGCACCATATTTATGTTTGAACTCGGGGGTGCCGTTATATTGATATTTTAAGAAAACGATATAAAAATATGACGAATCCAAAGGGTTAATATTATATTTTGGAGTACTCGCATTAGATAAGACTTTGCATCGAAAATATTATTATTATTATTTTTTTTTTTGAAAAGATAAATATCACTCCAATATAATAACATGTCGTTTTACACAAGAGACATTGCAATATATATATATATATATATATATATATATAAATATAATATGTAGCTACCATAATCTTAGTATTTACTTAAAATTACTCTTCACTCTCGAAGGATTTCATTTTATTTTTTTAATATATTTCATTTATTTTTAACTCTTTGGGGGTCCCTACTCTGAACATTCAATAATATACGTTCGCTAATATAATATACACATAACTTGAAAAAATTACGAGTGATACCTTTCGTTTTTGATTCTTTTTTTAATATTTTTTAGTTTTATTATAATATTATATAATTTTATTATCGTTATCGCTATTATTATTACCATTAATATACTCGTGCATATGTGCATCACATTTTAAATCATCATAACCAACATCAAAATTTTTTGTCACACTTTATTGAAGTAGATAGAAATTGTATAAAAATTATGGATTGATAAAGAATCAAAAACGTGATGGATCATCGATTTTATATGAAGCCAAGGATCGTTTTTTTTTGTTATCATAATTTAGTTTTTTTTCTTTCTCATCGTTATTATTGTATTCTAGCTTTTAAATATTGAACACAAAAACAAATTTCAACTTATCATAAGTAGTACAAAGAAAATGACATTGATTTTATTAATATATTTTTTTTCTAATTCTTCATTCTAAATTTTAATTTAATTGGTGCTTATCATTTTTTTTGGAAATACAATTTAATTCTTATACAAATGATAAGTTTAGTAAGAAAACGTGATCACAATTACACGATTATTGACTTTAAAATAATTATCAACATATTTCTGCTTAAATGACAAACATGAAACTTCATTTATGTTTATGTTTGCGTCTTCTTCATATCATTAATAAAAATTCTGAGATTGTCAAAGATTTTTCACCATATAAAATATTTTAATATATTATTTGTACAAGTTATATTTTACTATATTGTTGATGTTTCTCAGTGAGTAACATATATCTTTAGATATATATTATTTTCATAATATATTTGTAATGTAATCTGTCACAATTTCATGTATGAGAGCCTATCAATAACTACTTTAAAGTCGATCATTTTGTAACAGTTCATTTTCTTACCGATTCATTAATATAATATTTGGAGTACAAAGAAGGAATTTTCAATAATTGAGGATATATATATATATATATATATATATATATATATATATATATATATATATGCATGTATATATATGTATTGAAAGTAAATAAATAAATATGAGTATTTAAAATATAATTTGATATATATATATATATATAACACTACTTTTGCCACGTTATTTTTGTACGAAATATTTTATTTTTGTTTTGTTCGAAACGTAAAACGACTTAAACTACAATAAATATTTATTCTTAACATGATTAATCAATTAACATATAACATTTTTTTCGCCTAACAAGAACGAAATAAATCTGAATAAATATATTTCAATTTTAAATGTATAGTTTAAATCAAGACTGCGATGCACGTTCTGATATAAATATAACATCATTAATAATAATAATAATAATATATGAATTTTAGAAAACATCTCAAATAAATAAAATTTTACAATAATAATTGAAAGTGATACTCTTAGGACCATTATAATAGGATTTTTAACATGTTTAAAACATTTATTTTAAGTAATCTCACTCGCCTTAAAAAATTGGCTTAAAATTTGTTAGATTTACACTCAATTCTCTATATAAATCTAAATTATTAAAGATTTTTCGAAAGCTATTGTAACATTTAAAGGTTTACATATATATATATATATATATATATATATATATATATATATATATATATATATATATAATTTAAACGAAAAAATATGCAAGAAAGCATAACGACAATCGACAATTATTATAATATATATATATATATATATATATATATATATATATATATATATATATATATATATATATATATATATATATATATACAAAAAAATTCTCAAATCCACGTAGTAACAATAAATAAGATATATTAAATATATATATTGTATAAACGATGATTTAAAATGCTTTCACATTGTGCGTCAAATTTTCATTAAATACTATTACACCGATTTTTTCACAACAAATCTTACATCTATAAGGCCCGCAATACGAATTTTATAAATTTTGGAATTTGAAAAATTGTAAAAATCAGCATTTTAAATAAAATGATATTTTAGAAATCGTTCAACGTTTTTCAAAATTCCAAAATTCTTGAAATTCGTCGCACAGGTCTATATATATATATATATATATATATATATATATATATATATATATATATATATACATATATGTATATATATATATATATATATATATATGTATATATATATATATATATATATATATATATATACATATATGTATATATATATATATATATATATATGTATATATATATATATATATATATATATATATATATATATATATACATATATGTATGTATTTATATGTAACTTTTTTTAAACTGATACGTTTCATTATTATTAAACGAGTTATATATAAATACACTATAATAACAATAATAATAATTGAAATATAATATATTATTTAATATGTGTATACTTATTTTTAACAAGATAAATAATATTATTATTTGGTCTACTTTAATATATATATTTAAAAAACTTTATATAAAGACTTTAGATTTACCTTATTGATATTACTATTTCAATTTTATTTAAACCATAACTAGTTATAAAATAAATTATTAATTAAAATCTGTATAAATCATATATAACATAATTTATTATTATTGTTATTATATGTATATGTAATGTTTGTTTGTTTATCATAATTAATATTATTATTAAATTGTGAATGAGATCTTTACGCCATTTTATAAATTATATATATATATGTGTGTGTGTGTTCATTTAAAATAAGTTAATTTAATCATGACTCAGTATACGTTAATTGTATTATTTTAATATATCTTGTGAAGTAATCACTTGACTAGCATCATCTTATTTATTACATTATATATATATATATATATATATATATATATATATATATATATATATATATATATATATATATATATATATATATATATATATATTAATATGATTTTAAAAATTTCATATCGATGCATCAATTTAACTTCTATAATAATAATTAATATTATTATATATAATGTGTATATAATATGCATGTACACTGCGTTACAAAAACAAATGAACACCACGTTATATCACTTATAGATTTGCATTTTACAAACGTTATTCTAGTACTAATATTAATTAATAAATGATCGGTATTATAATTAAATGATAAATTAATAAAGGTGTGAAACTAAAATTATAAATTTTACAATATATATATATATATTTATTATATTATCAGTCTTGGAATAATTGAAGTAAAAAGTGTGCTATTCGTATTTTGGTTTATTTTTAGTTGTGTTGTGTGAAGGTGTTATTAGTACTCGATTTACTTTATAGAATGCAAAGACGAAGTCCGTCTCTTTTCGTAGCGCAGTGTATATGCAAAATTAAAAATTGTATTTGGTCGTCTTTTAATATGGCAGCATTCATTCGAATCGAAGGCGATTAAGTAATTTAATTAATTAATCGACATTATATTTCGTTAGACGAAACTCAAACACACTCATTTAATAAATATATTTAACTAAATTTAATTAACGCTCATCGTGATTATTTCAGTTTTTTTCTATAAAACGTGCCATATCTTTTACTTTTTTTTTAATCAATTTTTTATTAACGTGAAATGTACTTATGATTGTTGTTTCGTATAATATTTATGATATATACAAAAATACAGTGTGAATCATAGAAAGACAAATATCGATTCTATTTTTTTTTTGTATTGATTGATGAGTTTTCAGTTATTTTTACGATCCACTCCGTATATATATATATATATATATATATATATATATATATATATATATATATATATATATATATATATATATATACATTTATAATTATAAAATACGAAATGCATTAACACCAATTGTATAAAAAAGAATAATCGACGAAATTATTAAATAGAAATAACTTTTTAGAATATCTACATTATCGACAGAAAGTTAATTACCGTCGAAATGTATGAAAATTTTTCTTATCATCATTTTCTTTTTGTTTGTATTATTATATAAATTTTCATAAATTTCAATATATTAATTGTATGTATGTTCATATATTAAACGTGTTTATGGTATATTTATATATGTATAGATAAATTATCTTAACACCAGTCTTTTATGGTGGTAATTAAATAATGGAAGGATGGATCTTCGTCCATATATATATATATATATATATATATATATATATATATATATATATATATATATATATATATATATATATATGTATGTATATATATATTCGCACTGAAACGTTGATATTTCTTTCGTTTAAATGTAATCTTTTTTCTCCGTTACTCTTTCGACATTTGAATCTCTTTCTTTTAGTTTTTAAATCATTATCGTTATCATTATTATTATTTATTATTATTATTTAGTTTAGGACTAGATTAGTTACTATGCTGTATTATTTGTGGATGCACTTTCTTTTTTTTCCGTATTGCTTTCTCTTCTCTCCGATGCGCTATCTTTCTTTTCCGAACAACTGGTCTTTCTGTCGCCGGCTGATGCAGCTTTGGCAGAATCCGGCGATTTTGCACCTGATTCATTTCCGCCACTAGCATTACTGTTCGCCACTTGAGCCAATGTTTTATACAATGCAGAGTTTACAAATCTGAAATTATAATATTGCCATACGATTAACAATCTTTTAGTAATAATATTATATATTAATGATGTTTTTATTGATATTTTATCGTACCTAGGATAAGAATCTCTGTGCATTAAGGTGTATATTTGTAGTTGTGCTTCATCAAACGTGTGCGGTGTTGGCTCTACCATATTGCGATTCACTACTTCTCTTACACGTGAATCTAGTGATACCTTAAAATTATTGCATTTTTTTATTAATTTAAAAATATTAAAAAACAATATAATTTTTATAATCATTACGAGTAGAATACAGATATCTAATGCCGATCCTAAGGTATGATAAAAGTCTTATTGATATATGTTTTCAAATAAAAATGAATAAAAAGTCACTTATAATCGACACCTATCAAATATATAAGTATTAAAAATCGATTTTCAGGATATGTAAATACAACATAACTTCGTATACCTCTTTTGGTGATAAAATGGATATATAATCTTCATAAATAAAACGCGCCTTCTCCTCCACAGCATCAGGGTTAGTTTCGCGTTTGAGCTCTTCGCATGCCAGCCAGAACAGAATATTTTCTTCTGAATATTCGCATCGCAAAAAGTCGCGGAAAACCTTTCGACCCGCTATAATAAAAATATATCAATATTTATAACGTGATTTTTATAATGAAATATGTTTTACTAGATTGTAGAAGCGTTTTGGAACCGCAAAAGTTTCATCGTTGAGAATATATCTAATTATTTTCGCTGCACGGTATCGTCGTATTTGCATGCAGAAAACCGTAATTACTTTCATGAAGTACAAAATGAAGTGTCGCCGGTTGAAGAGTTTCAGAAGTGACTTGTTAGTGCATAGCGCGGAGATGCCAAGTTTTAATGAGGTCATACTGGGGAAATCGTGCCAGAAAAGCGCGCGAAAGGGTAAAAAGAAAATTAAAAAAATATATATTTATTATAAAAATGTAGAGCGTAAACGGGTAATTCTCGGGTAATAAATATGTATTTGATGTGTTAATGGGGATTAAATACCTGTACTTCGCATGAGCTTGTCGAAAGATTTTCCCCAGCTTTGTATCTCTTCGAGACTAGGTCTGAAATATAATGATTAATATTAATTTATATAATTAATATGATGTTATTAGTTAGTTTATTATTTTCGCTTACGGTGGTTCTCCATCGTAGAGAAGCAGGTCCGTCGGACCTGGTTCTTTCTTTGTAGGGCCATTGTCCTCCCCATTCCTTACAGCCAAACTTCAAATAAAAAACAATATTTTACTTTTTTATAATTTATAACTATTTAATAAATAATACTTATTTATCAAATATTCTTATTTATAAGAAAAAAATATATACAGAAGTAGTTGTATTACTTATTAGAAACTTATATGTAAATATATTGAGATAGTTAAATTAATAATATGCCTTAAATAAAGTAGTATATTTTTTATTTTATCAATCATATGCTAAAATTATTTTCTAATATTTAGAGAATTCGATATTCTATTTATATTAATAATTGGCAGTAATTCTTATTTTAATTATCAGCGTCAAGATTCATATATAACAATATATATGATCAAATGAAAATTTATGAAAAAATAGTCATTAAGTGAGTCTTGTACGATTTCCGGTATTCTAAAATTGTGTCTGATGTAAAATATTTTTTAAATAAATTAGTTAAATAACAAATATTTTTAAATTTAAAATATAATATTATATATTTCTAACGCGCATTGAAATTTTATATCTAAATATAGACGTGGTGTTATACGATGGAAAAAATATATATGAAAACTAATCTAAATATACAAGCCAAATATTTACGTTCAGAATATATAGAGGGATGGTATTTTTTTTCAATTTTATTACTCTTATGGAAATATAAAGAATAAATATATGGTAATATACACAAATACAATTTGTAAACTCGTTACTAATAATATTTTCAAGTTGTACGCGCTTACAAATGAAAACGATAAATTGAATGCAGGGGGGAGAGGAAGGGGTGGAAAATGGAAAAGTTTTTATGAACCTTTTACGCAATTTATGTACAGCATTGCGCCACCTTTCTACCATTCTCAAATAAAACGATGTTTCTTGCTTTTGAACTTCATTATCATATTCTGGACGTACAATATAATAAATATATTTATATTAATAATAATAATAAATATAAAATACACTTATACACGGTACACTTTCATAACGAGCACTAAACGTTAGCACTTTTGCGTTGCCACGACACGAAATTTCACTTAAATGTTTCAGAAATCGCTTCTTAAAAAAGTCATTTAAATGCGAACGCGGTCGATTTGAACTTTTATACAGGTCGGATTTATGCGGATTTTTTTTACCGTATTAAATCATAACTCCGAAAATTTTCCTCTTTTTCTCTTTTCCATCGTCAATTCTCGTCAATGAAATTCGCGGAAAAATTACTGGGGAGGGGGGAGAAAAGCGAGTTTTACGGATAATTAATTTTCGAAGATGTCAAAAAAACGGCAGGGAGGCGATGTTTTTTTTATTATTATTCATCGGCAGAAAATTCACGATAGTGCGGCCGGCTGAAAGAATAATATAAAGGAAGTTAAAAATAATTGAAAATCATTAATCTCGAGTTCGCACGCAGATGTTTGAAGTAAAAAAAAAGGAAAGAATGAAAGAAAGAAAACACAAAGGGAAGGATTCGAGTGTAAAACGATTGGAAAATGAAAAAAAAATACATAATAAGATCTCGATAAGAATGTTCGATTTATAATGAAAAGCTTACGAATGCACGAAAGTTCAATTTTAATTAAACGATTTTTTTAAATATAAAATTTATTGATTTTGTTTAGTGTATATATATATATATATATATATATATATATATATATATATATATATATAATATGAATGTGCGGCTGTGTAATAAAATAAAATCAAAATATTTCGATTAAAATGGACGGTCGATGTCCTTAAAATGTATTGAAAAGCTAACAAAGAACATCTGCTTGGTTGAACGTGGAAAAAATAAAATTATGAAATTGAGAAAGACATAAAGGTAATTGGAATTTTCGATTGGAAAACGATCGCTTCGGATCGTACCGAATGAAGGCATATTTTTGAACAGATCATTGCCCATCCCGGTTTATGGATATATATATATATATATATATATATATATATATATATATATATATATATATTTATTTTATTATTGTGTGTTCGGTATTTTTTTTTAATAAGGTTCCATATTAAAAGATACGTTTTATTAGTCTTTTATAATAATGAATATTTTTTATTTATGATATTATTTAGTATTATGATCACAATAAATGCAAAATTTTAAGCATTTTTTTCTATATAACATGTTAATATGAAATACACGAATTTTTGTTGTGATTATATTATATTCAATTGTACTGTAATTCGTTTCATTCACACTTATAAAATAAAAAGAGGATAATTTAACAAGAAAAATCTAATGAAAATGCCATATTACCGGATGTTTATATAATATATGTATATATTATATACATATACATCGTATTTTTTGTATTTGTTTTTTTTTTCATTAATAAAATATGAATCGGTATCAAAAATAATAATATTCATAAATTTTACGACGACTCTAAATAATCCATTCGAACAAACCATTACCATAATATAATATATAAATATACTTTTCCTCTCGTTTCATTATGAAGCAGAATAATATAAAAATGAATGTCGATAAAAACAGTTGTATAAACGACACGAAATATATTAAATATGTATTTATACGAATATTTCATACGTAAAGATAAAGTTTTATAGACTAGGAAATATTGATTCGTATAATAAAGTGTGTCAATATTATATACTAATGTTTCATATCAGTCGATGCTTTCCATTTATGCTATGTTTCATTATTTGTATATGTGTTGACTTTTCATCAAATTTAATATAGGAATAAAAACTTTTATTATTTTTATATTTACGCAAATAAGGATAAATTTATTATCATTATTATTATTTTATAGGAAAATAAAATATCGATATTTATACGAGTATCTATAAAAACATTTAGGTGAAACTTTTTTTTCAATGGGAATAAATAGTTTTAAAAGTTGATCCTGTGAGGAGCTGACGACGATATCAAAAGTCGAAACTTTTTGGTAGTCCGTTGTGTAAATATGGAAAAATTTCCAACCAAAAGAACGTAAAGAAAGGACCGATTCCGAACCACCGAACTGACTCTAATGTATTTGGTTAACTGATTTGAAGGGGCTGATGAAACCGAACAAACACATATACTGAAAATTTTTTGGCCTGAAAATATTCCCCTCCACGCTACGCATTGATATGATTTTATAAACAGGGTTGGCGCAATAGTGAGATTTTTTGGTAATAAAATTTTTATATATTATAAAAATGTATCAGAATAAATAAATACAATTCTAAATAAAAGTATTTAATTTTTATAATTATTTTATTACATATGATAACTTTCTCATACAAATGATTTTTAGATTTCACGTCGTCTTCAGTTAAAAGTGATGCATTAGATAATAAACACTTTTGTTAAAAAAATACACAATTAATTGAAATTAAACACTTTCAATTAAATAATAAAAATTAATTCTAAATGTACATAAACAATATTTTAACTCAACATATTTTCATGATTTGCATTTAAGAATCATAAAAATATTCAATAAAAATAGCTATATTAATTGTTTAAAAATAATTATCTAATAAAAAATAACATAATTTTGGAAATACATGACATAAAAATGAAAAATTATCAGATAGTTATAATCCTTATGTTTTCTGACATTTCATCAAAATAATGTTAACATTCTTTTGTTTGCGCATATATTTTATTTAATCTCATATATTTTGGGAAAACGTAAATTATATTTATATCATAAAAATGCGATAAAATTTCTAAAAATAATATAATGATATCTAAAACGAGGTCGTCATAATAAAAAGTAATTAAAAATTAACAAGAAATAACAATCAAAATTCGGATGCATGTAAATTTTTTTTTAACCAAAATATTATTTTATACTTTTATGAAAATTTAATGTGATATGCGGCACATTTTAAAAGTGAAATTATTATATTTTATAATATCGAATAATATTCACCATTAGTTTTAATGCGACCCCTTAAAATTGGTGATTTTATCGCCCTTTAAAAACTATACATCGTCATAGAAAATTTACAGTAGCCATTAACTTGTTTGCGTGTATATGTTAGAATAAAAATGATACAAAAACACTATCGGAAAAACAACATATTCTAAATAATAAATAAAAAAGCACGTAATTTCAACGCATTTCTAAATATTTAACGTGAAGAAAAAAAATGTTATAAATCGGCATTCGTCTTTGATTTTCGTTCAAACATAATATTACAATGTCGTATTCGGTTAAAATAACCGTTATAAATAATGGTCAAAATAATCGAATTATCTTTATAAATATACAGGTAAAAAAATATGAGTAAATAATAGATTAACTATTATCGAATTGATTATCGGGTATCAATTTTTATCTAAATATATATTCGATTGGAATCCTAGTTGAATATATATATATATATATATATATATATATATATATATATATATATATATATATATATATATATATATAACTCATGATGTAAATTGTATGAATATATTATATTAATCGTATATTATATTAATATAATTATTTTGTAAAAATATATAATATAATATTTATTGGATTTTAATATAAAATTCAAGAAAGTTATGATTAAAAAATTAATAAGATATATGATGAGACATTGAGTCAAAATTTAATTATACACGTATTAATTGAAAATGATCAGTTATGTTAAATTTAATAATCTTTAATCGATATTCAAATATAACATATCAACAATAAAAATCATTTTAAACAAATACAGTTACAAACAAATGACAATTTACTATTTTTTAACTGTATTTTTATCTGAAATCCTAGTTTTTATAACTATTCGTTATAAAAACCAGTGGAAAAATGCGGAAAATATGGTTTGTGAGTGTATTTATACATCGATGACCCTATAATGATGTTATGTTAATGGCGATTTCGATATTTCGCGATCGCCATAAGCAAAAGAAGGAATTATATTACGAATACGAAAATAAGTCTCTTCTTCTTCATTCTGAAAGCTAGCGAAGCGATCTCTCTTGGATTTTTTCACGTTTCAGTATTGCGTTTAAAAGCTTTCGCATCCCATAAACATACGCATATATAAATAAATATTATATATATATATATATATATATATATATATATATATATATATATATTGCTTTTTTTAATATAAGATAAGTTCGAAGCACAAAGGTTAAGTCTTAAAAAATATATGCAAAACTATTTTCAACAGTTCATATTTATAATTATCATTATTACATATTTTTAACAGCTTTTTTCTTCTAATTTAGATTTAAAGTATGAAAAATTCGTATTTTCTTTTTTTTACATATAATGTATATTTTTGTAGGATTTTTAAATATTATTATTATTATTGAAAATTTACAATATTCTGTTATCATGTTTTTAAACTATTACAGGACTACATCAAAGAACAAACGATAGAATTCATTATGTTGTAGTCGTTTCTGAACAAAGATTTAATTTAATTTAATAATAATATATGAGATCTTAATAAACACTAAATTTAATGAAAAAAAAAACAAATATACGAATTTATATCATCATTATTACATAAAATGATGATAACGTAATGCATGGTGAACATAAAAAAATCTATTAGTACTAAATTTTTTATATGCGACTCACATATATTCGATATAAAATCGAAGACGCTATGAGATATAAAAAAAGGACAGGAATAAAATAAGAACCTGAAAACGCACCTAGAAGAGTTTTATGCTCGCTCGCATATATAACGTTTCATTTGTATAATAATAATAAATAAACAAATAAATAAATAATATGTGCGTCTATAAAATTAGGTCACCGAATACTCGACTAAAAACATTTGCGGTATTTATGGGATGGACGGATATTGAATGCTAGTAAAATACCGAAGATCGTTTCCAAGACGTATTATCGTCCGATTCGATAACGTGAATTATCCTAGGAATTTATACAATTAGGTTTTCGTGTTTTTTTTTATTTCCTTTCTTATTTTAAAAAGAGAAAATTTAGAGGAAGAATTGTGATAGGATGTGAATTGAAATTTTAAATGAATTTTCCAGGTAAAATCTAAAAGTGAAAGTGAACTGTAAATGAAGATATTATTTGATAGATGTAAAAGTTTTGAATTTAATTTGGTTTAAAAATATATATATATATATATATATATATATATATATATATATATATTTGAATATTAATGTCTTATATATTTTTTGAAAATGAGGTTTAAGTTCATTGTGAAAAAAAGTTACTTAATAATAATATCGAACGCAATCTGCAAATATCTTTTTATCTATAAAGTTTTCCCCAGAGAATCTTTCGAAATTATCATTATTTTATTAATATAATTTCACAAGTTTAATAAAATTACAAATATAATTAGATACATAATTTTAAATATCTCCATATAATATTATTAACTTTAAACACTTTTAAAGAAAACTGTTCGTATTATAGGATGAAATTTATATAAAAATATTGTATTACATTTACCTAAAATAATTCATTTTTCGAACAAATTTAATATTAAATACATTTTGTTTCTAAACAATACCAATTAAAATATTTCAATATTATGAATATTTTTTTATAAAAATCAATTTATCAATTAAGAAGTTTGTTATTATTAATTTATATTATAGCAAATATTATATTATTATATAATTAAAAGAGCTTTCTTTATATTCAATAAAAATAATAATTTTCTCAATAAAGAACAACGGCTAACAAATTAACTAAATAAAAATGGCGACCGAAAAAATACACATTTTTTATTTATCGCAACGTGGAAAAATCGGCGCCAAAAGAAACATTCTTTTATCATCAGCCAAGCTTTGATCTATTGAATATCAGGACAAATTGCTTGTGCACATGATCTGGTCATCGTCAGCGCTGGACTGCTTTATTGGAAAATTCGGTGAAAATTGCCGTTATTTGGCGGCCATGTTTACCGATGTGCGGTTTTCATTTGAATTTAATCTGCCTTTTACGTTTCAAAAGTCAATGGCCGCTGTTTGCGTCGATTTTGATTAAAAAATGTTACAATATAATTGTTAATATTAAAGAAAGATCAATATTAAAAGTAGAATAAATATATATATATATATAAACTCTTTAATATAAAAGTTACAATATATAAAATACATATATTATAGAATACTATAACGTTAAAAACGTTAAATAAACAACCATCAATTTTAAGGTTGGAAACTTGTTGTGTATATAAAAATTCATCTTGGTATACTTTTAAATTAATTTTCAAATAAAAAACTAATCTGAAATTTAAAAATATTCACGTATTATGGATTATGATTAAATTAAAATAAACACACTTTTGTTATTATAAATAATGTATATTTTTTTTAAATAAATATATAAGATAATAATAATCAACGGTAATATTTTTCATCTAAATTATTATATAACAATTTGTTGAATATGAATTATTTTTCATTATAACAAAAATGATAAAATATTTCGTTTTAAATTGTAACGTTTGAATATAAGACTGAATTTATACGAAGCAGTTAAAAACATTCGCAGTCAATTTCCGAAAGATAATAAAAATCAGAGTAAACCGTTGTAAATTTGACGATCGGTTGAAAGAAGCTTTCAATTTATTTCATTTCATTTAAATTACGATTATATTTTTGTATGTTATATACATATATATTATATTTAATGCAAAGCTTTAATTTTCTTTTCAATTTCGTCGTAAAACAATTTTATCACTTTTCAGTACAATATATAAACTTTTACATATGTAAAAATCTTTTTTTTTATTCTTTTAATTTAATTCCAAAAATATTATTTGACGAAGCTTTAATGATAAATTTGTACAAATAAATTATTAGTAACATAATTAATACATTATTATACACTTTATAATAATTATTGTTTATCGACAATTCAATTTGGAAAAGCTTACCGCATCGGTGAGCTTCGGCTTAAAGCTCAATTCGCTTTCATCCAACTATTAATTAATACGATTGCGCTGTTTATATATATATATATATATATATATATATATATATATATATATATATATATATTTGCATCTATTATTATTGTTATCACTTATTTCCCGTATAAGTGTTAATAAATACTGTCGACAAACTTACAATTGAAACAATCGATTTGCTGATAAGTGATATTGGTTCAAAAATCCGAAACGGATAAACAAAAATGTTTTTAAGTAAAATTAACTAAAAAAATATCGTAAATTTTATTTTACTTTATATGAATTAAGTCGTTATTAACGAAGGTGTCAACCTTTATTGTTTGTTTTTCATACAGGTGTTAACGAGTGCGATCCGTATTTGAACACGAGCCAGTCCCTTCAAAACGAGGGCTAGTTGCGAAATTGAATTTTGTTTGTTTTGAAAGCTGAATCATCCGGCGACGTTTCTCAAAATGTCGCGCGCGAATGTCGAAGTTTATGTATATATGATTGTTGGGAATCATTTTTATTATCATTTAAATATTGCTAGTCTTTTAGTGGGCATTTTGAGTTATGTTTTAATGTTATGGACCGTATTAAATAAAAATATTTTTTAAATATGTTTATATAATATTTTATAATCTATTGATAGTGCCAACTTTTGAAAATATTCATAAATTTTAGATTTTGAAAATAAAAAAAAATACAAAATGTCCCAGTTAAATTAAAAAGAATGTACACTATTACAATATGAACAAATTAAATATACATATATATAACAGTATGGATTATTTTTCAACTGATCGCACTACAACTAAAAGTTCTAATGCAAACAGACCGCAAATAGACACGAATATTTTTAGAATAAGTGATTTAATATTGGTGTTTCGTTTTTGAACTCTAACATGTCTTCTTTTCTATTAATCTTGCGACAATTTCATTCGTGTGTATGTATATTTTTTATTTGAAAAAAAATGTTTGAAAGTTGATTAAATTTTTAAGTAGATTTCATATATAAAAATAGACATAATTTAAAAACGTTGAACTATTACAAAAAATATATACTAAAAAAGTAGAAATATTATATATATATATATATATATATATATATATATATATATATATATTTATATATATATATATGGTAAATATATATTGTAACACAAAATGATGAAAAGAAATTTCATTTTTATAAACCTATTATCTTTAATGTATAAAGTTTATATCGTACTTATATTAGAAGGAAAGTTTTATGTTTATTTTTTTCAATGATGATTTTATGTGTTTTCATTAAAATTATATATTGAAGTTAAAATAAAACTATAGTATAAAAATAGTTTATAATTGTTATAAAAATACTACACATTCTTACTATTATGAGTAAAAAGAAGGTTATTTGATTTTTATACGGTCGAATAATCTTTTTTTTTTGTTCGTGATATTTAATGACAAAGGAAAAATTGTACGGAATTTTATACAAAGAAGATATATATATATATATATATATATATATATATATATATATATATATATATATATATATATATATATATATAATTAAATATTTAAATAAACAGAAATTTTGAAAATAATGATACTAAGTTAATAATAAGAATACGAATGTTAAATTTTCCATTTCAAAAAAAAAAGATAAATGTTAATTATGATGAATGTTAAATATTTTAATTAAAAGCAACAAGAAATGTAATTAATTTCACTTTCAATTTACTTTTGTACACAAAAATATTCACAATCTAAATCATTATTTTTAATTTGAAATTTTGTTTAGTTTACTAGGTAGAAAATCGTGTAAGCAATTAAGGCTTCTCTATTAAAATAAAATGAAGTGTTTTATGAATATTTTTCATACATTTTATAAATAGTTTAACATCTCAGTTCTATTTACTATTGAATGTTTTGAAATGAATCGTTTCTTTTACCCAACATATTTTTAAATAATATGGATGTATTGTATATATAATATGTAAATATTTTTTACAGTAAATAAAATCTTTTCTTAATTTATGTATAATAATAATTATAAATTTTCTTATACTTGATTTTTTTATATATATTTATATCAATTTCAAATGTAGTAATAATATTTTGACATATTTTTTTTTATTAATGATTAAAAAAAATGATAATTATATTATTTAAAATCAAAATTATTTTATATAATAATTATAAAAAAATGATATTATGAAATTGTATCTGAACGAAGCAAACTAGGTTTTCCGATGGAAAATTCAGAAATACGCTATCACAATAAAAAAAGTCGATGGAATGCGTTTACATATAAATAATATTTGTTGTAAATTGTATTCATAAATTGTCTGAAATCGACACGTAAAACACAACTCATACAAGCACGCACACACACACGCATATATATATATATATATATATATATATAATTTTTTCGATTAGTTTACATTGCATCGAAATGATTTACTATCGACGGATAAAGACCGTTGGCAATGCTTCAACAATGCGTCAGGTCCTAATACTATTTTCATCAATAGTAAAGAAGGTAGAGGAAGGCAGGCGAACAGGCAATGAGTGCTATATTATCAAAACAAAACACACTCATACTTTTGGCATTAATCACTCTAAACAATTCACACTCGATGCGAGCAACGCGAGAAAAAATATAAGCGGAACGTAAAAAAAATAACGGAAGCGAGCGCTTTTCCGAGATTTTTCCGATTTTTCTCACGTGATACTTCCGTTTTTTTAACACGTGCGAGTATTAGTAAATATAACGTCAAATAAAGATAAATAATAATAATATTTTTCAAATAAATATAAATGTTTTTTTATATTTCATAAACATATTGAAATATATAACTATAGGATTTTAAATATTCAAGATATATATTTGATTTAAATAACTAAATAGATTTTAGTAGATTTTAGTACGATTTTCTTTTTTTACAAAATTTCAAATTTTGTAAAAAAAGAATTATCACTAATTCATTTGTAAACATAATTTCGAGAGGTATCTTGATCAAGATATGCTACTAATGGATTGAATAAAGAATTTGGAAATAAAATAGAAACTTGATATAGAAAAAAACACAAAGTGGTTTGGAAATAGAAGACGATTCTGAAGAGATCACATAGCAATAATGGACAAATCTAAATTCGCCTATATCGCATTGCATGAAAAGTAATTTACTCATGGGAAAGATCTCTGTTAAAAATATACAGAAAAAAATAGTGTATTTTTATATATCAAGAAAAAATTTAGTGTATTTAAAGCAATCGAAGTTTAAAAATGTTATAAAAGAATAGCTAATAAATCAAATGAAATGTACATTCGAAAATGATTAAATCGCTATATTCTTATCTAATATTTCATTAACAAAATATGAAATATTTCCATTTATAATAGCATATTTTCCAGCGGTTTATAATTATTTTTTTGAATGATTCGCAATAGATAAGACTGGATGTTGTGTTGAGTAATACTTTTAAACCCCGTTCTGACCTAGAGGCGGGTTATTACTAAGCTGTTCAAATAATCAAGCAAACTCGCTCGCTTCTGCTGTGCAGTAAACATAAACATTGGTTTAATTTTGATCCGATGTTGTGGTGGGTGTTCTGACCAATCTGTGTCTATTCGCGAAAAAAATTATGATGATCATCAAGAAAAATCGAATAGAAAATTGTTCTCTTGTGGTGTTCTACTATTAATTGTATTTTGTTTGTGTATACTTTTTACAGAAAATATATTTAATGATTGATAGACGGTTTGGTGATTACCCAAAGATTATTATATCACAAGTAAAAGTCAAAAGACAACATCAAAAATATACGAATCATTAGTGATTTATGTATCATGTTTTATACGACAAAGCATCTAAAAACAAGTTGGTAAATGCAAAATGCAACATATCACTTGGCAGCAAATTATCAGTTTGGAATATTTTGTATTATGTTATATGTCTGACGTTTAAACTCTAAATTTGATTTATTGCCGAGCATAATACGAATAATGTTCGTTCTGATGAAATATATAGTTATGATTAAAAATATAATTAAAATGAATTATTATTGAAGAATATCGATTTATTTATTTATTTATTATCACATTAAGATAAAATATTTATGATTTTCAATTAATTTTTGAATAGTTTATATATTAATGTATGTATGTAATATGAATTATATATTATAGTAGATTTTATGTATAGTTTTATCCTCTTTTATATTATGAATAAAACGCCATCTGTTTAGGAAAAATAACAATTAAAATAAACGAAGAAAAATATTCCCTTTTTTGCAAGCAAAGAAAATAGAAAATTCTTCAAACAATCCAAGATGCAAACCGTATATTTTTTTTCATAAGCAATAATACCTATAACACCTGTTGAATTTTCAGAAAAGTTTTTTCAGCACAATATTATAATACATGCTGAAGTTCTCAAATCACACAAACTGAAATTTTAACTAATGAATTCAAAAATGATTTATAACCTTAAAACAATAAGTAAATTAATTTAAATTTAATATGAAATATTAAAAGAAATTAAAGTATATTTAGAATACACACACACACACACACACACCCACATACACACACCCACACACACACATATATATATATATATATATATATATATATATAAACGGAATCTTTGTTATCAGAATCGATTATAATCTCGTTCAAAATAAATTTTAATAAAAACTAGATATTTCAAGTTACTGCAGTAGCAAGTACGATTCGATAAAAAGCTCGCAAATTCAACACAAATTAACCCTTTGAATGTTAAATATCTTCGAGAAATGGCACGATTCAAAGATAGAAGACGACGGCACATAATTTACGGGATTGAATAAAACACAACGAAAGCGATGACGATAATAGGGAACCTAGGGGATGGTTCTTGATGTGGTGGTTGGTGGCGGTGGTGACAAAATTGGTGACATATATATATATATATATATATATATATATATATATATATGTGTGTGTGTGTGCGTGTGTGTGCGTGCGCTAAGGTAAGCAAGGCTTTGTTAGGAGAAGAACCCTCGAGCGGTGTTTTCTTACTTTATTCTCATCCCTCGACACATTTTCCAAGAGAGATGGTGGAATCATCTCCCGTTTTTCCCGTTTCATCGGTAGATTTACACTTATATATTTATCATTCGTTCTGTATAAAATGGTTGTCGAAGTTTCGGTCTCGTTGTCTTTCTTAATACAATATAATATTTGTATTATAGAAATCATTATTATGTTTATGTGCGTTTGTGATAGTATTATAGTATTCGGTTAACTCGTCTATAACTTATGAATCGAAAGACGTAAAACAAAAATAGAGAAAACAAAATATGAGTAATTTCTAAAATTTCGATATTATATTATAATATATATGTAATCGCAACGATGATATATATTCGCGAAAACAATAATATATAGGACAATGTTTTGCGAATATTCCGATAAATGTGTAAACATAAATATTGTGGGACTTGTGTAAACAATAACAGTTCGATGCAAATATAAGTGAAATGAATTCAAGATATTTTCTTTCGTATGTAAATAATTTTTATCTTATATCTATGGTATATCATTATTACGGTGACATATTGGTAAATAGGAAGCAAAATTGTAAAGATATAAAATTCTATAATTCAAGTAATAATTCTCTAATATAGAAAGAGAGATTAATAAACATTTAAAACTATATGTGTTTATATTGTTCTTTAATCGAATCAACTCTAAACTCAACCGTTTTAAAATTTTGAACACAATATTATTAATCTTTTTTAAATCAATAAATAATTATATTTAGAATATGTATAGATCTATTATCTTAAAGGTATAATATCTGAAAATTTCTGAAACGTATTCGAATGAATGAGTTCAATGAAAATATACACGTTTTTAGATTGCAGAGTTTATCAAGTTCTCATTTAAAACCTTACGATATTAGCGAGCTTTTAAAACCTCGTTTTCTTTCCGGTGATGAAATTTTGGAATGTGCTGTCGCAAAATTATATATATATATATATATATATATATATATATATATTCAAATTCGGCGTTTTCTTTTGTTGTTCGCTTTAATTAGCGAACGTCGATGAAAGAGAATTCTGCTTAAAATATTGTACAACGACTTAGCTTTTGATGTTGATCGCTGCAATATTGTTTTTTTTTTGAAAATTGAAACGCTTCTGATCTTTTAAACGTTTCCAAATATTCTCTAAAATATTCGGATCGATTTAAATTCACGAACGAAAACGATATTTAATTGAAAACGTTAACATAATTGCAGCGATAAGATATATATATATATATATATATATATATTTGTATGGTATATATATTATATATACGACAAATATTATTGATAGTATTAAATCATTTAAAAATATTGATCTTGAAGAGGTCGAAATAAGAATATATATATATATATATATATATATATATATATATATATATATATATATATATATATATATATATATAAATCTAAAGCAATCCAGCTCAAGCATTTGCAATATATGTGTTTATATGAATCGTTTGGTTCATATCATGGTGTTTATATACTAGTAATGTATTAACCTTGTAGCGACCGATTGTATGTCATAATTTTTTTTATTTAACTAAAAATATTTTTTTTTGCTAATCCGATGCGTAAAAGCTGCGTATCGATTGTTGATAATTAATGAAAAAAACTAATATTTTATTAAAAATGGGTCACAATTATATCGTTGTATTATATCAGTCAACGATATTTTTAAAAATATTATGAATATTCTGTTAAAAATGGTGAAAATTTAATGTATAATAATAAAAAAATGTTTATTTATTTTATTGTATGACAATGTGTTATAAAATTTATGTAAATAGTTTTAGAAAAAATATTCGTATATCATATATAGTTTTGATTATTAGGAAATAATAAATAAAATTATATATTTGAAGACAATTAAATAAAACAAAAATATTTCTTAATTTTAATAAATAAAACTTGTTACACTGAGTTATATATGTGTTAATTGAAGATATAAATGAAAATTCGTTTGATTTATTAGGAATTTCACGTTGCGCAGACCGTTTTTCACGATTTTTTTTATTTTCTTTTTTTGCTTTTTGGTTCGAAATGTTTATTTTCGAACAATTCGATTTAAAAAGATATATGATGGAAATAAATGAAACTTGGGAGTTTAAAAAAGCGATGACGACGACCTCGAATGTTGTGACACGTGGCGAGGTCGATTGGATAGCTGTTTTTTTTCGATGATTTGTTGATATTTTCCGGATACATCTGCTGGTAACGGCTTCCGAAGCTCATATTCTCAAATATATTTTAAATTTTCAAATATATTCTTAAATATTTTAAAATATTGCGCTGAGTAATTGTAAACTATGTACATTAATCTTGTATTGATATTTTCGATTTACCATATATTATTATCATACATGTGTATGGTAAATAAATTAAAAATATTTATAATAAAAAACGATTGACATTTACACGGTTAAATATAAAAACGCTAACGCCGATTGCTCGTTTCCGGATAGCGTTATGGGAATCATTCGTATGAAAAAACTGAAAATTATTATTTTTTTTGCAATATTTATTTTATATTAAAAATATAAAATAAATATTATATACACAAATGACAGTGTAAGAAAAATATTTTTGACGTAAAATTTTGTATGATACAAATATAATGAATATTTTACAAATGTAGTATAATATATATTTAAAAAAATAAAGTGATTTTTTTTATAAATTTATAAATTTATATATATATATATATATATATATATATATATATATATATATACATATATATAAATGAAAATGTTCAGTAACCTGAAAGCATTCACGGCAAACCATTTTATTACAGCGGTCATTACGTAGAAGATAACAGAAACTATCTTAAAGTACTGTTTCGTAAGATAAATTACTGCAATAATGTAATAATGGCAGTAATCTAGTCACGGGGATGGATTGAGCTTGGACATAACTAGAGAATCCTTATTATTACTAAACTACTTTATAAAATCCATCATATATTATAAAAGCTTATAAACCTACATCTTTCGATCAGTGCCTTTCAATTGTTTGTATATAATTTTTTTTATTTTAATGATATGAAAGCAAATATTTTACTTATAAATCCACACTAGTTTAAAAATTGTTAAAATCTCTTTTCAATAATTATTATATTTTTTAATTTAAATTATAATTTTTGGTAGACTTAACTATAATTTAATTAATTTTTGGAAGACAAACGATATAGTCGATTCATGAGTTACAACCACCTCGATTTAGGGCTATTTGCATATAAAACGAAAAAAAATCATTAATATATATATATATATATATATATATATATATATATATATATATATATATATATATATATATATATATATATATTAGCTTTCTTCATATGTATATCTAATAAAATCTTACACGCTTCTAATGATTGATTTCGCATTTTTGCAATCGATTACTCAGATGATAATCGAATATAAGCCAGAATAATGCTAATAATTCAAAATATGTATGTAGTTAAATACTTAACCAACTAAAATAATAACAATTAAAAATTAAAAGCCATTACTCAAGCCCGAGTTTTGGAACCAAACCCTGCTGTATGTCGAGAACTGACAATTTTATAATTTATAAAGTAGAAAATGTTGATTTATTTATAAACAAAATAAAAAAGATGAATCTCATAGGAAAAACTTCTTAGAATTTTAATATATTTGTTTACTTTATTAATGTTTCCCAGAATTCTAAAACGCATATAAGTTAATATAATTTTTGTATTTAAAAATAATACATGTTAAAAAATACTTTTATGATAATTTTTTATGAATTGAAATATTTAAGAAAAAGAACATATTCCACGGAAACGCATAGAATTAAACACACCGTGAATGCGGGAATTTTCAATTACGCATTTTCACTTCCGTCGCCTCACTTTTCCCGCCAACTTCCTTTCCCCCTCCATTCCCCTCGTCTATAGTCGTCGAGTCTATTTCGTTCTCGCCATTTTACTGGTAATGTTAAGTGGCGGTGAAAGGGGTCTAAATTTTCGAATAATACGGCGGCAAAAGCCTCGACTACGACTATATAACATGCCTTAAATAGGGTATGGAAAACTCCCGGTTGAACCTTTCATCGTAACCCTTCAACTCTACCTTCGCCACGTCCGCCCATTTTCCGCCCTATGGCTGTTGCGCCCTTTCCCATTCTTGTGCGTTCTTTCGACGTTTTCGATGATGATACGGTGGAAAGTTTTACTTTGTAAACGAGGCTTAATGGTACATGATAAGGGCGGCTCTCCACGTCCGCCCACTACACACTTAAACGTCTGTGAAAATCTATTTTCCTGTAATTTTTCCCTTTTTATTTCGTCGTCGAGATAAGGATGCGTTAACCTTATAAGATCTCTTTTTTTTGTTGTATATATTGTTTAATTCTGTTATCTGCGACCTTTTTTACAATACAGCATTTATATTACTTCTAGTGTTATACTTCAATTTTTTATACGATAATAATTTTCACTATTGTTAATAAAAATTTTCATATATATAATTTTATTAAAAAAAGTTTCATTTTTGACATTTTCTACAAAATATTAAAATTATGAAAAAATAATATATTTGAAGAAGAACTGTAATTTAAAATATATTAGCATAATTTTTTAAATAAGGTAAATTGTAGATTTCCTTATATAATAAATAGATTTAAACTACAGCTAAGAATCTGATATAACATTTTTATTTTTTTTATAAAATTTCTAAAAAAATTCAAAGTTTTGACATACCAGTATCTTAAAATATAAATTAAAAACAAAACAGAAAAAAAAGTATTAATTATTTAAAATATAAACTATTATGTTTGATTAAAATATATAAATATAAAAGTCCAAGCAATTGTGAATAAAAAAACTCACTCTAGATTGAGAACCGTAGTATCAATGTTTACTTTAAAATATGAGGTTAAAGAAGGCGGAGTCGTCTATGGAAAATTTGAGGAAATGATATGAAAACTTTATAATTGTCATGAATTCAGTATATAAAGTTCGGAGTGCTTTATAATAAATAATAATTGCCGCGGATTTTTTATTTCCCTATACTTTTCGTTTTCAATAATAGATGCTCACTCATTATATATGTATATATATATATATATATATATATATATATATATATATATACATATATATATATTAATGATTTTTTTTGTCGTATATGCAAATAGCCCTAAATCGAGGTGTGTGTGTGTGTATTCAATTACATTGTATGAATATAAAAATATTATATGTAGATGTTTACGTAGATTAAATATAATAACGAAACGCTCATTTTCTATAATAAATCCACAAATCAAATCGAACAGACGGATCAATTGGATGATGCAAAATGTTAATAAAATTTCATAACTGTAAAAGAAAATTGATCTGAACACAGATTGCGGTGACGCAATGCGGTGTCGCGCTTTTCCTGTCGAAGGCTGCGGTATTTTTCCAAAAAAGAAAAAGGGCGTGCTTTCCATCATAAATCGGGTCATTGACGCTCGAATGAAAATAAATAAATATATATATCGGTAAACGTAAATAATGTATCAATAAATAATTTGTCATAAATATGGTATTCGAAAATATAATTGTATTTTTAGGGTGCATTATTGTGATAAAGAAACCAAATTTGTGAAAACACATATAATTCGGAGATAATTAAACCTTTTGAAAAACAGACTCTTGGCAAATATTACAGACAGTCCTACCAACCTAGGATTTTTTTTTACAAATTACCTGCCTTCTAATGGCCGAGAGTTTTAAATGACAATTTCACATTACTTTTTGATCACAGTAGTATATATATATATATATATTCGTGTGTGTGTGTGTGTGTGTTTGTGTTACCTTTGAAATTCGAAAACGCTTTGTCAGCCGGAAAAGTCGAGCATAAACCATTATATAAAGAAGAAGTTATTGTATAAAATTCGTTCTTTTTCCTTTTCTATTAAGAAATTCATTGATGAATGAGACGCTTCCGAACTTCGACAATGGAGATGAACGTACATTTCAGACTATAATTGTGTATATTTTTATTTAACATTTGTTGCTGTCATTATCGCTTAATATAACGACTTTCGAAATTTATCAGTAACATATATATATATATATATATATATATATATATATATATATAAATATATATATATATATATATATATATATATATATATATACATATAAATATATATATATATATATATATATATATATATATATATTACGTTTTTACCAAATATATGTGTGCATTTAATATAACCGCATTATTATGAAAAGGCTGTCGGTATAAATGCGCAACAAAACCAAATTTCAAAATAAACAAAAAAAACGTGAGAAAGAAGAAGAAAAAAAGGGTTCAAATGAAAAAGAAAAAAAATCAAGAATGAAATTACTGCGGTAATTATACATGCGGTATATTTTTACTTACCACTTTGCCCTGTGGAACACAGCACATGAAATGAAACAAAAAAAGACACTGTTTATATATTTGAAAAAAAAATAAAAAAATGAAAAAAAATAAAACGGAACCAATTTAGAAAATTTTCGCGCAACTTTCACGAAAATTTCTGGAAAATGCAAAGAAAATTTTGGAAACGTCATGCTCGAGACACTTAACGGACGTGCGTAACGCATACACACGCCGACACATGCATGTATTTTTTTATTTGCAGCAATATATATATATATATATATATATATATATATATATATATATATATATATATACATGGTAAATGTTTAAAATCGGAACATCAACAAAACCTCACATTTTCTTTTCTTCTATCAATAAAGGTAAAGTAAAAAAATAACCAGAGATTTTGCGTCTACAAAGAATTTTATTACTTTGTGAGGCTGCGGTAAAGGAAAAAATGTAAAACAATAAAAAGTTATAAAATAAAATAATATAAGTTATAAAATAAAAAAATATAATTTATATGGAGTTATTTTTTAGAAATAATTTTTAATAAATCTTTAGTTATTTTTTTATAAAATAAATGTAATTTTTTATATATATATAATAGATAAAAAATAAATATAAACTAATTAAAATATATCTTAGTTATGAAATGAGGAATAAAACTTTATATTCAATTTATATACAGAGTTTGTTCAATTTAATATAAATATTATTATTTTTATTGAAAATGAATCATTGTCCATATAATCGAATGTATTATCGTAAATATTAAATTTAACGATATTATATATGACGATATTATATTATATTATTTTTGATGGATTATATATTAACAAAAAGTAAACATATTTTACGTATCATGTCAGTCATTAACATCCGTTAGTCGACGAGTTAACTTTGTGAAATTATTTTATACACTTTGATTTAGGTTTACACCATTAAAAGGGTTTCTCTGGTATCAAGCGCAAACATATATAATAAAATACATATATTATGTTGCACATACATACATACTCATATATATACATGGCGAAATTTAGGCATTTTACAAAATTCTCATTCATATTCATGGAGAACGGCGCAAACGTGACAAGAGATTTGTGCCAGTGTTATAATATATATTATATCATCGCGATGATATATTCGCATATTTGATTGCATAATTTCGTGTAATAGGCGGTTAAAGCAACAGTTTAAATTGTTTCCCGCCGAAAACGAGATGTTAATTTTCAATTTGCTACTTGGCTTTTGTATTAGATAAGAGAAGTTTTTGTATTCGTGTCCAATAATCGATACTATAGTCTTTAAAATAATAATATGAAAGATTAAATGGTAGTTGATTTTAGATTTTTTCATATCAAGTGTGATTTCGTAGTGAAATGTTAAGATGACGAAATCTGACGTTTAAATTTAAACATGTTAGTTTTCTTCATTCATATTTTATATAATTTTTGACTTTCTTATCTTGTATAAAGGAATAATGTAATATGGAAAAAAACTGATGATATTTCTGAATTTATATGTGTAAAAAATAATCATTAAATTTAATTCGAAGAATATGATATCATTATATTTTATAATATTAAAATTCATATTAAAAACGTTTGTTATTATCATAAAATATGTAGATAATAATAAATTATACTATATAAAAATATAATTCCTTCTATACATCAGAATAATCTTTCAATAATACTTTTAACCGTTACAAATCCGTAGCTTTTGTATAGGGAAAAAAACGTAAAAAATCATTCAATATTTATCACCTTAGAGGGAAACCATGGATTCGGGAATATTCCCATGTGAGTCGTGGAGAAAAGATTTAAAAGCACTTCCGTATAAGCTTTTTCCTTATTTTTGTACAAAAAGAATTCAACCAGAATGATTTCAATAATCAAATTCTTATGTTACACAGTTTCGATTTCAATATCACTTACATTATAAATTTAAATGTACATTTTCGATATTAAAAATTTATATATATATATAAAATTTATTTAAGTTAATTATAATATATTTTAATACAATATACGATGTTTAAAAAATATAATATAAACATACGTCTATATTTCAAATATGTGAAAGTGTTATAGTTAAAGTTTGAACGTGGATATTGTGCTATAATAGATAATTATATAAAAATGGAAACAAAAACAACACTGTTTTATAATTAACGATCAAAATTCTCAATGTCAACATTAAAATATATTAAGATATTTTGATCTAAACAATTGTTAAACATTTTGATCAATTTCTGATCCATATATTTTCATCATAATTTATAATGTATAAAGTGAGTTCTGTTTTTTTTTTCATTATAAATAAATATTAGAATATAATAAATATGATAAAACTAACCAGGATGCGCAGCTGCAGCAGCAGCACCAGCAAAGACAACGACGGAAAGGTCCTCCCGCCAGTCCGCGCAGCCGTACGCCCGGCAGCTCACTCACCGAGCACATCTGTAATTATAAAAATATTCTATACAATGATACAAAAATAAAAAGACGACAACTTTGCGGTTTCAATTATGCACAACCAAATAATGCCTCAGTACGTAAAACGTGTGTTAAATCATTATGAAAAGATTATAAAGGTACGGCCGTTTTGGGCCCTAATCTGCGATAAAAAGTTTAAAGGTTGAATGAACGTAAAACTGACGGTTTAATTTCACGAAATCATGTAAGTGCTGTATTTTTACGAGATTATAAAAAAAAATGTTGAGCTTGTAAAAATATTTTGATAATGATGATGAATGATAGGAAAATAACTGATGTTTATATAATAAATTAGTTGGTGTAGGATTAATCATTAAAATATTGAAAAATATCTATACATACATACATATATATATATATATATATATATATATATATATATATATATATATATATATATTTATGTGTGTGTTAAAATAAATCAATTCTAAGTTTAGATTTAATAGTTTATTTTATATATAAAATTGGTATATAAATAATTAGAAAATAATGATGATATACGAAGAATATTTATGGTTACAGATATTGTATTATATTCCTGAAATCGATAACTTTTAAACAAGTAATGATAGCTGATTGAAATCGTAGATAATTTTAATTGAGATATTTATATTTATCAATAAAAAGGTCTTTCGTCGTAATATTGATATGTATATGTATTATCATTTTATAATTAGAATATTAATGTGACAAAAATAAATTTAATAATATTACAGATAAAAAAAACTAATAACGATTTATTTCATAAAACACGCTACTTTTATATATATATATATATTTGTTCCAAAACATTTGTACGTCTTCATATTCGTTTAGGTGTACATTTTTCCAATACTTTCACTTCATCCCTGCTGCGACAAAACTATTTTCCAGGATCTTCGTCCTTTGCTTTTTTCCCCCTTCCCTTCTTATTTATTTTTTTCTCTCCCCTTTTTTGCCTTCTCTTTCTATTTTCTAACACGCCGTATAATATGTATACTTTGGTATATGCTCGGTGACTATTCCTCGATAAAAGTAAAGAAGGAATGCTCAGAGGGCGAAATGAATGAAATTGCTTTTTCGTCCGCTACTTCCGGTGGAGTCGTTCATATCTTCCGACATCCATGCTAAAATAATACAGACATTCATACCTTTCATCTCTGCCCACCATTATTTCCTCCATTTTCCCTTTTTTTCCAGGAGGATTTTCTTCACGCGGGTAATTCCCATATCGTGACTCTACGATTCACGAGGGTGAAATACATTTACTTCGTCTTGTACCATTATTTTTTTCTACCTCATTCTTCAAAATAATATGTGTGTTATCACACACACAAACATACACACACACACACACACACACATATATATATATATATATGTGTGTGTGTGTGTGTGTGTGTGTGTGTATCTTTAAGAGTATTGTTTTACGTCATACAGTATGATACCGTTCATGAATAAAAATCATATTATAATCTATTGTATATTCAGTATGTAAATTAAAACTTTATTATTAAATTGTATTAAAACGTTAAAAAATAATACCTTTATCACCTTCATACAACATATTACTATTAAAAAAATTATATTAAGCGTTTTAGATAAAAATGGTATCCAATGATAAAAAATAATTTTGATAATTTAACTTTTCTATATAATAAATTATTGTTATAACATTCTATAAATTAAAATAATATTATATTGGACATTGCATTGGTTTTTAACTATGATAAAAAATAATTTTTATGGTAAATAAATATATTTTTTTATTTAAATATATATTTATATTCACTAAGTGCAAATTTCAAAATATTATTAATATAATAAGGAGAGGATTGTAATACGATTTTGATTATAATATGTCAATTATACTGATATTTAGATGAATATGCAGGTGAATTGGACATAATAAACCACAAAATCCAATTTATATGCATTAGAAGTATATTCATTATAGATATAAACCACAACAAAGGATATGTCAAAAACAAGCATTAATTAAATTATTAAGAGCATTTTAGTCCAATGAACCGAGTGCACGCGATATGTACAAATTTTCAGACAAATCAGCACTTTTTCAAACAAAACAAATAACGTAGAAATAATATTAAACATTTAAATTGAAAACAAAAACAGTAATAATATAACAAAATAGAACAAACGAGGGCCGTTTAATTTTTTTATTGTGTATGACATTTCCATTAGGATGAGGGATGAGCGTCGTTTGTAATCGACTTTTAATATTACGGGGCCGCATATTAAAACGCGCAACACGACGACGAAAAAGAAAAAGAAAGAATTATTAACGTAGAAAAAAAAAGAAAAAGAAGAAAAATCTTAAAAAAATAATAATAGAAGAAAAAAGGTGGTTAGACTGGAACGCGGTACGACGATGAAAAGCAAAACGTAAAATGCGAAAAAATAAATTATAAAGAAAAAGGTGGAGCCGCATGTTTAAAATTCGACTCGTGTATAATTGAAACGTTGCGGGGTTCGTGAAGATCGTAGGAAATCCCGCCGCACAGAAAATACGAAAGGATTTTCAATTTTCGGCGACATTTCCGCGCTAGGACTTTCACTATAAAGTTGCCACGTGCACGAAAAAGCCACGCATCTATATATAATATTAAAGTGTTGCCGTATTCTTTTATGTTATCATTTGTACGTGAAATTTTTGAAAATTTCCTCATTAAAATGTACAATCAGGATTCTGACGCACTTATTGAACAAATAATTTTATATAAAAAAATAAAAAAAAACAACCTCTTTTTATATTATTAATAATGTAAATGCATGTGTTATATCTATATTAATTTAATTTTTGAGAAATGGTTCTGAGAATCCTACAAATTAATCAAATCGACGTCATAAGTGCTCAACGTATCATTTTAAATAGCCGCTGATAATACAATAGCCGCGAATAATACAATAATTTATACTTGTCATTTTTGTAGCATTGAGATAATTTCGATTAAATAATGCGTTAATAAGCACTGCGTATGGATTGAAATGGGTGTAATCAGGCTTTACAGCTGCCACTTCTCACTCAACATATTGCTCGATGTTTTTAATATGGGACTGAGAAGCCTTGAGTAGTTCGTTGCGTTTGATTTAGCTTTAGGTATGAGTAGTATACTCAAATTTCAAGAAAATTGATCTGGTTCAACTCTGCCTCATTTCTCATGAAAACAAAAGAGACGTCGAGGGTTAAAAGACAAGTATATTAATGTCACAGTCTGGAATTCGAATAATCGGACCTAATAGGGGAATTGAAGGCATTGAGACATCAATGTGTGCGAAGTGGAGGCAAGTAGAAGGCTAAAAAAATACACTTAGATCACACTGACCTAGTTCAAAACCATTAGAACTTTGCCTGTTGGTTGTTCTGGTTACGTCGGGTAAGAAAGTTTTTTAAGTAGGTCTTACAGTCGTCTCTGTGATGCCCACAATATTATAATTGCTTAGACGCTTTTATATTTTTGAACAATTTCCCTCCGATATAAAAAACGTGCGGATAAACTTGAGGATAAATATGACATAAAAAATTAACATTGAAAAAATAATTGTCTATCAATGAACTCTAAAAGATGCATAAAGAAGAATTCAAAATAAAAAAAAATATATTTTAACTTTTAATTATATATACAATTGTTAATCTTTACTACAATGAAAATGGAAAAATTGTTAAAATCATTTTTTTTTCAAGTAACAAATCGGTGACGTCAACTTGAAAACGTATAGTAACGTCGAAGTGTCGATATTGACGTCAATACGACCGCAAACACGTGTTTTTACACCCTTTTTTTTGCCCCGCTGATAATTTTCATTTATGTACACGTACGTGTGTGTGCATAACGCACGTATATACTTTATATACGAACACGTTCGATCAGGACATGTTAAAACGACGATTCCCAAACTGTGTCGCGCGTAATTCGATTACTTATAGACACACACACACACACACACACACACACACACATATATATATATATATATATATATATATATATATATATCATCTAAAATGTGCTTTCGCA
Source organism: Leptonema lineaticorne (assembly GCA_024500535.1). NCBI lineage: Eukaryota > Metazoa > Arthropoda > Insecta > Trichoptera > Hydropsychidae > Leptonema > Leptonema lineaticorne. Next base: position 2,776,980 of record JANIJI010000003.1, read on the forward strand.
GTAAACTTTGTTCGTTAACAGCTAGTGTCTATGTTCGTATGGTCTAACGTGAAATTTTCATGTTTCAAAACTATCGCTAGCGTGTTGTAATTGGATTTGGCAATATCGAGCAAAATTAAGACGACAGGTCCTCAATATTTTATATTAAATTTGTCGTATTATGGTGCGCGCTCACTGCTATATAAAACAGTGCGGATACGCTTTAAGCACTAACGAGATGCGATCGGTAATTTAAATGTTGCTATTCAATTTCCGTGTCGTTATAATGTTTTAAAGTTTCTTTTGATTGCATTAGCTTTATTTTATAATAATATATATGGATGTTGTCGTCGAAAACCGCAAGTCTATTTTATGTCAGATAACCTACAGATTATAGAAAATTAAATTATGATAATAGAGAAATATGTAAACATATCGATATGTTCAGCAATTTCGTAGATCAGATATTGTAAAAATTTTTGGTATAAGAAGTTATAGTAGATAGTAGATATTAATTATGAACTTTTTTATATATAAATTGTTTTTGTATTGTAAATATTTATTATTCATTAAATAATGGATATTTAGAGTAAGGATATTAAATATTAATAATAAGAGAAATTTTTGTTATAATAAAATAATGGATCATGTAAATTGAAAATAAAAATAAACATTTGAAATAATAAAAAAAATTCATAATCTTAAATAGTTAAGAATCCTACTTTTAAAAAATAATTAAAGTTCAGATATTTATATTTATAACAATATAATAAAAATATTGAACAACATGAATAAATCAATAAAAAATAGAATAGTTTTATTACTAATTCATAATTCATAACATTCTGAAACATATTTTATATAAAAAATACACACAAAATCGAGATTTATAATAATAATAATAATAATTGAAAAAAATAGAAATGAAACACGATTCTTGAAGACATAATAATAAAAATTGACCATCGGAAACCGAATCTAAATTTTCTTTTATCGAATTTTTGCAGTAGACCGCGTTTCGAATTTTCGACTTTTTTAAAGGATTACGAGATTTTCTTTCCTTTTTTTTCTTCTTTCATCTTTCTTATATTTGAAAGAAGCTTTCACGACGGGAAAGGTGATATTCATCCCACCGTTCCTCGATATCAGACACCACCATAACCGTAGCTAATATCAACCGTAACCGTCAGAGCCATTACCAATATCAACCACCTAGGTCTCCATATAACCATCTTTGTGGAAGAGAAAATCGGGTCGCAGTCATAAATCATAAGTCAAAGCTCAAAGGCTGTATTACTACCTCCGAGCAATCTCTATTTGTATCATTACAACCACTGTTACATAGGCAGTTACCGTCGTTGCTATCGTTTATTTTACGCGACACAAAAACGGCAATTTCCCTCATTTTTCACCCCAATTCTTTATCTTGGTACCCAAACCTTTTTCGGACCCATTGATTCGTTCCGTTGGAAACTTTTTAGGAAATTGTATCAGTTCCTTTTTATTTTTTTTTTTATGAAAACTCTTCGAAGTCAATACAACTTAGTTTTATAAAGGTGTTAAAATAGAAAGAATTAAACTTGGACGTCAAAACGTTTCCATTTCTTAACTGTTACTAAATAAAATAAAAATTATAGTTGGACATTATTCAGCTTTTGGAAAATCGAATTTTAATTATATCGCAATATTATTTACTTTATCTATTTTCAATGACATGAAATAATATATTTTTAATTCGTTATTGTATTATATTTATATTCAAGGGAAAATCGTTCGTGATAGTTAGATATTAACATGATAGTTTTCGTAGAAAAAGAAAATAATATATAATTCAAATTACATATTATCACGAAGATACTAATGATATATATATATATATATATATATATATAGGTTTAAAATATTAGATATTTATATAAATTTTAACAGTATTTTACTTGTCTATATTAGAAAAAACGATATCAATAAAATATAATTTATTACGACAATTTTGAAGTTTATAAAGTATTTAAAATATAAAAAAATATTAGTCTCTTAAAAATTCTAAATTATAGTTTAAAATTTTAAGTTATCTTATTATAATAATTTAATATTAAAAATTACTTTATATACACAGTGAGTGGCTGAAAATTACTTCAATTTGTTTAACTCATTTAATATAATTATGTAAATTTTTAATGGATAAAATTTCATTTTGAAAACGACTTACAAACCTCATATTAAAAACTGATGTTTTTCAGGGTTTAATTATTAATTCTACGTCAAAAACATATATTTTTTGCTAATAGTTTTAATTTGTCATTCGGTTTCTGTTAATAAATAATTAATAAACATGTCAATAAATATATAAAATTCAAAAGAAATAATTTTATATTTTATTTAATCCATATAGATTAAGATGTGACTGACGCTGTATGATGAGATAATATCGTTTGTGAAACTCGAAGTCGAATTAGTAATAACATCTATTATATTGGTGACAATGGCAATAAGCACATTACTTTGACGAGACGGCAATCGTCAGAGTAAATATCCACTTATATTTCTCATTCCGGATATTGACAGTCAATTCTTGGGATTTTCCAAAGGAAGACACCCTCATCCGGCGTTTTCCACAATGGCGACGTTTTCAACGTTCGGTTTTCCGTGAAAAATTTCGAACGGATGAAAGGTTTCAAAAGACACTTTTGTATGATGCATTTATAGTGTTATGCAAATATATATATATATATATATATATATATATATATATGAAAAACCAAATATAGATATATCGAAAGCGTGTTGTGCAAACAATACCCTTGTTTTATATATATATATATATATATATATATATATATATATATATATATATATATTAAAGAAATTCGCGTTCGAGTTTACCACTTTTTTATTGTGTTTGCTAAAAAAAATTACAATGTCTACATGAACCTTCGTGAAAGATGCGGTAAATATGACTTTCGGCTTTACGCCATCGTTTCAGAAGACATTTTTATATAAAATATCATGTTGTTTCTGATGAAAAAATAATAATAATATATTTTAATTCGTAAAAAAGTCAATTTATTCTATAAATGTTTGGTAAAGTAATGAATAGATATTGCTATAAAATTTTAAATTTATTTAACAAAAAAATATTTAATCGACATTGATTGGTAAAATAATTGATTCATGTTGTCACAGAGAATGTGCAAATATGCAAAATTTCAGCTCATTTATATATTGAGAAATGAAAAAAAAATGTAAATATATTAAAAAATATATTATATACTAAAAATTATTTAATTAAATTAAATAAGTTTATTAAAAAATTGATATTCAAAATTATTACTTTTTTATTAAACTTTATATATCAACTTATACATAAGAAATATAATATATAACTATTATAATTTCTAGCTAGCGCTTTTTTTTTCAGAAAAACTTTAAATGCATATCTTAAAGATATGCATTTCAAGGTAGTTTTCCATTGTCTTCTTTGAAGACCGACAACATATGGCATATGTTTCAGACAGATATCTGTTCAAAGATGTAAACTAGGTCATATTACATATACATAATTTAATATTATATAAATTATGACTTTGTTTAATTTCAGCTATCAAAAAAATCAATCAGAATGTCGTCTCTATTATATACATATATGTTATATATAAAAGCATTTATCTAAACTCCGATAATCTATAGTTTATTGACATATTGAAATATTGATTACCGTTAACGGTGTTTAATTTTGGAAGAAAAAAATCAGAAAGAAATTGCTTTACAAAGCACTATTTAAATGTTGACAAGCCATTATTAAGGATCCCTTGAATTATTTAATATTTACCAAATCTACTATGTGTACAAATCAATAACCGATTTTATATAGAAATATTTTTATATTTTTACATAATTCTTAAATATATTTTAATGCTGTTTTATTTTAAAATGACAATATAAAATATTAGTAAATTATTTAATGATATATGTTTGGATAGGTTTATTATTTGTATTAAAATTGTGCGGAAAAATCTTAACGTGTCAAAATACGAGACAGTTGATTAAATTGCACGATAATATATTTCAACATCCCTTATGACAATTTATAATTTACATAATAATACAATGAAATTTAATATTTTGACTAATATAATATTATATATAAAGACAAACGAGATACATATATAAATTGATGTATAATGTAAAGAAATAAATATACAGAATACATATAAAATATATTTACCATAAAATTTGATTGACATTTTTTCTGATGATACATGATTTGTTTAAATGTTTAAAATTTTCGCTATAAATATTTTTATTATTATCAATTGTTATCATATATAATTTATAAAAAAGTTTTTAAATTAAATTATGATATATGAAGATTTATGTAATATCAAAAATAAATATATAAATATACTAACACTTCATTTTAGTTGTTTTCGTTTCGTACAAGTAATATTATTAGAAGCGATCTAATTTAAAGCAACAATATTATTATAATTACAATTATATATTATTAACTCAATATGGAAATATACTATATATATATATATATATATATATATATATATATATATATATATATATATAATAATATATCAATCTATAAATAGCATATATAAAATTAATTAAGCAAATTAAGATAAATTTAAATCAACACACACGTTATTATAATCGCAATATATATATATATATATATATATATATATATATATATATATATATATATATTACGTTTCCTATATACGATTGATACACTAGTTAATAACCGAATATAGAGAATATAATTCAAACGATTGAATCGGCTTTTTAAAAGGTTTATAAAGCGTATGTATTATATTATAGAATAAAATTATGGAAAAACCGAACGTGTCAATATGACAGCCAGAGTATGACTGACTATGCCGGTTTCCATCGGCAGACATCCGTTTTATTTGTTATAACTTAGCATATCGATTCGAATCGATAGGAAATTGTTTTTGCGTTTCCTACGTGATACATCCGAGGTCCTTTTTATTTATGTATACATGTATATATTTACTTTCGTACATCACTCAAATATTTATCGAAATAAGGTAAAATAAATAAATAAAAGAAATGAATAAATAACGTGAGCACGATGTGAATATGATGAATACGTGTTGTGTACTGTTTATTCGTTCTATCGCGAAATCCCATAATCCTTATTATGTGCTGTAAAAATATTCGTCGTCATATTTGAAAATCGCATATTTATTTTATATACCACATTTTTTTTTTAATTTTAAATATAAATTATTTAATATATATATATTAAAAATAATCATAATAATATTTTGATTATCTTATTAGAATATCTAAATTATCATTTGATATCATGGAATTATTAAGAAACATATTTAGATTAAGATTATTAAGTAATAATATGTAATAAAATGAAATGAAAATATTTTTATTATACTTTGCAAAGAAAAAAAACAGTAAAATATCAATTAATTTGGAAACTTGTTTCAAATTTATATTGTTAAACCATAAAACCGCAAAATTAACAATTTGATAACAACTATAGAGTTATACAATTATGTCTATAATAATAAATATCTTTATCGTTATATAAACTAGTTTAATATAATATTACATAATAATTATTATATAATAAAATGGTTTTATTTAATTCAATATATATTTCATTATTATTAAATTTAAAAAAAAATATTTCAATATATTATTTGAAAATATAATTTATAGAAGTGGAAAAAAGATCGGAAAAATTTATAGCGATTTATTTAATCTTAAAGATGAAATATTTTATTTAAAATTTTAGAAATTTATATTTAATATTATACTCTTATTGTTAATCAAACATATGAATAAAATTCTTTCGTATATTTTTATATACACATATAAATATTTCAAATTATATCCAAAAAATATAGATAATAAAAATGTATTATTACAAAATATACATATAAAGTATTATCTTTTATATTTCTTGTGATCTAAAAAAATCCTTTTTTATTTTTTAAAAAATTTCACGTTATTCATAGTGTCGAAAATCAAATTTTCCTTTTAATTTTCACATTTGCTCGAACGCGCACAATTTTGACCGCGTGTGTGTGCGTGCGTGTGTGCTTTTCCTCTTTCCTTTTCAAATATTTTTTTATTACTCGCATTTATATCTTCTACGAGATTTTTTTTACCATAAGTGTTGATAAAAATTTTGTATATATCAACACTCATGTGTGAGTACGAGTTTTTTAACGCGTATATTCGAAGTGAATAAATTTAATTTGGCTCGTGTTAGAAAAAAAAGAAAAAAAGGCACTCGTCCCTTTTTAATTTCGCGGTGTTTGATTAATTAAAACGGCGTTTATATCCTCGAAATGTATGAACAATATCTGTTTAAATCGCATTTTTTTAAATTATTATACATACACACAAAAATTGTGTTAAGATATTAAATCGTATTATTAAAATGTGGATTATTTAACTGAACGATAATCGAATTTATCAATTACAAATATATATATATTTTTTAAATCGTTCAATTTTATGTACAATAATAATATATAATAATGAAAATATTTATATATATATATATATATATATATATATATATATATATATATATATATATATATATATATATAATATTAAAATGTTGCAACGATTATAAAAATATTCAAAATTTTATTTAATAATCTGATAACGAAAAGCATTTCGGTATATATAAGTTCGAGATAAAGTAAAATATCTGCAATATTTAATAACTTGAATACTTAAAAATGATATGTATACAATTTAAATAATATATTTATATATGAAAAATAATACATCATTATAACCTTTTAAATTGATCAACTTCAGAATATTATTATATTTTATACTCAATGATTTTTTTGAAAAATAAAATACTTTTTTGTAAACTTTTTATTTTTATAAATTTAATAAAATATTATTATACACTTTTATCGTTTCACCATTTTTATTTTCCTATTTTATTTCAGCTTTGTATTAAAAACTAATTTTAACGTGGGCGTTAGTACGCTACAGTGCTCACGCAAACCGCTCGTATCTCAAGCGTTAACACCCCTCAAGGGTATATACCCTTAGGACATAAAACTATCCCTATACTAGTCATAAGATACGTTTTTGTTAATGGAAATTCGATCGTTATATATTTGAGAGCAAAAAGAGAAAAAAAATAACAATTTCGAAAGTGAAAGAGAAACGAACGTCTGAAAACATTATATAAAAGGACACAAGTGCTATGATGATGATGATTCCGAATTCTGACTGCGTACCATCCGCATATATAATGAATTTTTCATAAAATAATACTTGAATAAATATGTATATATTTTGAGATCCATCTTTGAACAAGTCGGAAACGTACGACGAACTAATTAAATATGCGTACTTCGTAATTGTTACCATCCGTCATATAGAATTGAATAAATGTATAATTCGAACGAGTGGATATATATAAATTAATAAATTATATGATATACATGTGTGTGTGTGTGTGTGTTATATATCTAAATAATTATAAAATATGTAAATCATATATATGATATAAAATTTTATCATAAAAAATATATATAAATATTTTATTTAATAATTTTATGATTGTATATATTATTATAAAATATGCACATGACGAACGAACATGACCTTTATTATCGACACTTAGAAATCGTCAACTAACAATTTCAGAACTTATCAAGTTCAATACAAGACGTTGACCGATTTAAAACGTATATTTAGCGACACTGATTGTCTGGCGAAAACGGATGTGAATATTTATTTTTATAAAGTTATGTAATACAGAATGATATACAATTATTATTGTTTAAATTTTGAATAAAAAATATTCATAATATAATATAAATAGTGGTTTAACTATTGAATCTCTTGATATTGTTTAGAAAATATTTTTTAATATCATATATAAAAAATGTTTACAAGAAATACATATACTACATAATTAATATATTAATAATAAGTTATTTATGTTTATTTACATTTACGCCAATATATATGTATGTATATGCGAATATTTGTGTGCATATAAACGCTTCAAAACATTTTACGCGTTCTTCGAGCGGAGCTTCCTTTGATCAATGAAATTAATAAACTAAACTTCTAAAAGCCAACGTTATATAACTTAATACAAATTAAACGTATCGATCGTTCAGGAAAATTTATCAGACACAAACGAGCCTGTCATCGTATATACTACATGTTAAAGGCACGGTAAGAAAATTTTTCTAAATTTATTGCATACTAAAAGTAAAATTTTAGGATTTTATATATTTTATTATTTTTTATATTTATATATAAAAAAATAATCATATAATTAATCAATTTATATCGTGAAAAATACAAGGATTATTATTATAAAAATTTGAATAATGCTGCAGAGTTGAAAGTATGATTGATAGATAAAATTAAGTCAGAATTTGGATACGCAAACGGAAAAGTCACAAGTCTATTTATATTTTTAATACAAAACTATTAATTTAATTTAAAAATATATATATTATAAGTAGATCAAGTTATTAAATTATGTAAATTTATTATTTTTAGTTCATTAATCACATTTATATAATTTAAAAATAAAACTCCAATTAATTGATTTTCGAGTAAATTAAAAAATATATATAATAATTAAAATTGAATTATATTAAAATTTTAAAATCGAAAATATAAACATTGATATTTGAATGTTTTCCTCATATCATTAGCTACATATGTACAGTCGATAAATAGTCACTGAAAGTTTTAACAATGCAACATTAACAATCATCCGGAAAATCTACGTGTTAAGTTAAGGGGTTCTATCAATTTTTCATAAATTTAAAAGGGTATTCGAAAAAATTAGCTGAAAACAACGATATAATAATGGATACTACAAATCAATATAAATATCTGTTTTATCGATGTTTTAATAATAAGATATATATACATACATATATATATATATATATATATATATATATATATATATATATATATATATATATATATATATATTAAAACATCGATAAAACAGACATAAAATTGTTGTTTAGAACACGTGTTAAACATTGTTTTTGTGTAGGTTTAAACAGTGAACAGCCGCAAAGGGACTATCTGATGTCGTTATAGTTGAGTACTCTAAAGACGTTTCGAGAATTATTAATGAACGGCCTCCCTTTTTGCCGCCCTTTTCCTTCTTCCTCCACCCCTCCCTTCGTCCCTCTGTTCATGAATGGACTCCGTTTCACCCTCCAAAAAGTCCGTCTGTTTCCGATTCCTTTTTGCGTCGACGCTTCTGTCGCGTTTTTTTTTTGTATTTGTGTGCCTTTGCTTTTCGTTTGTTTCTGTTTTCTTTTTTCTTCCTGTTTTTATTTTTGTTCCCGGCGGATTGATGAAGTGGTAACGTAGCTGGGAAAATGCAAGAAGTCAAGCGTGGCCGCGTTGTGTGAACGGAATATTAACGAAAGGGAAAGCGGCACGAGTGTATAATTTTATGGGTGGAAAAGCCGGGAAAATTCGTAGTATCGATCGAAGAATAGCGAAAGAAATGAGGTAAAAATTAACGACGCTGATTACTATAATTTATCAATATTATATGAGCAACATAAATCCTTCTACAAATTAAAATTATTCTCGTGAGATTCACATTTATACAATAATATTATATATAAAATGAACAATATTCTTTATATTTCAACCGTAAATTTTTGTATTCAAAATATTTTATCGATATAAAATAACCATATTGTATCATATAATGTTAAGATTGATAGTTTAGTTAATAAATTATTGAAATATCAAATATTCAAAGTACAAACGTGATGAATTTGCAATTGAAACGATTATGGTTTTATTTTTTTTTTAATATGAACATCATACAAAATATTTATATCCGAAACAAATAATATAGCAATAAAAATAATAATATATCATTAATAATACAAAGAATGAAAAACTTTCAATACATTGAAACCAACAAAGAAACAAAAGTATGAAATCAGCTCATTCAAATCGCAACTCGATCTTCTTTAATCCTAAACAGAGAGATTTTCCTATTGCAGTGAGGCTAATTAAGACGAAAAATACGAGAAATTTCACAAGTTTCGAAAATATTTCAATGAATACGATGTCGTTTGCGAAAATTTTGGTACATGCCGTACAATTTTAATGCTGAAAACTTTACTCTGTAAACGAGTTACATACACTTCGTTATTGTACCCCCTCAATTACCCCCTTTCATGAAGGAAAACCGTAATAATTATATACAAATATCTATGTATATATAAAGCCGATAGTACTGCTGGGAATAAGTTTAATTAAAAAAATACTTAGATATTTTTGAACGAGAATAAAACATGTTTAATGTTCGTGACAATTATGTCTAAATATCTTTTAACATCTATGCTGCATAAAATATTCATATATCAAATTGCTAACGACTTTTGTTTGAAAAAGGAATTTTAGACACACGATAAATTAAATCAAATGAAAACGATCTTCTATTGTTTGTTTATTATTTCGTTATTTTTAAGAACATATATTTTTCAAAAAAATTACATGATGTAATTCCATATATAAATACAAAATCAAATCAAATATTTTTATATATATTCACCAAGGAATAAAATTTTAATTGTATTGTAGAGTTCGTATGGAAAAGTCAAGCCTATTAAAGTAAACGACACATGGCACAACCACCCAATGAATACGCTTTCCATAAAAATGAAAGAAAGAAAACGCTTTTTCTCTCGACTTATATATATAATATAATATTATAATATTTTTTCACGTTCGCGAAATGGAATGAAATATAAATATGTTTTTTTTTCATATATAATATTTATAACAGAGGATAATGATCCCGAAGAAAGAGAATTTTTTTATTTTCATCTGTTTTTCATGTTATAAATTTGATTTCTTTTCACTTAAAATACATTAATTGAATATATATAAATATATATATATATATATATATATATATATATATATATATATATATATATATATATATATATATATATATATATATAGGTATATATTTTATGAAAACGTTGTTTTATATTGCGATATTGATTTCATATTCATCATAACCAAAATATAAGTAACTTGCACGGTTTCTTTAAAAAAATATATACTGTTATATATGTGTTTTAAACATCTTCAAATGAAAACTAATGTATGTTTAATATTTATTATCAATATATTAAAAAAAATAATTAAATCAAAAATATATTATTGGTATAAAAATTAAAATAAAATGAATTGTCTCGATTGTCATCAAAATATAATAAATATCGTCCGGTTTTAATTAAAAAAGGCGGATGTTTATTTTAAAAATTTAATTTGCCGCGTACGACGTAAATTTTAAATTCGCGAATATCGAAAAAGAAAAATGGGTCATATAACAAACAAACGACAAAAAAATCTTCCCTGAAACGGCGAAGTTTCCGTCGCTGAGGATGGGTCTGGTCTTTTTTAGTGGGTCACCGAAGAGACCCAGATCGGACAGTGTAATAATAATAGTGGCATCGTGAGGGGGGAGGTGACTCTCTTCAATAAGAGAGGATCGAGGGGCGGAGGTTCATGACCTGACGCCTGCGCCCTTTGCGCTCGGACGTTTTATTCCATGCGAAAAATCTCACACCATTAACGGAAAAACGTTTTGGGGCACCTTAACCAATGCCTTCATTCAACCCTTCGGAAAACCTGGGATAAGCTCGTGTCGCGGGGATTATTAGTCGAAACGGTATGAAATTATTTTTTCATTAAGGTTTCATTTGTGGTTTTCGATGCGAATTTGAAACCGGTCGAATTGAATGGTCGCCGAACTTTTATTGCCGATTTAGATTCGACCATTTGAAACGTTGTTAACGTAGGTCTTATTACGTTAAACGTTTAAGTTCTTTGTTCGAATTGGAATACGCAATAGATTGAATATTTCGACGTAATATCGTAATCGACATATTAACGAGTTTTTATGCAATCGTTCAACGAACGATTTGAATTAGCATTAAAACTATTAAGGAAATCAATACGTATAATAATTTAATGAAACGATATTCAACAATCGATTAATGTAATACAAACAATATAAAAAACTGTGTTGGAAATTTACATTTAATATTATATATCTAAATAGAAAAATTATATTCCCCTGAATTGTAATATTATATTAACTCCATTGAAGTAAAATAAGATTAAAAATCTTATTTAATCTTATTTTACTTTAAAATGTGAAGAAGCATATAAAAATGATATAATTTTAAAGCAATTAATATAAAAATAAAATTTACGATAAAATAATATTTTTTTCACTTTATGCAGCTAATATTATATAAAACAATCATTTTAAAGACTTGAAACAACAATGATACAAAAGGAAGACTACACCAAAACGCTTAAAGATATAATAATATATAAATGGTTAATTCACACGTGTGTGTATGTAGGAATATTTGTCAGTAAACAAAATTTCAATTGTCATCATAATAATAGGAATAAATGATGGATATCATAACATGATAAAACTAATTCGTCTATTTAGAAAAAAAGCTATATTAATTAATTTTAGACAATGAAATTTATTTTCACACACACACACATACACACACACACACACACATATATATATATACATATATATATATATATATATATATATATATATATGACTAGACAATAGGAAAATATACCGAATTAACACTACCACTACTATATAATAAAATTTAATAGTCATCCCGTTTACTAACGCTAATAACTCACCGTGCACGCGAACCGTTAATATTTTACAAGCCTTAATGCGGTCGAAAATGTAAATCGATTAAATGTGTATATATTATACGAAAAAGGCGAATATTCCGAAACCGGAAATGGAAAATGTCGTTAAGCGCAACCAAAAAAAGAACAGTTCCGGATTTAAGTTTTTCTATCATTGAATATTCACGCAAAAACCGTGTCGACATAACGCCCATGACTGAGGAAAACTAGCCACCCCTGTTTTCCTTTATTTTATTTTATTTCAATATGTTTGCGGTCGAAAATTCTCATTTTATGTACATTTATTTTAGTAGGACTTGTGAAGGGGGGGGGGGTTTATCGCAATTAATGGGTCACAAGAGGTATCTACGGGGATTAAATTACTCAGAAGGTAAAGCCTACCGGATTATATATATATACACCCTTCATTCCTCCCGTCACCCCCTAAAATATTATTCAAATATGCTAATATAACACGTGCGTTATGATAAATTACCCGAACGGGCTCTCTTTTCGTACAAGTAAACATTTCAATAATTATCTTTGGATTTTCCCTATTAAAAATGTTATGATAGATTGTGGTAGTATTTTTTTCGTAATAAAAAATAAATAATAAAAATTTTATAAAAAGTTTTTTTATTTCACAACAAAAGGAAACTATTTTAATGTAAAACTTTCTATAATGACTTTTTCAATAGAAAAATTTATTTTATATGTACACGTTACAAAAAGTTCTTTTTATTTTATATACAATAGGTTTTTTTATTGAAAAAATTGTATACATTGTATTAAAAACCACACAACTTAAATTACATAGTTACATAAATACGAATCGAAATAAGTAATTAAAATCATACTATTAAAAAATAGTTAATATTTATTTTTCACTATCTTTTTTAATATAAATGTAAAATACATAATGTATGAATGTATTTAAAACATAAATTAATATTTTTATATGATGAAAAAATAAAATATGTTTTATGTATATGTATTTAACTGTAAATTTTTAATTGAAATAAATATTCATACTAAAGCTAAATGCACTATAAAAAAATAATTTAAAATGATTCAAACATTTTATTTATAAATAAAAGTAAATTCAAATTAAAAAAGAGTTAATAATATAAATATTAAAGAGAATAATAATATAAATATTAAAAAGGAGGAAATTCGAGAATCAGAAACAATAATAAAATAGATAATAATATAAAAGGAGGAATTATGAAAATTATAAAAGTGAGCTGGATCAGGTGACTGAAATATATAAAAAGAAATAAGATCTCAAAAAGAATTAATGAGAACAAAAACAAGGTTAAAAAAGAGATAGAAAATAAGAAGATTTATAAGAGAAAAACTTGAAACACTAGAATCGAAAGACTAAGGGAGAGACAAACCATTATTTGTGAAATCGAAGATCGCATCTATTTACTAATAGAACGAAGTAATAATAAATATAATTATATGATATAAACAGGCACAAAGTGCGATATAATTATAAATTTATAAAGATAATTTTTACAGTTGATTCTGATAATTGTAATTTCGAGTCGGGTTCCGTTTTATGAAGAGCGTTCGCTTTATTCGTGCTTTTTCCAAAGCGAAAATATAAAGAAAAGGGTCGAAATTAATATTCAACAGAAAGATAATTCGGGTCGGTTTTGTTGTTTTTGAACGTAAAAATATAATGTTTCAATTAATGACCTGCGAGATTTCAAAATACACTCAGAAATTTCGCATACATTATAAATACAAACATATTATATTTACCAAAAATTAAAAAAAAAGAAAGAAAGAAAAGGTTTACAAAAAAAGACGTCTCGTTGTATTATTATGTACCGAAGCTAAAGGGTTTTTGCCGATTTAATGCCGTCGAAATCGGCAAAAGGTCGACTGACGGTGCTTTGCGCTTAAAATTCGCCCTTTTATGTTCTTTCGAGAGGCTTGATTAAAATCGGGAACGGAATTTTCGATGCGAAAGAAAGGTGGACATTTTGAAGATTTTAAAAAGGATCGGAATCCCTTTTTTTTCTCTTTTTGATTTTTTTTCTTTCGCTTTCTTCGTCATTCTTTCTTTCGCTTTCCTTTTTTCTTTCGTGCTTTACCTTTTTCCTTCTGTAAATCTTCAATTTTGTTCCGTTCCCCGCTTGAAATGCTAATGGCAAACAACGGCATACAATTTGCATTTCTAATTAATACTGTCCAATATTGATGGACTTAAATAATTGCTATGTACAATTCAAAATAGAGGACTCTTTCCCTGATACGATTGTTCGAAGAGTGTTTTCAAAATAAAATTCAAAAGATCGTTTTTTAGGACTTTAATCTAAAGAAAAATCAGATGTTTTTGATATATAAAATATTATTAAATCAAATTTAAAATATACACATAAATATAGTTGTGGGTTATTAATAAAAAATCACAACAGTTTTTTCAGTAATTAAAATATTACTATTTAATTTAATAATCTTAAAAATATATTTTTTATTAATATCTAACATATTTTAATTTAAAGATTTTAAAATTATAAAACTCTAAGATACTAATAAGTACTATTTTTTATAAATATATTATCTAATTATAAATTATATCATATGAGATTGTAAACAAAAATCACAAAATAAATAAATTATAGAAATAATCAAACATAATTAACAATAAACATTATAAATAATTTCTGGAACAAAATCATAAATATTCACAAGTTAAATTGTATAATTTAATTATAGTCCTAACAAAATTATTACCGTTATTTATACACGCACAAAAGTGAACGAATATGCGTCGATATTATGATATATTATACAATAATAATTATTATTATTATGTATTATAAATTATTTATATACAAATATAATATGCACACACGAATTATATATATATATATATATATATATCGTTTGTGTAATATTATATTATCGTACAGAATTTAATCTCGAGTAAGTAAGCTGAATAGGTCGTAAATCAGCGAAAATTGGAAACTGCCGTATAAATTATTTCAATAATTAATTTGTATCTTAATATTATAACGACCGATATATATATATATATATATATATATATATATATATATATATATATATATATATATATATATTTATATAATGTGCTATTTTCCTGTTATAATAATGCGACAGATGATCGTCAAATTTCCGACAGTCAGTTCTTGAACTTCCTAGGATTATCCGTTTTAGTTGACAATCGTATAATAACATCCCTTAATAATATAAATGTACCGTTTATAATCGAGAATGTTTGTATGACCCTTTTATAATTTGTTATCTTCTAATATGTTAATTTTCAGAATGTGACGTCGAGTTTTAAGCGTGTAGTATTTATAAAAAAATAAACTGATTAAGATTATCATATATATTTATAATTTTGTTATAAAATATTATATATGTAATTAAATCAGAGATATATTTTTATACTACATAATAATTGTAGTAGTTATTGAAAGATTTTACTTAAAATCAAAATTTGAATCTTGAATTAATTGATAATATAGTAATATTTTTTTCAGAAAATATAGTTAATTAAATCTCGTAGTCTACTAAGCACGTATACTTATATATTAAATAAAAAAAATTAACTATTAATTTCACATAGATCTTAAATATAGTAAATAGTACAAGTATCTGAAAATGACTGCGCAAAAACGTATAATTTCATAAACGGTCCGATATTTTTAAGTGAAAAAAAATTTAATGTTGATAATGAAATTTATTCGTGATGAAACATTTAGCAGCGCCTGATGAAAACATTGTCTATATTTGTGTGTATTTTACGTTTGAAAAAAATATATATATTTGTCACTTTTTAAAAAGGCGTCACATTGTTTTCACAAGTTAAAATGATTATCGCGTAAATAAAGGAAACGTTAAATCGTATCTATTGTTTAACAGTTGCGGTTAGCGGAGACTATTAGTGACTTTGGAGATTCCGGGTTCGATTCTTAGAAAAAATTGTTATAAAAATCGAATAAAATTTATAATAATTTTAATACAGTTAACAAATAAAAAATAAAAGAAAGAAATTTAAAAATCGATAAATTGTTGAAAAATAAAATATTTATAATAAGGTACATAGATGAAAATTTAAATCAATCAAATTTATATGTTATTTATATTCCTTCACATATTCTATAATTATTAATTAAGAACAAATTTTTCAATTATTTTTGTTCCTTTTTTACATCTCCAAATTTTATTAGTGAGTTTGGATAACCTCCAAATTCGCTGATTTATTTTTAGTTTATTTAAGTAATAAAAGAAAAAAAACATTTTTTACAATAACTAGTACATGAGGTAATCAAGTATGACATTGACTTTCAAACTTTAACATATATTATAAATTCTAAAAAAAAATCGGAAGACTTGAGAATAATCTAAGACGTGGATATATCATAAATAAAATATTTGAAGAAACATAGATATATTGAAGATTGAAAGAGGACAAAACTAACTCATTTTTCATTATTTATAAACTATATGACGCTTAATTTATAATTCTGATCGCAATTTCTATTAAATAATGATTTATAGCACACTAAACAATTCAGAATTAAAGCGAGCAATCATCGAAATGACCGTTGTCAACGTCCGTAATATCAAATCACATACGCTGGTCACACGCTCGGACACGCACACGCGCAAAACGCGGG
Source organism: Leptonema lineaticorne (assembly GCA_024500535.1). Classification (NCBI taxonomy): domain Eukaryota; kingdom Metazoa; phylum Arthropoda; class Insecta; order Trichoptera; family Hydropsychidae; genus Leptonema; species Leptonema lineaticorne. The sequence goes on from JANIJI010000003.1 coordinate 2,794,367, forward strand.
TAATTACGGTACGCGTACGTGTTGTGTATTATTTTGTATCCTCACTCCCCCTCCCCATCACCACCACCACCACCACCACCATCACACCCGTTTTCTTTTTTTACATACAAACTGCGGAAACGTTTTATGATTTTGGCGCGAAATTAGACACGAAGCACAGATGTTTTCGTACGTCGCTAACCGTAAAACGGCTCTCGGTGCCGCATTAAACTTTAATGTCGCACAAATGCTGGTATGGCTCACCCCCCCCCCCACGTCCCCGGTCGACCAATTTCGGGTTAGCGGCGAATTCATGAATAAAATAAAATGCTTGAAAGCCTCCCGAGGGTAGCGCGCGAGCTTTTCACTCGCACACTCTACTCTAGTCGTGCTATCGCTCTCGTAAAAACTATGCGGTGAAGAACAACCATTACTCATAATATAATAGTCGATAAATTTATAAAAAAAAACATGCTTACATCACAGTATATTATTTGATCATTATATATTATGTACTACTATCTAAATTATCAATTCATCAATATATATAATGATTGAATGAATATTATATATAAATAACATAATTTATCTTATTATATATGTGCATTAAATTATATTATAAAATTTAAAATATTGTATGTTAATTAATTTAAGAATATTCAGAAATTATATAAATAATAAATATTTTTATATATAGAACTTACGAAAACGAACCATAAAGTGGCTATAGCTTTTAGACTTCTATATTTATCCACTTTATGCAGATTAAATCTTAAAATATAAAAGTAATATTTCCAATATCTATAATATTAAATTCAAATCACTTTTAACCACTTTAAGCGGCTTTCAAAATAGAAAGGATACATAATAAAAACGTCTGGTTTTACACATATGTATAGATTAAATTAATATTAAAACAGAACAACATAAATAGACTTTTAACATTAATTTAAAGAACAAGATGTTTTTTCCAATGCCAAATTAATTTTATCGACTGTCAAATATGCCTTTTTCAATATATGATATATAATATGATAGATAATACTGTGAATTTTGATGTTTTCTATATATGGAAAGAAGATCTGAAGTAGAAAATATATTGTGTATGACATTATATTATAATAAATTATTTTATTTGTTGAATTACATGTATACGATTTATTACAAGTTTCAATATATCATATGAATGATATTAATTATAATTAATATGTATTATATCATAGCAAACACATTAATAAATAATCTAACATCATTATGAGCGAAATAAAAAATATTTATATAAATAGTAATATTAATAATCAATTTTAATATGAAACTATCACAAATTATATTTTATTATTATTAAGCGAATGCTAATACAATTACACACGGAACATAGATCAAAATAAAATCGTTTCAAATGAACGTAAACCGAAGTTCTATTCCTGTATATAATCTCGTATATATATATATGTTTTTTTTTTCTAATTTTGATCTTTTTCTTGATCGCATGAAAAAACCGATCACACGACGTAAAAAATAATATTTCTTCTTTTTTTCAGAAGGAAATTGATTTATTTACAGTCGTGACTCACACTGTCAGTTGACTACTGTGTGTGCATATAAATGAATTAATGTTACTGACCTCGTGTCTTCATTATGGCTACGATTGACGACAATCTTTTATATATAATATACTGGATATTTTTATCGTGTGTTTTCAATTTTTTTTCTTCGTGATAAATACGTCATGTGATATAAAAATAAATATATATGATATAATTTATACGGTCAATGTCAATCTATATTATTATATTAGTGCGCGAATATTAGTAAAAGGGTCTACTGGTATCTTGTTGATTTTTTTACATTTATACTATATTATTATAATTATAAAAAAAAATATACCTTTCAATGGGTCCATGTGCGGCTACGCAGTGGCCGGACAGCCCCTGCGCGCCGTGGTGCCCGTCAATCGGGTCTTCATTTGTGCCCTCAAAGCTTTTCCACCCACGTCGTCGCAGGGCTAGAGTCCAAAGGGTCCCGAAAAGACCCTCACCTTGGGTCTCCACCCATTCGATCACAATTCAAAAAAAAAAATACTCGTATTAAAAAAACTCACAACTGCACAACTTCACAAAATTAACGAAAAATAAAAACGATTAACAAAACCAACACGTTGTCGTCTATTGTTTCGGTTTGTTAACGGGTAAAAAAATAGATAGATTCTCACTCTACATTTCGAATCGAAATCTCTGTTGCTTGTTGTATTGTGTAATAACGCGTTCACCCTGAAAAAAAAAATACAAAATAATTAATGATTGATGAAATGAATCAGTTATCTGTTGATAAAATTAAATTTAATTAAAAAATATAGAAAACACGTTAAAAGTTTTAATTTATAGTATTAATATTTTTCCTAATATCATTTTTTAAGCTAATTTAAGATGTTTTTAAAGAAATATACAATTTTCCGCAATAAAATGCAGGACATATCTTATAAGAAAATGTTATTATCCAATTATTTTATCAACCACTTTACAATTCAGTAATAATGTTATAATATCAAAAACTGCATAATTCCTACGTATTTTTTTAATTTATAAAATTAAAATATATTAATTTAAAAAACATGATCTTAAAGTACAAAAAAATGTTAGTAAATAAATAAATATTTTTTTAAATATTGAATATTATAATAGAGTCAAATTAGTATTTCAAAAATTTTATAAGAGTCAAATATTTGAATCACTGAATATTTTTTCACGAAATTAAGTCGCCAGTTTTACGTCAAAACTATTATAATATTTCAAATTGAAACACGATTTTCTCAATTAAATTAATATCAAATAATCACAATATTTTATAAAATTTGACAATTCGGGTATAAACTTTTACATTCTGGACATAATTTTTTTTAATTTATTAAATAATTAATAAAAAAGTAAATAAAATTTAAAGTAGAAAATAGTTAGAAATCAAATATAAATGTTAGTAAATCAATTCTGAATGTATAAAATACATATAAGTATTCATTAATGAACCTAGAGGATAATCCTCGACTAACTATAATTTAATACGATAAAATTTAATACCGCCAATCGTTTTATGACATATTATTATATATATTATATATATATATATATATATATATATATATATATATATATATATATATTTATATATATATATATATATATATTTATATATATATATATATATATATATATATATATATATATATATATATACGATAATAGAGGAATATTGAAGAATGGCGGATATTAATTAGAGCAAAATTAGATGTTCATTTTTCATAGTCGACCCATTTGACAAATTACCCGTACCGTCGGCAGTATATTTAATGCGATATGGTAACATTCGTAAGAGCGAACATTTCGCATGTCAAACGTCAATCAAAACGGACATTCGTATTAATTCACATAATCAATTTATGTGTACACATGTATATATAGAGTGTGACGCGAAAGTGTTTGGTCTGCCGCATTGAGACTATATTTCGAAAATTAGTGATATATACATATAAACTGTGTTTATTTTTTATTTGTAACTTTATAATGTCATAAAATCGAGTAAAATATTAAAATTATATCATATTATTATATTTCATATAAAAAATATGTTTTGCGGATATCTTCTTCATATTAAATTTATAAAATGCGGTCCACAGAATAAAGTTAATATTTGAATATGACTCGCAGAAAAAAAAGATTGAATATAACAAATTTCAAAGGTAAAGATAAAATTTTTAGTATTAAAAATAATATTCAAATATTGAATAGAAATAGAATCATTTTTTACTAAAGTGCCAAAAAAAACTATTGAATTTAGAGTTAGCATAAGGGTTTTTGACTTTTGCTCATAAATTTTAAATCAGAGTTTTCGTTTTCTTCCAAAATGTATTTTTATAATATTTGATAAATAAAAATAATTATGTTACTTCAATGTTTAAATTTTATTAATTTATAATATCTAAAATATCTATGTTTTAAAAAATATAATATGAAGTAATGAAATATTTTATTTTAAAAACATCTTGTGATTAAAGCACTATTACGTTATATAATACACTTAATAAATTCACCGAAATATGAACGGTTATATTTTACATTTATTATTATTATATTTTTTTATTTACATTTTTTTCCGTATATATGTATGTGAGTGTTACTTGCTGTGAAATAACGAGCTTTAATATTAAGCTTTTTGCATGATTAATGTCTCGTACGCGATTAGCAGTAACGTTTTGTCGCAAATATACCTTCCATTATTATTAAGCGCGTTCTTTTCGCTACCCCTAATATGTAAAAATCTACGAACAACCTCCCAAAATACTACTAACTAACGAATCGCACTAAAATCGAACCGTTTTTTTACGATTTCGATTAACGGTGTGCGATAATCTTAACTTTCGTAGTTTTACGACGTTGTTTTATTGCCGTATAACGATTATATATATGCGTGTATACATATACATTTCACGTGTGTGTGTGTAATGACACGTTTTAGCGCACGTTAGCGAAGTAATTGCCTGGAAAAAAGCCTCTCGAATTTCACGTCTGGGATGGTGTATTAAATACATATGAAAATATGCTTTAATACTTGATTATATATAAAGTTTTCCCTCGCATTCTTTGTTCAACAATGCAGATTTTCGTATCAATATTTTTGAAGCTTTATTCTCGAAATTATTTAATTTATCAGATAGCGACTTTTAACGAAAATATTATAAAGAAAAATTTATCTATATATTAATTAATAATACATAAAATAATACAATATGATCTGCATTTTAGGTAATATTAAAAAAATATTAATTCAAAAAAAATAAATAAATACAAAATTAATAATATGAGATTTCATTAGATAAATATTTGGTTTTAAAAAAAGTTTAGTACTGTTTTTCTTCGTTCACTTTTATTCCATATTGTTTTAATTAAAATGATTGTTAAAAATTGTCAATTCGTTTCTAATTGGTAATTTTTTAAAAATATAGCTAATAAATACATAACGAATAATTAAAAACCGCAACCACAAAATAACGTCACGGAATTGAACCTAAGCCTTGAACTCGTTTTATGAAAGTCAAATATGTTAATTGCGTGATCATTGCGGATGTCTTATATTATTTGACTGATTATACAGAATATTATGTAATAAAATTGATAAAAAAATGTAGAATATTTAGATAAAAAAGAAATTTCATAAACTTTAAACGAGTATTACAAATTTTCAATTAATCAATGAAATTTCCATCGTTTTTATAGGATTTTATAAATGACATATATTTCGAATTTTTCAATCGATAACAAAAATCAAACTTATTTAACCATATATATATATATATATATATATATATATATATATATATATATATATACATACATATATATATATATATATATATACACATACATATATATATATACATACATATATATATATATATATATATATACATATATATATATATATATATATATATATATATATATATATATATATATATATATATATTCAAATAACAGAACTACATTTATAATAATTTTCATTATGATGAAAAAAATATATATCACAATACACGGATTAAAACGATCAACGTGTTCGAAAATAAAAATTATTTACAATAACGCCAATCATGCCGCATATTTTATTATAATGGAAAAATGAATGTAAAAGAATTTATATATATATATATATATATATATATATATATATATATATATATATATATATATATATATATATATATATATATATATGTAACACAATAATAAGATGGATACAAATAATAAACAAATGTGAACACGTCGAACACTTTTACAAATGTTGAATTACGATTTTAGTTGCGGTCTAATTTTATTCGCAATTTAATCACATATTATATATATATATATATATATATATATATATATATATATATATATATATATATATATATATATATATATATAATATCAATATAATCCTTATTTTTAGCAAACGATATCACACATATAATATATGCATCCGTAGATGATAATAATAATACATAAATATACGTGCATGTGTAACAAGAGCGATTATTATAATCTAGTATCGATTTTGCGTGACGTATCGTTATCGTAGAGACGTATGTTGCCACTTCATAAACACTAATCACTATAAAGTACTCATATACTACCGCCGATAATGACAAAGAGGAGAAAAAATAATAATAACGGAACCTTCTAGTATAAACTGTATTTAAAAATGATGTAAGCTCGGGTTTCGCGCGTAAGCTTCCCGTGTTACGTGCGTGTTTATGATAAAGTTTATGGTGTTATTCGAAAATGTTCAGAATGTGCGTGAGAAAAAAAGGAAAAGCGACGGTTCTTTCTGAAATTATGATGAATGGAAAATGGGGCTCTGAAAAAAAGCTCGATATTCTAATACTATTATGTGTATGTTAATCATACTATATATTCTAATATATAGTGTAATAATTTTATATTTAGAAGACCTTTGTTTAAAATATATGTAATAATAATTTCATAAATATTGGATAAGACATTAGAATTTTTTAAAATGAAAGAAGGTATTATTGTATTAATTGATAAAATTATCTAATATTTTTTTATACAAAGCAAAATCGAGAATTTTATGAGAAAATAAATTAGATACATTAAATATGTGATGTTTATGAAAGATGCTGAAAATTATAAGTATTTATAAGTGACAGACAGGACAATTTGGATAAATTAGTAAATAAGAGATAGAACATTGTCATATAGAAAGAAGATCTGTAACAAAATGAATTGATTTTATTAAGAAAAAGACAAAAGTTGCATCAGTCCGATTAAAAAAAAATCGTTTATAGTGTTGAAAATGGTCAAAATGTTAAATCTTGAGTTTTAACAATTAGAAAACCTATTGTAATTATTAATAATTTAAGTTGTTTAATTAAGAATTGTAAAAGACATTTTATTATTGTATACAATTATTCCTGTTATAAAACAATTTTTAGTATTACCATTCTAGATACAACTTTTTCAGTTCATTTTCTTTATATCCTTATCAATATGCGAATGTGTATTTGTTATTCCATATACCATATACATCATATATAAGGATGAATTTTAGAATTGCTCAACAGATATTTAATCAAAATGTAAATTATTCTAGAAACAATTCTAGAAATAACTTCCTGGATAGTTTTTGACAAAATACTAGAATAGGGAAACGATGTTTGAAAATACACATTTATGCATTTTGCATTAGATGTATACGAAGATAAATTTAGATATTCGATGTAGAAAACTATCCTCGAAGGGAAAATTTTTGCAAAAATATTCTAGTGGGGTCGTTTTCAGACGTTTAAGCATAATGTTAAAGCGAAAATACGAATAATGCCACGGAAACTTTATTGTGATAATTCACAAATGGAATATTTAAACGGAATATTAAAATAGCATATTTTAAATTTATATGTATATTATGCTATATTTCAGGAAAGACACCGCCAATAAATGATATAATAGAAACATTAAAAGCTATATTACTTCGCTGCACAAAGCATACATTATATTTATAAGTGTATTAAATAAATGTATATAAAAGATATTCGAATTTTTTATGAATTTAACTCTAAAATTAATTAAGATTAAGATTATTAAAAAGCTCAAAGCGGAACAATTAAAGGGTGTGGAGCGAAATAAAAATAAATTCATGAAAATTTATCAGCAAAAAAGACCGGAAGCGAAACCTTTCACGAGAAACAAAGTCTGAAATGGTTGACGACGAAAGATAAAACGTAAAATAATAAACATTTTGCTCTTTTTAATATTAAACAATTTCATCTGAATGAAATGCAAATTAAGTAAAATTTACGTTTACTTTGAATTTCATTACTTTATGTATAATTATATTATAAATTTGCGTTAGCATAACTTGATTTAAACCCGTTTTGATTTGGCTTCATAATTGTCAATTACATCTTATAAAATGTATATATTTTTTTAAAAAAAGCTTTCCTAGAAAAATGTGTGAAAATAAAAATTTTCATAAAAATAAAATAAATATAGAAATGAGCGAAAACGGAATAGAAATACGCAGAAACATCAACATCATAAAGGTTTTTCACAATTTTCAATTGCAAATATGAACGAATGTGGAAAATAGCGGCACATTGAAAGAGACAAATTCGAAATATATTTTATCGAGATAAGAAAAATGTCAATGGTTTTCCGCATGTCATTTCTCCTATATCTTGAATTATTCACGCAGCGTGTTCATTTTCTTTATATTCCCCCATGAAGACATTTATATATAAAAATTGTATTTTTCCGCGTTTCGCAATACCGCCTAGTGAGATTGCATTTACATACCGCGACAAAGGTAATATTATATATTATTTTATACGGCTTAAAATTATTCATAAATAAATATTACAACATTGTGATCATGTGTATAACAACTTAAACGTCTATCTTTGGTTGTTAAAAATTCAATTTTACAGTGAATTGATTGCTCAATTTTTTTAATTTAATAAATACAATATATTGAAAAAAGTTAAAAGTTTAGATTTATTACACAGCAAAATAAATATTTTTTTATATTGATTAAAAATTTAATATATATATATATATATATATATATATATATATATATATATATATATATATATAATATACACATATATTAATACACACACACATATATATATATATATATGTATATATATATATATGTGTGTGTGTGTATATATACACACATATATATATATATATATATATATATATATATATATATATATATATATATATATATATATATATATATATGTCATATAAAAATAATTTTTAAAAATTACTTTGATTTTTAATCTAAATAAATTATAAAAAAGTTCAGCAGAAAAAATATTATTATGCATAAAATTATACGTCATATACATGTTGAGGTACTCAAAAAAAATAAAAAAAGGTAAATCGCGTAACAGTTTTCCCGAATCATCAGAGTAATGGTATTCGTATTCGTAGCAGACTCCGTAGTCGTCGTAGCGGATTAATTTCGGAAAACGGGAAGGGCGGGCGGCAAATGTTTGTGTATACGCGATTTGTGCTACGAATGTTGCCGAGAGTCCTTCATCAAGGGCGGCTGAGCCGGAGTATGGGCGGCACCCGGTTGATTGGAGTGTCAATCAATCTTGATGTATTTTACGAAGGCAATACGATCTTGATGTATCGATAGCGACTCGTGAGATTGACGAGATAGTTAGCAACAGTTAACCTTTCCGACAACTCAATACAAAATTAACATCCTATCTTTGCTTTACACACACACATATACGAATAATAATAATGATGACGAAATATTTATTACGCCAGGTATATAAGAAAATTTTCATCACATATCGAAAAATGTATACTTATTTTCTAATATTTTTATATAACGATATTTTTATATACCATTTTAATTATGAGTATTAAATATTAGTAAAATTCAAATTTAATTCTTAAACATAGAATAAAGAATATATAATATTTTCATTAAATATATATGTATATATATATATATATATATATATATATATATATATATATATATATATATATATATTGATGTGAATTAAAAGTTATTGACTAGAAAATAATTATTTTTTATTTAATTATTATAAGAAAAGAATATTAATTATTTGACAGGTTGAGTTTTACTATATATAAATAACTATACTATATATAAAAAAGAAAATTCGGACTTATATATATATATATATATGTATATATATATATATATATATATATATATATATATATATATATATATATATATATGGTATATAATATTTATTTTATTCGCATTTCGCTCACTTAGTTTCTAATAAGCGTGAACAAAAGCCGAATTTGCTTCGGTGAATAAACATATTCAATCCAAAAGGTAGACGAGCGAATTCGTTCATATTCCGTTGAGGGAACATTGCTTAAATATAATATAAATGCCTACATTATATATTTATATAAAATCATAATGTGAAAGCTCTCACGTTAACATTTGACATAATTTATAATGAGCAATCATTAGAAAAGAATGCGTATATTTGAAAAAAATGTATGTATATATAATAATATATAATGTATGTATATATAAATATCAAAAAAATGTAACAAAAGAATAACCTTATCAAACTGTTGAGCTTTACATAAAGCTTTATGGTATATTTTTATTGGAGCTATATATTTTTATGGTTTATTTATATGTCATATATACAATATACTATATATACGTAATGTTTTCATCATATTACATTTATATTCATATTATAATTAGAAAAGCACACCATATGCAAGATTTTACATCAAATGCGAGTTATCGAAATATAGGTCAAGAAGATATAAGCTACCAAAACAAACTTGAATATGATATCGATGTGTACGTTTATACATGATCGATAATATTTATATTCAATATAAATTTCATAAAGATAAACAAATCAACTACTATAACGACAATCATAATAATGATGATGATAGCTGTAATGGAAATATATATAATATATAAAAAAATACAATTTATTCAGCAAAGTTAAATTTATTAATTTCATCTTAATAACGTCACATTTGCCGAATGGAACAATTCGAATATCGATGATTCATACTATTACGATGCTCGTTTTATCGAATAGTCAAAACGATGCATTTCAATATAATGATGAACATCGACTAATATTTTACATACAATTATAAATTATAAACAATACGATAAACCGCATGACCGCAATGAAAAGTGACTTCCTTTGACGATTAATTAAAACAATTAAATATATCAACTGCGATCGCGAATATATATATATATATATATATATATATATATATATATATATATATATATATCAAAAATTCTATGATGCTACTTATTAATTTAAGATCGAATTTAAAATTTTTAATACAAAGTTCATATAATATTAGTTTAGCTGAATATTTTTATATATTTTTTAAAATGAAATTCGATCTTATATAAATAAATCAATAAAATTTCAGAAATCCAGGTCTAGAAAAACTAGCTTTTTCACGTCTAGATTTTTTTCATCTATCATTATACTATTTCTTTTTAATTTGTATTGTAAATGAAAATATATAATTTGTTACTAAAATTAAATATACATAAAACTAGTTTAAATTATAATTTTCTGTATGATTAATAAATCTGCTATAGATTGAGTTATCGCAGATAAATGTATTTTTAAATAAAAATAAATAGAGATAATCTCATTCTGGTCAGTTGTAAAGTTTTATGATTGATCGAAATCAAAACGAGATTTTTCTTCAAAATTTTATCTCAAAATGATGTTCACGAAATATTTTTCGATCTACAATTTCCAGTTTTGTTTTTATATAACGCAGCATAATTAGATTTCTTAGAATTGAGATTATTTACGAGTACAAATATCCGTCATACGATTCGAGACTGTTTTTAGCGAGAAAAATGTGATTAAGCTAAGAAATAATATACGATATTATTTTGATATTCTTATATTAATAATATCAAAAGATATCATTTTATTTGAATTATATTATTTATTTATATATTACTCGATATATGTCATAATAAAAGTATACTGAGAAGTTAAACTGGTATAATATTTTTATATTATTATTAATAATGGAAAATAAATATCGAGTATAAGATTTTTCAAGACTTTATGATTGAATTCAACGATGAATCTATCTAAATGGCGTCCACGGTTTAAATTCAACAAACGAACGACTGGAAATAGATAGAAAACGTTTTCGCATTGCACATTTTTAAATCAGTACATAAACAAATTGGATTCCAAACATTTTCAGCCGTTAACGCCAATGCTGAATTTTTCATTCCAGAACGAAAATATATGGGATTTCCTCAAAGTCAACGACATGCTGTTCAATGATGAAATCGCTTATTTGAAACGTAGGTATTTAAATTAATATCACATTTTATATATCGTATATAGAACTATTTGTATTTTATTATTGTGAAATTTATATAAAAAATATATATATATGTTTGAATTTTAATATTTTTTATTTGTTCAATCTAAATAATCATGAAAATAATATATTAATAACGTTGAATTATATTATAATAATAAAAATAATTTTAATGATTATATTGAGATTCGTATTTAAATATAATTGTAAAAAAACATTTTCATTTGTCTTTTTTTATATTATAATAGAAATATAATTGTAAAAAAGATTTTCATTTGTTTTTTATATTATAATAGAAATATAGTACAAAAAAGTACGCATTAAAAAATTAAAAAAGTTTTTACAATCAAAGAAATTCGAAAAAATTCTCATAGTAAATATTGTATTAATTTCATTATAATATTGATAAATAAAGGCTAATTATTCGATTAGAATTCTAAAACGGAAAAAGTTTTATTGGATTTTGCATCAACAGGAGGAGCGTGAGGAAAACAATGAAAATTTTGACACAAACACGTGATTTTAAATGGAAAATCCTGAGGGGGCGGCACCGGCAAACGGCGGTGGGGGGGGCAGAGCGGGGGGGTTGCGGGACGCGGCGACTCACGGGGCAGGGGATGGTTTTTGTGCGAGTGCGCGTGCGTTGTGCGTACTCACGGCGACTGCGCGCGCTCGCCGGCAACCGCGCGCAACAAGCGCAAAACACGCCCAACCGGCACGACGTCCGCGCGCGCACTGTTCGTGGGGGGGCGGCGCTGACGTCGAAACGGTCCCATACCCGCTTCGCCGCGGACACGCATGCGCCCTTTCAACGCGATCGATACTGAAAGCCCGGAACGTTTCCGCCGGAAGCGCGACGCTCACTACGATCTAGATCTTACGCTGTAATGGTCGCTTTTCGCGACGTTTTACGATCGAACGTACGTATATAAGTACATAAAAACACAAAATGGCAACCGCATTCTTATAAATACAATGACGTCGACCATTAACCGTCGTGTATTATTGACCTTTTAAAACTTTATCATCGCGAGATATGAATTTTCCGTCATTATATTGTTACGATAATAGTGTGAAAATGAGAGTCATAATTATTATTTGACACGTATTATAAAGTTTTGAATTTGAATATATTTTCACTACTCAATTTAAAATATTTATAGATTTAAACTTTGTTATTTAAAAATATATTTATATTATAAGGTAATATTAAGGTAAAAAATTTGAAAAACAAAAATTTAAGGAACTAAAAATATCTTTTTATTATTTAAAAATATATTATCCATCACGCATAATTAAGTTTCTATTCATGGCTATTAAATTTTAACCCCAATTAAATAATTAATAATTCACTTTTCGAAACTATTTTCATTAAGAAAAAATATTTTTACTAAATAATATTGAATAAAACTTTCTTATCAATTATTTGTCGAAATTTTACATACATACCTATCGCAAAAGCTTCTTACGCAATTTATATATTTTTTACTATATATATTGTATTAATTTTATATATATTCGAAGCGTTTCTTTTCAGCGAAACACAAATAAGATGTCCGATAAATGCTAATATTGATGATGAATAATTAGCTTCGGTTAAATTTAATTGAGAATTAAGTAAAATCGGCGTACCGAAATTCTCGCAAAATCGGTATCAGATACAAAATCCTTTTTCCTCTTGGGTTGTACCGCTTTGCTCACTCGTTAATTTGGAGATTTGATTATGTTTTTGATCCATAGGATCTTTGCTGGAATCGCATTAAACGCGGTTTTACATGGCTTAGTTGAGTTATCCCTTTACGTTAAGAATAATTTAATAAAGATATACTTAGAATAAAAAAATATATTTTTAATATATATATATATATATATATATATATATATATATATATATATTATGAACCTGTTGCACAGTTCATAAGCGTGCTACTGATTAAGCTATTACGAAATTCAAATTATCATAGATGTAAATAATACAAACGCACACACACACACATATATATATATATATATATATATATATATATATATATATATATATATAAGCTCATCAATTATAGCATTATTAAAAAAGAAATGAATATTAAAAATAATATATTAATATTAAATTATAGTAACATAGATAAAAAAAAAATATTTCAGTCATTAAAAATGTATTTTAAATATTAATTCAAAATTATGGCTTCATTATGAGCTTAAAAACTTTTTATACTTAACCATTGCAGAATACATTTCGTTGAGTTAATGCATTCGAGTAGTAAACTCTTGAAAAAAATTTAAGTACACTTAAATTTTAAGTACCTTCCATATATTTATTCTGCACTCGCAACAATAAACTATATTAAATATTGCATTTTCTTTGGAAAATTTTATTTTTCCGCATGTGATAGAAAATAATAAATTGAATTCAATAGAGATGATCATATCGAAATCCATATCTTTCACTTTAACCAATTCGATAAAACGCCGCTTTAAGACCGATATCTTACTTGATTCCAGTTTTATCCTATCGCTGATCCTTTCTAATCCTTGCATAGCCTTTTACCACTTCATATATAGACATAGATGAAAAATGTTTTTATTTTTACGTGCTTAACTTCGATTACATATTTTATATATACTTTACAGTGTGCTTCAGCAAAATGATAACCGATATTAAATAAAACACAATTATATATGATATATTATATTTATAAATAATATTTTTTTCTGAAATATATCGCAAATATGTTATATATTTTTTTTATATTATATATTTATTATGCGTTATCGAAAGTTTCTTGCGTCTTGCGAACTGTGATTATTAAGTTCGGTGATTTATGTTTAACTTTGACATGAGTTATGAACTTAAAATATAACCTTTAAATAAACATCATCACATATATAATATAATGGGTTGGACGTGCGTGCGAGTTGCGCGCGTGCACGCACGAGTTTATCCTTGTTCGGTTCACGTTTAATATTTCATTCCAATAATACAATGTTGCAGATGAGAAACGAAACATATAAATTAAATATATATTTATATTATATTATAAATAAATATTTTTCACCTTCTTCTCTATTCTTTACTATTGAATAATACATAAAATATATAAAATAATTAGCTACATTTACGAATAAATTATTTCAATATGTGAATATTCAACTTTCTATTCCTATTTTCAATATAAAATAATTTATTATAAAAATGAAATATTATTATATTTCATTTTTAATACATTTTAGCAATGAATATAGGATTTGATTCAGGAATTAGCAAAATAAAATAAAATGGAAATGGATGTCAGATATCAATATATAAATAAATTAAAATTTGATCACAGCAAAAAATATATTATAATGGTTTAAGGTAATGCTTTTTGTTAAAAATTACGAAAAAAATAAATAAAATCGATTGCCGTGTATGTTCTCACGACCTATTTTAGTTGATTACTCAAAGATTAAGTCGCGAAAAATCTTTTTGTGAAGGAGATGAGAAAAAAAGCTCGAGAAAAGCTCTTTTCTATGTCGACTTGAGCTTTTCAATATAATTGGAGGGGGAGAATGAAAAAAAATCTCGCTAAAGTACCATAGAATCGGAAAAAGTCCCGTTTCTGGAAAGAAATTTAAAAGAAATCAACACTGAAAACGCCGAGGGAGAATCAAATATTTACTTTTTAATTTCGGAAAATGAACGCGAAATCAAGCGAACGAAAGCTCTTTGCTACATAATTATCGCATTTAAATACGTATTGTTCTATAAGTCTTCGATACATTATCGACTTTAATATGATATAAATTTCATAAATATCAAAGATACTGATTTTTACCTTTTTAAACATAAGAAGAAAAACATTCAATTAATTTTATTCCATTTAAAAAATAAATAGTATTTTTAATCCAAATTATTATTTATTCAAACACTAAAAGCGCGCCATCTTTATGTATTAATATTATTTATTTTTTAAAGAATAAAGAATAATATATGACGCCATCTGTAATTAATAGTGCATAAATTTGTACAATGCATAATAAATTATGAATAAATGTTTTTATTAAATTAAAAATAAATATTTATTTATATATTAATTATGGTAATGTATTTCATTTGATAAATATATTCTTATGCATGTGAAAAATGTAAAAATGTGAAAATTTCATTTTCCAATACCTGAAAATGTTCGAACACGTAAATGTAATAAATTTTCGGCACTGGCGGAAAAGGTTTTTAATCCGTTTTGAACCACGGGATTTTCCGAAAGGATCCTGATATACCGCGAAAACCCAAAATATTCCGACATGTCACAAAATAGGCACAATAGAGAGGATTATTACTTTATGCAAAACATTTTGAAGCTAGTGTTAAGGTCATGGAATATGGCCTTATATAACCGGAACGTGTTCGAAAATGAAAACATATTTTTTTTATATTACAAAACTACTACGATATAAGTATATATATAAATTTTAATTTGTATAACTATAAAATATTATTTATTAAATGTAATAGGAAATATTTTGGTTTTCATCCGTAAGTGAAAAATATTAAAAGATCACATTTATTTTAGCAGTATATTAATATAGAATATTTGTGCTAAATTATTTTATAGTAAATATTAATTTTATCACATTTTATTGGTACTGATAAAAATATTTACGACGTTTAGTATTAACCAAACATTCCAAAAAAATATAATACATTAGATAAAAATAAATATTTAATATATTTATTGGATAATAATTGAAAAAATAAAATGTACATAATCTAGTAGTAATAACATCATTTAACAAAATAAATTGGTAAATTCAAAATCTAAAAATATTACAAATTGAAATTACATGTAAAATAAGAAATATTTAATCATTTATTATGAATAATATTAAAAAAATATAATTTAATTGTTCGATGTTTATACATACATTTGTTATAGTAAATCAGTACTATTTATAATCTATATATACCTGAATATTTTTGTTTTTGCAAAATTTAATTATTTACTGATGAAAAATCTGAAAAAAGAAACTATAATAATAAAATTAAAAGCAAAACGAAACTCAAATCCAGAATTATTTACAATTAATAAATATATTTTGTTTGAATTGATTGTAATAAGTAAGTCATAACGTCAATTTATATATGACATAGTAATGTATTATTTATTCTTTATTTGAATACTTAAACAATTGTATGATGATTTTTTTTCATTAAACTAGTTTTATATCTATATATGAAACGTCGGTCTCTAGAGAAGACAATTGAGAACTATACTAGAGGATGATTTCCTATGAGATATTATTAGGAAATAAAATACGAATATAAATATAAATATTTATTAAGCATAGTAATAATAATAAATATTGATATAGTTTACGATGTTTTATCATGATAAAAATATTTTTTAATATTTACACTGCACAATTTATGTTCATAATTAATACACAAACGGGGCGTCCAAGATAAAATGAGAACGCAAAAAGTGTGAAAAATTGCTCGAAGGAAAAAAAGGGAAAATAATAATAATAATAAAATCAAAAGAAAATGAAAATGAGCGGAAAAATTCTCGATATAATTCCGATCGATTTATATAAATGAACACACACACACACACACACACACACACACATATATATATATATATATATATATATATATAATAAAATTAAAAAAAATATCGAATGCTACCGAAAAAACAAGGACAATATAAATTCGAACCTTATTAGAGCTTTTTGAACTTTCACATTTCGACTGACGAAAGTCTGTTTTTTTATTTCATTTTTTTCGAAAAAAAATTTTTTTGGTCTGGCGATATTTCTTTGTACCTATGCGAAAGAAAGAAAAAAATTAGGTTACAAAAGGATCGTGAAAAACGGAAAGAAAAATCGCCGTTATCATAATTCATCACGTTATTTGTAGAGTATACAAAATGTTCGCAGACGTTTACCATGATCGTATATCATTAGTGTGACCACATTTTCTTGTTTGTTTTTCTTTTTTTTTTAACACTCCCCTTTTTTTCGTGGTTCGTACAATTGTTTCCTTGTTTCCGGTTTTATTTTGAAAATCTAGCGCAATGTCAATATTTTTTTTTCTTTCTTCATTATGTTAAGTATAACTCTATAAGAGTGTTTTTATTATTATTTTAATAGTTGCATACAAAATAAATAGTTTACATTATATAAAATAAATGAATACGTAGAGAATCTTCATTTTTAAATTATTTTAAATATATGAAATTATTCAGCAATTTTTCTTTAATTTTCTAACGTTCAGCTTTTCAATTTTGCAACTACATAAAATTATAACTAATTTTCAAGGACAATTATTTTAGCATATATGCCATTTTAAGAAAATTTTAATTTATTTTTTATAGAATCCCACATATATTTAATACATTCTAGCCAAAATATATAATAATAAAAATCTCTTTAATTTATATATATATATATATATATATATATATATATATATATATATATATATATATATATATCCAATGGAAATGTACAAATGTTGGCAAAGAAATGTACAAAAGTTTTTCCCACCTGACTTCTCCTATCTCTTTTTTTTTTCATTTTTCAAGGATATGTTCTTTGTTGTTTTCTCATAAATTTGCATTTATATGCTGCTTTGAAAACAGGGCTGCGACAGCACAAGTTTACATTTTCAGAAAATTTGCTTTCGGAAAAACCGATGCTCAAAATTCACAACTTTTACGTATTCGGCAAATTTGCTTTACTTGTTTTCAGCCTTTCGGTACAATCATTTTGTGGTTTAATTGTACTGCAATACGTATTTTAGATTGAATAATTGTTAAATGATTTTTTCTTTATATTAAGTTTTTAATATACAGTCGAATAATGCAGTATATATATATATATATATATATATATATATATATATATATATATATATATATATATATATATAATATTTTTTTAAATAAATATTAAATATTAAAAAATAATTTTAGTTCGTAAAATAATAAAGAAAAACATCAATTTAATAAATGATATTAAAAAAAGATTATAAATCTGACACCTCTTCGTGACTTATTTGAAAGAGAGTTGAATAGCTAAAGCTATACCCGCCCTGAATATACATACATGTTTACAGATGTATTTGAGACATCGCTGCATTTCTTTGTACCGGATATAAAAAAATCTTTTGTTGAGGAAAATTGAAAATACGAACGATACATACGCGGACATATTGTTAAATAATAATAATAATATCAATTTTTGGATTTATCTATCGCATCCCCTGTATAAATATCATATTATGCGATAATTTGGATTTACAGCCTAATAATAAAAATAAATATATATAGAACGTATATCGAAATAAAAATTATTTATATATATATAAAATATAAGTTCACAAGTATGTGAACTTTTACACAATAATAAATATGAATAAAATTTATACAATTTAAAAAGTTCACGCGCGCGTACGAAAGTGCAAAAACATGTACGCGTATGTACACGTACATGCGTTAACTAATCGCGCTTTTGTGCGCGTGTGCGCATTTTAGCGCGTGTGCGTTCGTTATATCGTATACGTATACGGGCGGGTGTCGACGTGTGCGCGCGTAAAAAGTAAAACGCGTCACGTGTGTGTGCGTGCGCGTGTGTGTGGGTGCGAATGGGGGTGACCGGTGCGGTGTGCGGGCGTGTGGAGTGGTGGGGTGCAGCGGCGAATCGATCGGGCTGGGGGCGCGGGGGCGGTCGAGGGTGGCCGAAAGGGACGCAAATAGCAAAAATGGAGACGCACGATTGCCGTCGAACGCATATAATGTTATGCGTGCGTAACGCGTATCATCCCTCCCGCGCGTTCCATATCTTTGTTCTTTGTGAAGAATAATATTAATTATGACTTTTATCTTCTTATATTTACAATTATTTAAGTGAATTGTACTTAAAATATTTTTATTATAAAAATAATTAATTTATCATACTATTTTGTTTTTATTTTAATTCTAAATATTTATAAAAGTGATATTATAAAATAAAATATTCAAAAAAACATAAGTGTAACTAAGACTATCTGATCCTCAAATTATACGATGGAGGTAATAAGTATATATAATATAATTAAAATGTTCTTCTTCTCATTATAAGTACTTTCAATATAAAATTGATTGTAATATCATATTAATAATAATGTATATATAATTTTATAAAAAAAAATATAGTATAAATATATGATAACTTATTATAAATTCAATTTAAATTATAAAAAAAAATATTTATATATAAATCGTTCTCTTTTTGATAATATTTTGATATTATATATACATACACACACATATATATATATATATATATATATATATATATATATATATATATATATGTAAATATAAGAAAAAAAACATATTATTAAAATCACATATGAAATTATAATATGAATATTGTTAAAGCTCAATAAGAAAGCGAGAGCTTTTTAAAACCTAGCGAGAACGTCGAAAGCGACGTCGGTACAAAGTGAGCACATCGGTTATTTGGTAGGGTAGCGGCGGTGGGCTAGTGGCGGGGGTGGCGGGTGGGTTTGCTCACGCTAGTGCAGGCGCGCCCGCCGAGTGGGAGGACGTCTGCCCGTGCGGTGGCTCCGGCGAACGCCTCCGACCCTCAAATCCCGACCCCGGGCCCCGACGACTCCTCGACTACGCCACCCGACAACCGGCCCAACGCCGACTGCCGACGACGATAGGTGAGACGCATTCGAGAACCCGCACACACATACACACACACTCTCATACACGCTCACCTCCCCACGCACCCTCTCTCCCCTCGCCCGACACGCTTCTCAACATTTTTTGACACGACGCACCCCCGACCCTTAAACCTCCCCCCTCTTGTGCCACTAACTTGAAAAATGTCCCCGCAATCGAGATGACGTCATTTTCAAAATAATACGAACCCCGCTCCGACCAAATGTAAAGAAATACGATTATGTCGTTAACCTAAATAACACAAAGTTTTATTTTAAATTGGTTATCTCATAAAATAATATGTATATATAAAATTAAATTTTATCACGAAATCCGCGATTCGTGTTGTTTATCGTGATCATAAGATATACGAACCTTTTCGTCTTAATTTTAAAATAATTTAATATAATAGTAACAACGAAACTTTTTATATTATATTAATTCATATATTTAAAAAAAATACTAATATTTATAAAGAAAAAAATGCTGTTATTTTAAAAATATTACAATATTGCCGCCATAATATTTGTGTTTCGTGCTATATATAATAAATGAAAAAAAATAAAAAGTTACGAATTTCTATATTTTTTTATTATAATTTATTTGTGCGATTATATTTTTAAGTATTATTTTTTATTGTTGATAAATAATAAATGCATATATAGATATGATTAAAGTCACAAATATATATATTTAAAAATGTTTGTAAATGTTTAAATTATTCCAGGAAATGAATTATTTTTATAATATTAATACCAATTAATTGTTTTAAATAGAAAAAAAACTATTACCGATAATATAAACATATTTATCTATATTGTTTTTAATTTTCTTCTTTCGGCCGGTAAACACTTAATTTGACAGTTCGAATGCTGTTCAGTGTTGCCATTTGCAAAAAAATCATTTCTCCTGTTTTTTTTCTATTTTTTTCTTAGTAATAAATATAATTTTTAATAAAACAATAATTAGTCAAAAAACGTATACTTTTGAAACAAAATTAATTTTCTATAAAATCAATCAGCATTATTTAAGGTAATTATTTTATTGTTATTTTTTTTAATCCGATTTAATCTATTACAGAAAGCTACACTTTTATTATTTTATTTATTGATCCATTTTTTTTTTTAATTTTGAATACTTTTATTTAAAATGTCTATTTTCATTAGAAATATTTTTTTCAATTTTTATTTAAAGCAAAATTTTACGATATATTTTTTTTATTTATTGCAAATTATTTCTAAATCTATATATGGCTTATTAAATCATTTAAATTTTAAATTATCGTATTAACTTAATTAGTATAAATTATGAAATAAATAACATTTGATGTTTTTAGATTAAAATTTATTTTACATATTAGTTTTCATGTTGAATTTTTTATATATTTTAAAATATTATTAAACGCATTATTAATTAAAAAAATATATATTCTCTCTTAGAACCCTAGAATATTTTTCGTTCTACTATTAATTCGATCGTATATTTTTTTTTAATAAATTTATTTAATATCGATATTGTTTGTTATTAAAATGTAAAAACTAAGCCTTTCTATTATTGCTTTATTTCATTCTAGAGCGGCATATATTAATTAAATTAATTTATTTATTCGATTTTGAATATTAATGTTTTGTTTTTAAAATAAGCAATTATAATATGATTTTACTTAAATAAATGTATGAAAAGTTATTATCGAATATATTTTTATATTTTCGATTTTATAAACGTAAACATGGCAGATGAAAACATACCGTTGCCCCAGTTTTCGAAATTCGTTTAGCGTGAACCAATGCTTTGTCGTATCGACTTCTTCCTTAGCTCTTTGTTTGCCGAAAATCTGACTGTCTTTGTATCTGATCGTATTTTTGGAGCTAAAATTTAAATCAATTATATTTCTGGCATTCAATTTATCAACTGTTTGTTATCAATATTATGGCACATGGAAAAAACTTCACTAAAATATTACATTATATATTATACATATTACACATGAATGTACTATGCGGGAGTCTGTTCTTTAAATATCCTTTCTTGAATGCATTCATTTAATACGTATAAGTCTGTTGAAAAATGCAAGTCAACCATTGCAAGTAATTTTTAATTTTTTAAAATTTATTGTATATAAACGTACGTTAATATATAAGTACATTCGCTCACATTTTATTTTAATGATGATTTACATATATATATATATATATTTTTTTTTTTTTTTTTTTTTTTTTTTTGTTAAGTAAAACGTACTTTGACTCGAAAACTGTTACAACTCGAAATACATGTTGTTTACATATAATATTACAGTACAATTTATTACAATTAATTTTTTTGAAAAATATTTCTGTATGTAAACTTTATTATGGTGCACGTACACTTTTGTGCATGCGCAAGAATCGAAATTCTCAAACGTATGCGCCGTGTAATATGTTTTAATACCGTGTTTTAAATACTTTTCAATCTGTGTTTATTTTTATTTGTTTGTATCAATTTGCTTTGTATATATTATTAATAATTATATATTGAATATTTAAAGAAATGAATGACTCAAAGTAATAATATAATTATTATATTATACTACTATTTCGTAAACGATTGACCGAATTCGTGAACGTAAATTTGTAGAAGATGCGTACACCGCTAGTATTAAATGAGGCTACAGAGAACAACTTGAATTATGCAACGTTGCATGTCGTAGAAAGGGGCAACAATATAGTCTGGAATGGGGGGAGATTATTCTGGGATACATTGGGTGGACCAAGGGACGAGTTCTAGAACTGAAAAGGGGCTTTGAGGGCAAAATATGCAGACAACGTAGAGGGTAGGGTTTGGCTCACCCTATGATTCTCTACCTGCCTCCCGGTTTTGCTTCTTCGCCAACAACAACACAACGGGAAGAGTATAAAAAAAGAATGCTTCTAAAAAGTGCAGCACGAACCCGCCCACACCCTACTTCGACAAATTGCCGGCTGCGTTAAGTGCTTCATCACCCACGCTATAGAACGTTTTTATTATTCACGACTATACTATAAAGATGATAGTTGAAATTTGAAAATTATAAAAAAAAAAATGTTAAATTGTGTCTGAAATATTAAGAGATTTATTTTTATCAAAAAACGATAATCATATCGAAGTGAAGTTGTCAAAAGTTCAAAATTTCAACATGTTGTCTTAGCGAGCAATCCTATTATACGTCGCCCTCCTTTTTGTGTGTTCGGTCTGCTAGTTCTTGTCGTAAAACTTTTTTGCTCCGTCTAAATCCCAACCGTGTTTCACTCGAGTTGAAGGGTTTTAATACATTTATGTTACTAAAAGCGCGTGGGTCGAAAGGTACAACTGTGGGCCGTGTGACGTAAGAAGGAGCAGGTGGGGCCGTTTCTCTCCCACCGAGAGGGAGTTGAACCTCCTGCGTGTGCGCAACACCTGCGTCCCACCTGGCGCCCATCATCAGAACACCAAGTATTACTCCAGAAACGCAACCGTCGACGACAATTACTTTAAAAAATAACGTCCACACCTAAATTCACATTGCTCGTTTATATTGTCGCCTGACAGAAAAATTACCATTCTCTTATTGGACAAATCGTATTTTACATTTTGGACTTTTAAATATATTGAATTTGATTCAGAAAATGCTATTAAATTTATCATATAAAAGTATAACATTTTTGTTTAACAATGAAATCGAAATGTGTAAAATTCTTTACTTCTGCTTTTATCCATCGTCTAATCTTTTTTATGCCGTATTTCACACTGAAATATTTAGATAATCGATCTTCGTTTATAATATTTTGTATTTCGTAATATATATAAATATTATTAAAATATATATAACAATAATAATTAATTAAAATTTATTAAAACTTGTTACTTATGAGAATATTTACTATATATCCTACATTTTAAAACCAATATTTAAAAATTATAATGATTTTTTTTTATATTTATGATCTTTAAAGATATTTTATTTTACCAATTTCATCATTATTTGAATATTTTAAAAATCGTTTTATTTATTCTTAATTACAAATGAAATTAATATAATTGAATTTCACTTAAATTATAGAATGGTATTTTTAGAAAATCAATTTTTAGATTATCTGTTTTCATAAATAAAATATAAATAGTAATAAAAAATTGCTTTTATTTATATAAGTAATTAAATACGATATATATATATATATATATATATATATATATATATATATATATATACATATATATTGTAAAAAATAATTGAATCGGTAATCGTAAAATTCACATTTTATTTATAAGAAATTATGAAATGTTTTCACTCATTGCTGATGGGGTTGGGGTTATTTTGTGCACGTTTACGACGTTGACTCAGCGATACATGATAAGTTTTTAGGTACCTAAAGTGTTAATAAAAAAAATGAGGTTTCGTCACGTCTCCTTTCATCTTCAATGCGTATATATCTTTGTAAATGCGTCACCCTTCCTTTACCCGTAGGGATATTTACTCCCATCGTTTATATTTATATTTAATATGTATCAAAAATATTTTTAATTTAATTAAATTTAATAAACAGAAATTTGTTAAATTTATATAGAATAAAGCAACTTTTTTATAATAATTTTTAGTTTAATATTCTTTTATATCTTTTCAGATATAATATTTTTCTATTTTATTGAAATACATTATATATATATATATATATATATATATATATATATATATATATATATATATATATATATATATATATATATATATATATATATATATAATTTTGATGCATCTACTCCTTCTAATGGGTAAAAAAAGTAAGAATAGAACGTGGAGGACATGTGTAGTTGTAGGTACATATTTTTTGTGGTCGGTTGTTCGTGAACATTGCACATGTGTGTGGGCATCGGACGCTTCCTTTCACCACCACTTGTCGAAATAGGGGTGTTTTTCGTTGAATACTGGGGTGGCAAGTCGACCCTTTTTAACCGGCGGGGGCCCGAACCTAGGGTCTTCTCACCCTCTATTTCTATCCTTTTCCCTTACGAATGGCGCCGTTTGCTAGACAGAGATATTTTCTTACCCAACCCGTCGGGTGGTGGGGGAGGACGACCCAACAAGGGGCTGCGAGACCTTCTTCCTTAACATTCACGTCGACCGTTTCCCAACCGCTCGATTTTGTTTATTTACAACCGAACGAAATAATAAAACTATACTATTTTTATATAGAATCAGATGGAGATAAGAAGCAGCTGACATGGAGGTGGCGATACCGGGGCCTTTGGCCCTCGATTGCGAGGATATGTTCAAGGAGATTACGAAAAAATTATATGGTGAAGAAGGCGCACTCGAATTTCCCGAACGCGTCGAACAAGAAGAAGGATCATTATTAAAACCGGAAGATCACATTACCGCATTCGGATTGGCGGCTCTTATGCAAAATGGATTTCCACCGCCGGGAATTCTACATGCTAATTTTCAACCAAAAACTAATCCGGCGGCCGAAGATAAGTGGTCTCCTAGCGAAGAGAGCCTTCAGTGGACAGGTTCGCGCATAGCCACATACAACCCTGCGCAGAAGCTGTTCAAGTGCGTCGATTGCGAGTGCGTGGGCTTCTTGTCCCGCGTGGCCGAACATTGGTTGGGTACTCACTCCAACGCTCGCGTCTTCCAGTGTCCACAGTGTGCGTACGGGAGTGCGTGGGCACGTTGTGTCAGATTACACCTGGTGCGTGAACACAATATGCCTGACGATCGTAGCACAGACGCTTTAGTTAAAAACAATCCTGTGCTCGACGAGGTCACAAAGTATTTACAGAGGCTCAAAACTAAAATAGACAGTATGTCGCCCGCGCCTCCGCCCCCTAATCCGGGAGGACGCGCACCCCAAAATACGCCACCCACTGCTCAAGGAACCACCCCCAACAAGCGATACGGATGCCCCGCCTGCCCCTACGCTACGGATCGCAGAGACCTTTTCACCAGACACGAGAACATACACAGAGATGAGAAGCCATTCGAGTGTTACGTTTGCCAAAAGCAATTTAATCGGGCGGATCACGTAAAAAAGCATTTTTTGAGAATGCATCGCGATCATCCGTATGATTTAAATCGAATCCGAAGACAAATACCTAAAACGGCACCGAATTATTATCCGAAACCCAGCAACGATATGTCGCAGGGCGGTATGGCGCCCGATCAGTATGGCGCTATGCGACAACACGGAAAAATGGAACCAGGTCTACATCAAATTAAATCTGAACATGACCCTAGCGGCGTAATGTCAAAAGGATCTAAGAAGAAAGGTGAAAAAAGATATTCTTGTTGTTATTGTACGTGGTCAGGGGTAGACAATTGGTGTCTGAAAAGACATTTAAATACTCATTTGAAACCGTTTGTTTGCGCACTTTGTGATTATAAAGCAGCACGTTCGGAAAGATTGGCTACTCATGTTACGAAAGTTCACAATAAAAAAGCTTGCGGAAAATGTTCATTTTTAGCGGAAGATCAAGCTCAACTTACAATACATTTACAAGAACAGCAGTGAGTAATATTTATTTATTATTAAAATGCTATTATTTACATTATTTCTATTTTCTTTCATTCATATATTTTTTTGCATTTCAGTCATGTAGAAAATCGCAATATAAAAGTTCCGAACACTATGCTAAGAGCTGGTTATAGTGGAGGACCTACTGCTCCAGTCATGTCCACATTTGGGTAATAAATAACAATCTATTTGTTAATAATGCATGTTTTTTTATTAGAAAGGGTTTTTGTTTTGTAAGGGATTTAAATGTATTTTGCAAATGAAAATTTGTGTAAAAGAAAAGACATTATTTTTTATTAACATAAATAATAATTACTAACTTATTAACTAATCTTCATATAATTTGCTACCTAAAAAAAATATTTAGAATATATTAAAGATTTTACATTGAAATAAAAGTTATCAATTTATCATTATATATATATATATATATATATATATATATATATATATATATATATATATATATATATATATGTATATATATATATATATATGTATATATATATATATATGTATATATATATATATGTATATATATATATATATACACAAAAAGTTTTTTATAAAAAAAAATTATACGTTATATGTATTAAATTGTAGTTTACATATTTTATCAAAATTGAATTATATATGAAATAATAAAAAGCAAGAAAAATTTAATATTTCATATAAATAATTTTGTCTAAATTAAAAACAATTTTTAAGAAGTTGTCTTGTATATATTAAACAACTAATACTACTAATAAGCACGTTTAGTTAGGGTATACTTGTGTTTGATTCTTTCCGAAGGTAGATTCAAATTAATTTTTTGATGAAGCTCTTTACCATTGGCAGGTCGAGTGACGGAGGGAGTGGCGTCGGTGGGGGTGGCAGTGTGGCCTCTGTAAGAGCTTGGAGACCACCAAAACAGCAAGGAGCTGCCCGTTTATTTAATTACATGGAAGCCTCAGACGGATCTGATCAAGAAGATTATGAAAGTAAAGGCTATCCGTCCGACGAACGGACCGTTCAGGATTTTCTTGAAGCGGGGGATGTTAGCAACATGGCCGGCGAGAATGACCTAACAAAGAAACCATCGGCTTCTTCCATAATTGTCACATCTCCCGCTGAAAATCCGAAAGGACCGGCTATTAAGAAAAAGTTACCAAAGAAGAAGAAATCGGGCAACAAAGAGAATAAAAAATCAAAATTTCAGTGCAATATATGTTCAGTCTCATTTAAATCTATTACAGTTTTGAATGAACATACACGTCATCATTCCAAAGCTGCAGTTCGTTCTCCTTTATTAGCAGCGAACACCACCCATCAGCATTTCGTATTTGAGCCTCAAAATCATCACATTGAAGAGGATTCCAGTACAACTTCATGGGACATAGATGAAAACGGCAGACATTTAAGAAGATCTCGTAAACAAAGTCAACCTAAGAAAGTCATAAATACAAATTTTAATAATACAGGTCTACCAGCAATTATTCAAAATAAAGAACTTTCTATTATAAGACTGCCACAAAAAAAACCTCTTGAAAATCGAGAACAGTCTCTTGATGATGATGCAATTTCTTCTATAGGTTTAAGTTCAGCAAATCAAATTGACACAATCATTTCAAAAATAGTAATGAAAAAACAAATAGAACACGATTTTATTCTATTTAACGCGAAAAATGATGATATAAAGCGAATTCAAAAGAAACCTAATAATCCAAAGAAAACTCAATCTTTTAAATCCAAAGAATCAAAGAAGTCACTGTTGTGTAAAAATAAAAAACTCATTCAACTGCTTATTAAAAAGTTGGAATGCCGAAGAAAAAATGTCGTTTTTAAATGCAAACGATGCCAATTAAAATTCAAGCATAAATATGAAATATACTTCCACAGTCGAAAATGTAAGAACAGGTCAATAAAAATCTCTTGAGTCTTTATATTTTTTCGAAATCAGTGCCTACAATAAAAGTAGTTTTAGCTTTTTAGTGTACCTGCCTTATTTTATTTTATTTTATTGCACTTATGTCATTTAGATGTATTTTTAATTAAGATTTAATTCGACTGCACCAAAAATGTAAATATAATAAGAAATAATAAAATCATTTAGATTTTCAGACTATTACTTATGTACATCATGATATATTACTATTTCTTTGTTTAATTTTTCTAAATGTATATGATTATATTATTATTTTTCGCATTTATAACACCCTTTTTTCATCCACTTTTGAATGTATTTCTTCAATCATTATATTAAGATAAATTTTGTCTTAGATAATGATATATAACTTACTTTCATTGGATGGACTTTTATGTATTGTGTAAAACAATAAATAATTGTAAATTTCAAGTTTTATTTTGGTTTTATTTTTCCCCTTTATTTATATTTTTTAGTCAACATAAAAAATTTTATTTTACGTCAAGTGTTCTTCATTTCCATTTTTGACTTCACCAGTTAACTTGCTTTTAGCGAGAAGTTTTTTATAAAGTATGTTTAATTAAAATAAAAAAGTAAATTTTCAAAATATGTTATTAATATATTTTTCTGTAACAACTTATTATTTTCATATTTATTGCATACACAAAATGAAATGACAAAAATATTAAAAAAAGTTAATATTTAATAGGTTCTTTAAATATATAAATTATTTAATAGAATATATATATATATATCAAAATATTACTGTTATAGTCACATTATATGAAAATGATAAATAAAAAACGATTTCAATACAAAAATACTACTTATCATGAAAAATAAAAAATAATATTTTTTAGAAAGCGAATACTTAAAAATAAAAGAAGAATTAAAATATAAAGAATAAAAGTGATCAAAAATTAATTTCTATTGGTTATGTCGAATATATATTTATCGATGTTTAGACCAAAAAAAAAATTAGTGCAAATGTCAGTTACGTTTGACGTTTTCATTCATTCAGTCGATTTTATAATATTAAAAATCTTAATTGTAGCAATTTTTTTCAATAATTATAATAGTTCTTAATTAATTGCCGATAGTATTATTTTTAGAACAAAATTATTTACGAGTATTGTTAGATTACGATGACAATCATCACATATCGATGACGAAACTGTAACATGACATTTCGTGCAATTTTATAATTGTAATAATGGATTTTAGTGCTTTAAATCCGCGCACCACTAATTCTTTAAACTTAGCAGCCAGAACAAACGATATAAAAGCTTTGAGTAAGCTTTTGAAAAGTGGTCGCAATCAAAATTGCACTGATAACCGAGGATGGACAGCTTTGCATGAAGCTGCAGCTAACGATTCCTTTGAAGCACTACGTTTGTTATTAAAGCATCCTGCAACTCTTCCTTTAAAGGAGACTTTCGAAGGACATTCTGCCCTATTTTTGGCTTGCAAAAATCAATGTTCATTGAAAACATTAAATATTATAATAAATAGTGTGGAAGGTATAATAGATCTCACTTCTAATGAGAAAGTTACTCCATTACATGTTGTTTGCAGTCAAGGGCGTTGTGATGCTGTTGAAATCTTAATTAATGCTAAAGCCTCGCTCGACATTCAAGATTTTGATGGAGATACTCCACTTCATGAGGCGACTCGTAATAAGCATGCAAATGTTGTTTCAATTTTACTACACGCTGGAGCTGAGCCTGGGATTCAAAATTCTAATGGATTAACTCCATTTCTGCTTGCTTGCTTTAAAGGAACATTAGAATGTGTTGAAGCCATATTTCCATTTGTACCTGATATTAATGAATGCGCTTATGATGGAAATACGGGATTAATATTAGCATCACTAAGAGGATCTTTAGATGTAGCTAGATTTTTATTAACAAACGAAGCCAACCCAGATATTCCAAATAATGAAGGCGCTCTACCTCTATATATTGCTTTGGTGGAAGGTCATTCTAAATTATTTAAATTACTCCTTCCTATGACTGATATAAATGAAATAAATAGGAATACTATAAATTATGCTTGCAAACCTTTATATTTCTCTATGGATATTATAATTACTCTTTTGGAATCTGATCTTGGACCAGAATTCTTCAATGAAAGTGATAGATTTCATGTGATATTGGAAAAAATATTTGATTTTAGACCATGCTATAATATTAATCCTCCCCTTTGTTCGATATTAAATGTGCTCGAGTACATTTATAAATCATCGAAAGATTTATGCGAATCTCTTTTACTTTTATTTTTGACGAAAGGTGTATCTGTTAACCCACTTTACGACGACGAATGTCCTCCACTAGTATATTTACATTATTGTGATCATATCAATTGCCATCCAGAAGTAATTTATTTACTTAATATATATTTACGTGAAAATCGATAGATCTTGTCATAATGTATATACACATTTTTGTTTTTAGGTAATCGATATATTTATTAATCAAGGATGTAATGTGGATTATTCAACCATGCCAAAAAATAAAGGATTTCAAATTCCCGATGCAATAATTGCTTCCATCACATCTAATGGTCATACATTACCAATTTTACTAAAATTTTCTTTGAAAGTTGATCCAGAGCAAATTATAGATCAATTAATAGAATACAGAATGATTGGACAAAGAATTTCACCAGACGTTTGTATTTTTTTTAATTTAATATTTATATATTAAAATTAAATCAGTGATGCGATAATACTATTAAGACTTCTTTTCGCTGATTTAATTTTATAAAGGGTTAGATTACAAGCTTTACCCCTAACTTTCCAACATATTATGCCTTTTAAAAAGTTTAAAAAATACATTGTCGAATTTATTTTATATTTGAATTTAAAATATAGATGTCTTACTTTAGATAATAATATTAAATTACAACATTTTGTTAAATGATAAAATATACAGATTTGAACACACAAACAGAACAATTTTACTTAGATAGATGAATTTATTAACTGTCATTCAGGTGTCTCTTTTTACATCTTTTTTTTTAATTAATTACTAAATTAAAATGTTAATTGATTTTGAGTTGAAAAATAAAATTTTAACTATGATGAATTTATTTTAGGTATTGAAGAAAATATTACCGATGTGCTATATAAACGTGAAAACTAGTAATTCTCTTCAAGAACAAATAGTTCCTTATATGGAAGAAATGACTATAGATCAAGTTGCTGAATTATTGGAATTAATGAAGCCTTATGTGCCCCCTTTAAAACATTTATGTAGAAAAATTATTAGATGCAAACTTAGAAGAAAAGTTCACACAACAAAAGATTTTTTACTAGCATTAAAAAAATTGCCTTTACCCCATGTACTCAAATTGTATTTAAGATTTTCTTAAATATTTTAAAATTAAATACAAATTTTATCAGGGTTTTTAGGAATAGCTAAATTACGCTAGACATATGCATATATGTGTTGTTTTAGTTATTATATTGTTATTTTTTTGCCATAGTTACTTGGTTTTTATATGTTTTTTTCTTTTATTATTTATTTATTATAGAATGTTATTTACATGTGTATGTTTTTTTTTCAATCTATTCTAATTCGTTTTATAATTCTGATTAATTATATGTGTGTGATAGTTATAATTAAACGCATTCAACATTCCTGTATAAAATATATATACATAAAAATATATTTTAATACAGTTTTCACCAAATTATATATATATATATATATATATATATATATATATATATATATATATATATATATATATATATATATATATATATATATATATATATATATATATATATATATACTGAGAATATTTTTTATTACTATCACCTAAAATTATTTTTTTATTAAATTAGTTTTTGATTTACAATTATTTGTTTTGTTTATAAATCCCATTGATTGTGCTGTGATTCTACGAAAAAATAATCAACTATAATAGTGTCTACGAGACATAGATTAGGATATGAAAATTGTGATCAGCGTTTTACGATATTTAATATCAATATTTGAGTTTATTGATTTCAAAACATATATTTTCATCAATTACTTAATATATCTAGTTATTAGTAGATATTGCTTTAAATAAACGAAAATTTAATCTGCCGCCATTGATTACGAGGAAGTTTATAGATATATTAAAATTTAATTCATCACATTATAATAAATAATACTTTGCAATTGTCTGAAATACAACAATAAATACAACATAGCAAATATAATGTATTCACTATAACTACTGCCTGTTTTTAATGTATATTATTTCATAAAAACAAAAATTTATCAACTATCTCACTTTATTATACTACAGTATTAACATACAGAATAAAAAATTACACACACGTATATATTATAAGTATTTTATCTTTATTTTTATTTCTTTGTCATATTGTGTGTGTAATTTTGTACTTTGATCAAAAATGTTTTTTTTTCTTTTCAATTATTATATTATTATTTGTAAAAAATAATAATGATTTGCAACGATATAAATCTGACAAAATCGTAATTGATTTTTGTCAAATATTTTTTTATCTCACAAGTATTAATTGCATTATATTTGAAAAAAATATTTTAAAACAGTGTTGGTATATAACTCAATATATGTATAACGAATATGATTGAATTTTGTAATTAATAATTATTTTGACAGTATTAAATTATTTTAATTGGCTGTACACATTGATATTATTTGTTTTAAAGGAAAAAAATAGCAAAATTATATATTTTTTAATTCTTATTTTATGCTCATGTGTTTATAATTTTGTAAAAAGCATAATGAATAAAAAAATACATTAAATAAAAAGCATTTAATGGAAAATATATATAGAAGCGTTTAATAATAAAACCAAGATTTTAAAAAATACGCTTTATTATTACTACTATCATATTTCAAGCGCGTTAAATTGTTTTTTTCATACATAAATATAGTCATGTATTGTGTTGAATAATTCACCTGTATTATTACTATGTATATCAATGAATTTTGTTCACAAATAATAAAACAATTTTGCAAATTATTATTAACTTAATGTATTATTTTTATTTGACCTCAATGTAAACGTATTATTATATTTTATCTGAATAAATTGTTAAAAAAACAATAAGTTCAGATAATAAAAATTTCAATAAAATATATGTTGATTTGTATCCTGAATTTTAATCTTGAAATATGATCATTGTTTTTTTATATAATTTATTATTATTATTGTTGTTGAAGTAGTGGATTTCTCAAAAAAAATATTCAAAATATTATATATTTCATAAATATTTCAATTTGTATATATGAAAAGATCGTATCATATGTTATTGTATTATACTGACTTCGACTTTTTTTTTCTATCAAAGTTGAGATATATTTTAGAAAAATGCTGATAATTTTTCACGCCACCAGATACATATTAGATATCGTCGGGGCGATATATATAGGAAATATTTTTGATTAAGTGTTTTGACAGACAATCGAAATGTTGAAGTTCGCTATATTTCTAAGTATTATAGTGCTAGTGCACTCTAAATATGCATTTAACACTCAGGATTTACTTGAAAAATTAGCAATAAAAAAATCAGATAAATCACATAGAGATATTCTAGAGGATGCCCAATTGGATACTGTAAGTATTCAGATTTCAATATATTTTTTATACTTATAATAATTGTAATTGAAATGTACACAATTTCTTCATTTCTCTATAGTAATTATGAAAGAAATATATATTTTTTTAATATATATGTTTCATTTATAGGTTGGTCTTCTAACTAAATATGGATATCCAGCTGAGACTCACGAAGTCACAACTGGTGATGGTTACATATTAACAGTCCACAGAATCCCTGAAGGAAAAATAAAAAGGGCTGCAAATCGACCACCAATATATTTACAACATGGACTTTTGGGTTCTTCGGCTGATTGGATTCTTAATGGCCCCGAACTATCTTTAGGTAAATTAAAATTTATATATTTTATTATTATTATAATTATGTTTATTATTTCAATATTGTGAATTTTATATATTAGGATATATGCTTGCTGATGCTGGTTTTGATGTGTGGTTGGGCAATGCTCGTGGAAATAGATATTCTCAAAAACACACTTCTACCAATCCAAGTAAATCCAAATTTTGGAAATTCAGCTTTCACGAAATCGGATATTACGATGTTACTGCCGTAATTGATTATATTTTGGAAGAAACAGGAAACCAAAAATTGCAATACATAGGTCATTCTGAGGGTACAACAGCATTTTTTGTGATGGCATCGTACAGACCAGAATATAATAGTAAAATCAAATCCATGCATGCTTTGTCTCCTGTTGCTTATACTTATAACATTAAGAGTCCTGTCTTTAGATTATTATCAACTAATCTTGAATCTGTAAGAAAATATTTTAAATACTATTTAACATAAACATCATCTTTCATTTTTAACTATGTAATTAATTATGTCGTGTATTTTATGTTACACGTAGACTGTAACGGGTATGATTGGAGAAGATGAATTTAAACCGAATAAAGACTTTATGGCATTGGCAAATTATATGCTGTGTGGAGAGGGTTCATCTTTTATCCCAGTCTGTACTAATCCTTTATTCTTAATTGCTGGATTTAATCCAAACCAAATAAACTCGGTAATTCATTATTAATTTTTCTACAATTTCATGTGCTTTAATATATATATATATATATATATATATATATATATATATATATATATATATATATATATATATATATATTTCAATATTTTTATTTTCCAGACAATGTTGCCAGTTTACATGGGTCATACTCCTGCTGGTTCATCAAGTAAATTAATGATTCACTATGGACAAGAAGTGACATCTAATAGATTTAGACGTTATGATTATGGATCAATGAATTTACTTAATTATGGTTCAGTTACACCACCAAAATATGATCTTGAATTAATTACAACACCTGTATTTTTACATTCTAGTAATGAAGATTGGTTGGGGGATACTAAAGATGTCGATAAATTAAATCAAGAATTGGGAAATCCAATAGCGAGATACAATATTCCCAATTTCGATAATTTAGATTTTATTTGGGGAAAAGATGCTAAATCACTTATATATGATCGTATAGTTGGTCTTTTATGGGCTTTTGAATAAAAAATGAATATTCATTTTTATTTTATATGTTTGAAAATATTTTATGTTCATTAATAAATATTTTTATGCAATAAATAAAATTGACTTGAAGTTCTTAATATATTTTTTTTAATATCACTCCTTTTCATACTAATATTTTAAATTACTTTCTCTGGAATTCGTACAAATTAAATATTACTTTTTAAATGATGTATATTATAAATTTACATGTAAATGAAAAAAAAACAGAATTTGTTCATTTTAACCTGGAAACAATAAATGACTTAAATATATCGTATTTCAAAATTTTCAGCTTTATTATTTAAACTTTGAATCTAGATTTTTGGAATTTTAGAATCATGTACATCTTTCAATATCAGCATGTACATCTTTTAATAAGTATCCTACGAATTATGTTATTTATTCAATATCTATTTTTTTAACTACATAGTATAAAAAGAAAAAGCTATAAAAGTGTTGAAAATCAAATTAATAAACAAGATTACATCTTATATTGTGTAATTGTACTTTATTTATAATTATCAAAAATTAAATAGCAATATAATTAAGAAAAAAATCACGTTCATCGTTAATTAAATTTTGTTTACTATATATAAGTATCTTATTATAAATCAGATATTTATCTAATACAATCATAGAAAATTTTCAAATCATTGTTGTTATTTTAATTATATAATTTAATAGTTATTGGGTATCTCAGATCGTTCTGAAAAATAGTAAATTAATTCTGAAAATATAAATTTGCTAAATGAACTCAATTATTTTGATTTACAAACTTTTCGACTTTTATCGATTATATATAATATATTTATACTTTTTATTTACATAAAAATAATTATAGTACATTTAATTATTTTAAAATATTTGACAGTCAGATTAAGCGTAATATAATGGATAAAAATATTATCTCGGAAATCAAGAATTTTTTTTTAAACCAATCAGTGCTTTACCTCGATAAATATTCTTACTTGAAAAGCGTCCACTGGTCGTAGAAAATTTTAGTCAAAATGTTGAAACTGGTCATTTTCGCGACTTTGATTGCATTTGTGTACGGAGGATCTTCACCAAACGGTGCTCAAGTTCTGAGTAGTCTTCCAAGAGAACAATTACTTGCATTGCCAAAAGATGTGATAGAAGATGCCTTATTGGACTGTGTAAGATTATTTAAATATTAATTTAGATAACTGTTAAAACATATAAATTAATTATTCATATGAGAATATAGAAACAAATGTGATGTATTTTAAAAAGAAACGTAGTTAAATTTTATTAGTATAATATATGGATTAATAAATGTATTTAATATTGATAGATGGGTCTTTTACAAAAATATGGATATCCAGCAGAAGAGCATCAAGTAGAAACCGAAGATGGATATTTATTAACAATGCATAGAATAACTGGTGGAAAATCTGAGACTGCGAAAGCAAATAAACCTGCCGTTTTATTACAACACGGTTTATTAGTATCTTCCGTTGATTTTATTATCAATGGACCAGAAAAATCAATAGGTAAAATTTTAATTTTAATTATATTTTTAAAATTATTTAATATTAATAAAAGAATTAAATGAAAGGTTACCTTTTGGCGGATGCTGGATTTGATGTTTGGATGGGTAATGCTCGTGGTAATACATATTCTAGAAATCACACAAGCTTAGATCCTGATAAATCTCCTTTCTGGAAATTCAGTTGGCACGAGATTGGATATTACGATGTACCAGCTATGATCGATTATATTCTTAAAGCAACAGGACAAGAACAATTGCATTACATAGGACATTCTCAAGGAACAACTGTATTCTTCGTAATGGGAGCTACTAGAACGGAATATAATTCTAAAATAAAGTCAATGCACGCATTATCTCCAGTTGCTTACATGGGAAATCTTAGAAGTCCAATTGTAAGATTCTTAGCTCCATATGCAAATAGTTTACAGGTAAAAATATTTCATTTTCAGATAATTTTGATAATTTTTTCAGATAATAATAAAATGTTTTATTTTCAGACAATTTTGTCATTGATTGGAACTAATGAAATTTTACCAAGCAATGAACTTACAGCAATGCTTGGTAGTAAATATTGTTCAGACGAATCTCCAGTTTTACCTATATGCACAAACTTTTTATTCTTGCTCGTTGGTTATAATCCTGATCAACTAAATACTGTATGTTGATGAAATATTATATATGTGTGTTGATATAATGTTATATTTAAATGAACAATAAATTTATATATAACTTTTAGACCATGCTACCACTTTATATGAGTCATGCACCTGCTGGCGCTTCTAGCAGACAATTGGTTCACTATG
Source organism: Leptonema lineaticorne (assembly GCA_024500535.1). Lineage (NCBI taxonomy): Eukaryota > Metazoa > Arthropoda > Insecta > Trichoptera > Hydropsychidae > Leptonema > Leptonema lineaticorne. The sequence continues at coordinate 2,832,801 of JANIJI010000003.1, forward strand.
CACAAGAACATTTATCTGAAAAATTCAGACAGTATGATCATGGTGCTGCGAACATTATTCATTATGGAAAACCGTATCCTCCAGATTACGATAATACTCTTAATACAGCTCCAATTTATTTACACTATAGCGATAATGATTGGATGGCCGACACTGGAGATGTTGAACAATTACATGGAGAGCTGGTTAATCCACTTGGATTACTGAAAGTATCTATGGATACATGGAATCATCTGGACTTCTTATGGGGTATCAACGCTAAAGAATATGTATATGATAAAGTTATTGAATTAATGTGGGATATTGAACAAAGAATTTAAATATGGCTAAAAAAACTAACTGAAAATATATATAATAAAAAATAAATTATTATTTTGTTTTCAATTATTTCTTGCGTTAGGATTGACGTTAATTAATTGTAATATTATCTTAAAAATATTCTTGGACATATTATCATAAGATTAATTTTATATGATGAAAACCGACATATGTTTTATAATTATTTGATAAAAATTTCAATGGCATTTTAAAATATTGCATCTATATATATATATATATATATATATATATATATATATATATATATATATATATATATATATATATATATATATATATATATATATATGTATATATATATATATATATATATATATATATATATATATATATATATATATATATATATACACATGACTATTGTATTCTAATAATGGTTGATAAAATTAATTAACAAATATTATTAAAATTTCTGTCAATATAAGATTTCATGATAAAACAAATTGTTTTTTATTTCTTTTAAAAAAAAATAAATTATCCAATATTTTAATGTTTTGTATTTTTATATAAAATTCAAAATAATTCCATATATATATATATATATATATATATATATATATATATATATATATATATACATATATATATATATATATATATATATATATATATATATATATATATATATATATATATATATATATATATATATATATATATATAGAAAGATTTACTTTTTTAAAATATTTTTATATATGCTAAAAAATGTTCGTACAATTAATATAAATTATTTGAAAAATATTAAACACAAATTAATTTTTCATTTTTCCGTGTGAAAAATTAATGAATAATCGGTTTGACAATAATTTAAAAATATTCCATTATTTAAAATAATAGTGAATATATTTATATGAAAATATTGGCAATAATCTGAAATTTAATTCTTAATAATAAAATTACTTCTTTGAAAACGAAAAAAAAAGTGGATTTTTTATATAAATAATTATTATATATTTTACAAATCCATGACGTAAATTATAATATCATAATAGTATTTTTTCAATATTATATTCATAAAAAAATATTCAAAATATATAATTTTTAATATAAGGTCTATAAAAACTTATACACGTTTATAGGTATAATACAGACACACATGTATAGTATTTTTCTCATTGTTTTACAATGCAGAAATGTTCAATGTATGAAATGTTCAATGGTCAATTAAATAGTAATATTTTTAGTTGTTTTTTCGATAATAATATTGTTAAAAAATCTAGATCTTTTATTGTTTCAATTTTAATTATATTTTAGATACAATCACCATTTTGTTGTTATGATTCTGAAATTATATTAGGTGACTAGTAAAACGTAGTAATAATCTAAAAATTATCGATTTCGTTATGAATAAAAACTACCTAATATTTTTTTCCATATAAAATGGAAAATATTAATTAAAATATTTCATTATTCCAATTTAGTATTAGAAAAATTATTAAGAACCAGTTTAAAGATGATTCTGACTCTTTCTCAGAAATTTACCTAAAATTTTAACTCAACGATTGATTTTAAATAACTTCGTATAAGAGAAAATAAACACGATTTTCATACTTTTTTATTTATGAAATATATAAAAAATGTATAAATTATATAAGATATTTTTTAAATATTTATTTTTATTAATTGAAGAGAAATATAATTGATAAAGTACATATTTTTTGTATTACCTGATATAAAATAAATTTATTGTTAAAGAAAAACATATAAAAGAGGAAAATTTCCATTAACGAGATCACATCTTTTCTTTGGTCAAGATGTTTAAATTTTTATTTTTTTTCGCTGTCGTTGCTCTTGCACATGGTGGAACTTCACCACACGGTGAAAGGTATTTAAATAGTCTTTCACCAGAAGAACGTGCCGCTATTCCTAAAAGTATTGAAGAAGATGCTCTTTTGGATGCTGTAAGATTTTTGTTAGAATTAATTGTTATAAATTTTAAGCTGAATATTAATTTTGTTTGATATTTGTAGGTTGGTCTTATAACTAAATATGGATATCCAGTTGAAGAACATGAAGTTCAAACTGATGATGGTTATTTACTAACAATACACAGAATCCCAGAAGGTAGAGAAAGCAAAGGTGGAGTTAGACCCCCAGTATATTTACAACATGGTCTTCTTATGTCATCTGATGATTGGATCATTAATGGACCTGGAAAGGGCTTAGGTAATAAAGAAGTATTATTTACCTTAATATATTTTTTTCTATTAAATTTATATTATATAATTCTGTATATTTTAGCTTATCTTTTGGCTGAAGCTGGTTTTGATGTTTGGATGGGTAATGCTCGCGGTAATACTTATTCTAGGAAGCACATTTCCATCAATCCCAGTAAAGCTAAATTCTGGAAATTCAGTTGGCATGAAATCGCCATTCATGATCTGCCTGCTATGATTGATTATGTTTTAAAACAAACAGGAAGAGAACAATTACATTATGTTGGCCACTCTCAAGGTACTACTACATTCTTTGTCATGGGATCTAATAAGAGAAACTATAACGATAAAATTAAATCTATGCATGCATTGTCTCCTGTTGCTTATATGGGACATCTCAAGAGTCCAATTATCAGAATTTTAGCACCAATGTCTAACATTCTTCAGGTATTTTTTAAACGTGTTATAAAATTCTTCAAATTTGTAAATATGTATATTTTTTAAATAATTTGGTACTTCTTATCGTTAATAGTTAATTGGATCTTTCATTGGAATGAACGAATTCTTGCCTAGCAGTGATTTCATGGCATGGGCATCCAATTTACTATGTGGAGAAGGGTCTATTTTCGTACCTGTTTGCAGCAACGTTCTTTTCTTACTGGCTGGTTATGATCCAGATCAATTAAACACGGTTTGTATATAAATTATTATATTTTAAATTATGCATATTATATTTATTAAATTTCAAGCGATACAACTTCATTGCCTTATTGTATGATAAAAAAACAATATATTTATTTACAGACAATGTTACCTGTTTACATGGCTCACACCCCAGCAGGAGCATCAACCAGACAATTGGTGCATTATGGACAAGAACATGTATCTAAGAAATTCAGACAGTACGATCACGGACTTAACAACTTATTGAACTATGGATCCTTAACACCACCAAAATATAATCCAAAATATGTAACTGCTCCAGTATTTTTGCACTACAGTGATAACGATTGGTTGGCTGATACTGGAGACGTAAGCCAATTGTTCAGCGAATTAGGAAATGCCATGGGAAAATTCAGAGTGCCATTTGATAAATGGAATCATCTCGATTATACATGGGGTATCGACGCCAAGGAATTGATTTATGATCGTGTTATTTCTTTAATATGGGCATTTGAAAATTAAATATATTATGTACAGGATATTTATCTAAAACTCCATTATCTGTTTTATTTTGTAAATTTAAATGTCTACAGTCTGTAAATATTGTACAACACATTTTTGTATTAAATTAAATATTTATATTTGTAAATATTATTAATAATATAAATTTTCATTTTTATTTTATACATATATAATCAAAACGTTATTTTATTTTTATTTCCGTGTATTTGTTTATTTTTTAAATAACTTTATTTAAAATCGGACAAATACTTCAAAAAATATTTGATTGACGTTAATAATAATCACTAAGATAGTATATAAATAATTACAATTGTATCAATTCATCAAATTAATTAAATTACATCATTATCTTTTTTTTCTGTGAACAATTGGAAGCAATTTTAAAAATGATTGGCAGATATTTTTGCTGAGATTAATTTTTAAAAGATACTAGTTTTATCCTGTATCTAATTTGTTACAGAAATCAATCTATTTATTTTTTATTTTAATAGAATTTCTATATAAAAAATATATTAATATCCTGATACCTAAGTTTCTATTTCAATTCACATTTATTTGGTAAACGATTTTTTTATAATTTTTCATTAAATTTTAAAAATATATATTAGTCGAAACAGTTAATATATATTTAATATGAACAAAGAAAGCTAAAAGATTGAATACCCCAAATCAAAATATTTAATTCATATACTTTGGCTACGTTATTGACATTAAATATTATATTAAAAGATATATATTTATATTAAAACAAAAAATATATTTCAATTATCCAGATAATAAAGTATTTTTTTAAGTAATCATTTATTATATCTTTTAATTAAAGAAAAAATGCTGAGAATACAATTGTTTTCTCAGCATTTTTTATGACGACAATGTTAATTTATTGGATTTTATGATAAAAACTTTGAACTTTGAATGACGAAATAAAAATCCAATTTTTCTAAAGTATCATCGATTAATTTAATGAATTTTGAAATATTTAATATAAAAATATAAGAATATATATTTTATATTTAATATAAATATGAACAAAAATAATATGTTAATTTTAAAGAATCACTTCAAATTCTACATTTTTTACAGGTAATCTTAATAAATTGTTTAATGTATGTTACTGAATTAACAAATTTAAGTATTAAAACTAAAATGAACTAATTAAATGAAATCAAATTGGTTTTCTAAAAATAATATGTGTGTGTGTGTGTGTGTGTGTGAGTGTGTAATAAAAGTATTATATTTATCAAAGAAAGTAATTTAGACTTTCATATAGTAATTAATGTAATTTTAAATTATTTTCTTCAAAAATATATACCATACTTAATATACTCGCATATACATAGTAAGTTATATTTAATATAAAAACTTGAATATAATAATTTCCATAATACTTAAAAAATGTAATTTAAGATTTTTAGATTAAAAATACAAATACCTTTTTTTTTGAAGAACAATAGAAAAATTTGCATATATTAAAATTTCTTTAGATATATATATATAGAAAGAAAATCGCAATGTTTAATATTAAAATATCAAGATGTTCAAAATTTTCATTATACTTAATATTTGTGTATTTGCACATGCATCATTTTCATTTTCTGAAAAAATTGAAGGCAAACTGACAGAACAAAAGTTAAGCAAAGTGTCGAAAACAGTTTACGAAGAATCACTTTTAGATACCGTGAGTTAACATTTGATTTATACGCTTAAGCATATTTTTCATATATTTTATTTTAAACACTTTTGTATTTCAATTATAGGCAGGTCTCGCAATCAAAAATGGCTACCCAGCGGAAGTTCACGAAGTTCAAACTGAAGACGGATATTTGCTGAAATTATTTAGGATTCCCGAAGGAAAACTTAATACGGGAGGCAATAGAATACCAGTGCTTTTAGTACACGGTATTTTGTCAGCATCTGACGATTTCGTAATCAACGGACCTGACAAAGCATTAGGTATAAATGTTTTTTTTTTTTATATGTATATGTATAGATCTTTAGTATAATATAATCTATATTTTTTATTTAGCATATGTTTTGGCCGAGGCCGGTTATGATGTTTGGATAATAAATTGTCGAGGCAATACGTATTCCAGAAAACACGTGTCTCTTAATTCTCTTCTACCTAAATTTTGGAATTTTAGTTTTCATGAAATAGGAATATATGATTTACCTGCTACAATTGATTATATACTTCAAGAAACACAACAGCAAAAATTACATTGTATTGGTCATTCTCAGGGTACGGCCGTGCTGTTATTAATGTTAGCAGAAAAACCTGAATACAATTCAAAATTGATAACATTACATTTAATGTGTCCTATTGTACATATAAATCATGTAAGAAGTCCTTCGGTGAAACTATTGGCGGCATTGGTTAAACCAATTGGGGTAAATATAGTTATATTATTTAATTATATTAATCAAATTGAAAAATTATAATATATTTATTACATTATTCAATCATTATAAAATGTAGAAAGTTCATTCATTGACTGGATACACAGAATTTTTATCGCACAACGACTTGGTGACTCTAATTGGCTATAAGTTTTGTACAGAAAAATCTTTACTATCATCGCTATGTTCTGGTTTATTATTCTCATTATTTGGTAAAGATATTGAGAATTATAACAATGTAAGTATATATATATATATATATATATATATATATATATATATATTAATAATACAATTTGTACATTATTTTATATTTATTTTTAACTAAAGTCTCTAATAAGATTATACGTTTAAATATTAGCATTGGAGTTTTAATTTTTCAATTCATTCTTTTTATGATTTCAGACCGCAACTCCCATTTATTTCGGTCACATTCCAGCCGGTGCGTCGACAAAACAAGCAGCACATTTTTCACAATTGTATTATTCCGGTGAATTTCAAAAATATGATTATCGTTTTAAAAATACAGCCGTTTACGGTACACCGACACCTCCAAAATATGATTTATCTAAAGTGACAGTTCCAACATATCTATATTATGGCGATAACGATCCCATTCTTACTGTTGAAGATGTGAACAGAGTATATAGTGAACTCGGTAATCCAATTTCAATATACAGAGTTCCATATCCTCAATGGAATCATTTCGATTTCGTTTGGGGTATTAATGCAAAAACACTAGTTTACGATGAAATACTTAATAATTTATTATAAAGTTGTCCGCCAATAATACCATATAAAATATAACTGTAATGTTTTTTGGATTTACAATATTTATTAAAGTATATAATAAAAAATGATAATGAAATTGTTAATTATTTACAATGCACCGCTAATTTTACCACCATTTAAGTTTTAATATATAAATTGTTATTGTCCTCTAATTATGTACAACTAAAATTTGTAATTTAAAGTTAGTGCAATGGCACTATATATTGAAATATTTTATTGTTTTATTAAATATTTTTAATAGTACAACATATTGCGAATTTTTATTTTATATCAACTAATTTATTATTAAGATATTTTGTATATTGTGATATTTGAATTTTAAATATAAAAAATCATTAATATAAATCAGGATTTCCTCTACAAATTTTTTTCTTCTTCAATATTTTATAATAATATTGATCCATTATGAGATAATCGTTATCTAAGTTCAAAATATAAGAAATAAATAGAATAATTTTCTGGATATTAAATAAAAATATATTTAAAAAAAACTATTAGATATGAATACATTTATAATGTATTACAAAAATATAAATTAAATAATTATCACTATTATTTTATTTTTATTTTTTGTTTCATGTTCATTCATGTTAAATTTATGGTAATAATATTTTATTACTTTCTAAAAGTAACGTCAGTATTAAGTACAATATATTCACTTTTTTTTTAGACACATAATATTATATATTATTTTATTTTGTCGTTCAATTTAATAATATAATTGTTTTTTTCGACTAAAAAAAAACAATAGAATAATTTGCATATATTTTTTCGATAAGTATATATATAATGAAATCTTCTTCCAAATTTTCAACAATAATAACCAACATGTTAAAGTTACTTATTTTGCTTAACATGTGTATATTTATTGACGCTTCATTATCATCGTATAAAAATGATTCCCAAAGAAATTTGGTCATTAAAAAATTGAATAAATATCCTACAACAATTTATGAAGAATCATTTTTAGATACAGTAAGATATATTTTAATTTATATGTAAATTTGTATCATTTGTATATTTTTCTCTGTGACTCCATATTTTTTTACTATAGGCAGACCTAGCAATTAAAAATGGATATCCAGCAGAGGTTCATGAAGTTCAAACTAAAGACGGATATTTGCTAAAATTGTATAGAATTCCTGAAGGAAAAGTCAATACGGGAGGTAATAGAATTCCGATACTTTTAGTGCACGGTATTTTAGCAATATCTGATGATTTTGTAATTAATGGACCAGATAAATCTTTAGGTAATATTTATTGATTTTATTTTATATTCATATTTTGAATAGTTTTTTTTTATGAAAAATTATATATGTTCCAGGATATATATTAGCTGAATCTGGTTATGATGTTTGGCTACTAAATTGTCGTGGCAATACATATTCTAAGAATCACATATCTTTCAATTCTGCCTCACCTAAATTTTGGAATTTTAGTTTTCATGAGATGGGAATATATGATATACCTGATACAATTGATTACATATTGCAGGAAACAGGAATGCAGAAATTACATTATATAGGTCATTCTCAGGGTACAGCCATAATGTTCATAATGTTATCGGAAAAACCAGATTATAATGCAAAAATTTTAACGATGCATTTAATGTGTCCTGTAGCATATGTGAATCATGTGAGGAGTCCTGTTTTTAGATTATTGGCGAAAATTTTTAAACCGTATGGGGTAAAAAAAAATATTTAATACTTTTTCAATAATTACAATTTAACAGGCGTATAATTTATATTGTTATGAAATTTAGAAAAAACCTCCAATGCTTGGACATAAAGAAATATTTTCACACAGTGATTTAGCGATTCTCGGAGTTTACAAGTTTTGTGCAGAAAAATCATTTACATCATCACTTTGTACTAATTTAGTATTCATGATGTTTGGCTACGATCCACAAAAATTTAATGACGTAAATATACTAACAAGTTTTATAAAATTAATATATTTTTATAAATATGTTTTTTTTTTTATTTGTCGTTTTAGACAGCAGCCGTTGTTTACCTAAGTCATGCTCCAGCAGGTGGATCAACGAAACAAGCATCACATTTTGCACAGTTATACTATTCTGGTGAATTTAAACAATACGATTATGAATTAAAAAATACGGCCGTTTATGGTACATCTACGCCTCCAAAGTATGATTTGTCTAAAGTGACTGCTCCAACATACTTATATTATAGTGATAACGATTGGATTGTCACTCCCGAAGATGTAGATAAGATCTATAATGAGCTTGGTAATCCGATTTCAAAATATCGAGTCCCATTTGACCAGTGGAGCCATATAGATTTTATTTTTGGTATTGATGCAAAAGACCTAGTTTACAATGAAATTCTTAAGAATTTACAAGGAACATCTGTACCAATAGGCTAAGACATAATTGCTTGATATTTTTGAAGACAATATTTATTAAGTTACAAACTATAAAGAATATAATAAAATTTGTGCTAATAATGCATAAATCCATATTAATATTTGTATACATTCTTAAGTTAAACTTTAACTTTTGAATATAAATATCATTTGTTTTTACTTTCCAGCTGTATTTAATAAATTATAGAATTTAATTGGAGTATTATTATTTTTTCAACTAGAATAAATATATATATATATATATATATATATATATATATATATATATATATATATATATATATATATTTCTTCTCTATATGTAAATAAATTTTATTCTATGTTTGTCTTATTATAATTTTAATAAAATCAGATGAAAAAATGCTGTATTTTATTTATTTAAAAATTATATTTCATTTTATTTTTTTTACATAAATTGTATTAGACTAGTTGAGATAATAAAAGAATTGTGAATTAACATATTTGTTTTTTTTACAATATATTGTTTTTATAGTTGTAAAAAAATATAGTTTATATTTTATGTCATTTTTAGAATTTGGAAAATTATTTATTTTTGATTTAATAATATCATAAAAAATAAACATTATATACAATACAAAATTTAAAAAAATATATAACAAATTGCAGTAATATATGTTAAAATAACTCAAAATTAAAATTTTATACCAAATGTATAAAAACAGAAACGAATTTTGGAATTTCAATTTTTGAACTTTGCATAGTAGTTACAGTCATAATCCAACAAAAATAATTTGAAATTTGAATATTATAACTTATTTGATATTTATTTTTAGACTAAGAATGTTTATATATATATATATATATATATATATATATATATATATATATATATATATATATATATATATATATATATATATATATATATATTATATATATATATATATATATATATATATATATATATATATATGTATATATATATATATATGAAATTTAAAATACTTTTTGAATAATAAGATTATCCAGAGTATTCTAGAACTTAATACATTAAAAGTTTTAAAATTTAATAAATAAAATCATTAAATAATAATAATAATAATAATAATAATAATAATAATAATAATAATCATTAAATTGTTAAATTTGTATTTATAAAATGATCTCCAGTTATATTTTTAATGAAATTTACCTAAATGTAAAAATTTTATATAAAAACATATAACTATAAAATATGGTATTATTTTTGGACAGTTTTAAATAGTTTTTTTTTGGAAATGCAAAGAAATGTAACAAAACTAATATATATCTTTATTTATTTTTCATTTTATCAACACTTCGGGTCACATTGTGAACCCTGTTCATTAAATAATATAATTGAATTCTAGTGGATTCGTATTGTTTCAAATCTTAAAACGTTAATTTTAATAGATACAAATTAGTAATACTATGCATAATTTTTAAATATATCTTTCTGCTAAAAATGTATAATTATATTTAATTTATCTTGTTTTTCAATTAAAAATTGTTTCTTTGATCAAAAAATTTAAATACAAGTTTTTAGAATTGTATTTTTTACAAATAATATAAATGGCTTAAGATAAAATATGTTACGATAAAAATAAAAAATGATGTCAATATAATGATCAATCATTAGATTTAATATTTGCAAGGATTATTTTCCAATTATGTTTCATTATTCAAAATATTCATAAAATTAATTATGTACCATATATACTGAAGATTAAATTATTTATGTATGATTACAGAAAAACCTTTCCTTGTATATGAGTTACTTTCCATCTGGAATATCATTCAAGCAACTAAAACATTTTGCACTAATTAAAATATCAGATGAATTTAAACAATACGACTATTATTAGAAATGTCTTCACCTCTGATATATTATTTAAGCAAAATTGCAACACCAACATTCCTATATTATAATAATAATGACTTGATTGGAAATTTTATATTAAAAAAAATATGATAAATTTTAAAAAGTGAAATCATTTGAATTTTATTTGGACTTATGATAACTAATGATATAGTTATTGAGAATATACAAATTTATGAAATGTATTACATTAGCAATTTTTCTTAATATTTAAAATTTTGAAAGAATTTTTACATAAATACATTTTGAATATATTTCATTTTTTAAACAACATATATGAATATGTGAACATAATATAAAAAATATTGTAACATATTTTTCATAAATATTTCTAAATACGCACATTTCTTTCGAATGAAATCAAATCACGCTAACCTTAAAACCTCTAATAAAAAGCATTTCTAAAAATATTTGCAATTTATATTATAGTTTTAAACAATAGGAAAATATAGTAATAATATGCTATTATAGATTTAATATTTTTTTAATATATTAACGTCATCATGAAATTAAATTTTACAGAATGTTATTTAAAAAAAATCTTTTAAAATTTCAGGGATTGAACTTTGTATAACAGTAATTTTAATTCACCAAAAATAACCAAAATAAAAAATATTTTATATGATATACATTATAAATAAAAAAAAAATGAAAATGTAAATTTGTTGAAAGAAAATTGGGACATAAAACAACTTCATTGTAATAAAAATACATATTTTATATTTTCAAATGACAGACAAAATATTTTAACTGACGATTTTTTCTATTTTTTAGTTAAAAGGAATATTTTTTAGTTTAAAAAATATGATACGTGTTTAAAATGATTTTAATTATAAATGTTTTTTCATTAATGACTAAACGTCCAAATATTTGGTCGCATTTATAAAATCATTAAGGCTACTTCAACAGTTTTTTTATATATTTGACTGATTATTTATTGATATATATGACTGATTGGACAAAGCATAAAGGATGTGCAATTATATAAAGTTATCTTTTAATCTAATCTATATATTGTTTACGTTTAAGAGTTTAAATTTCAGTTTAAAATACTGATTGGTATGAAAAATGTAGTAAATATTGAAATATGTACATTTTAAATATTTACATTTATTTTAAATTCAAGAAAACTTTTTTCTCTTCAACACTATTCTGCATTAAAAATTAAATTATATTAAACACAGTTAATATTTTATATAGGTATTCAAAGTATATACTTTATGTTTATTATATATTTATAATACTTTCATTGGAGCTAATTTTACATTTCATCGAAATCTCTAAAGAATTTTAATAAATTAGATATGTTTCTATCAGAAAGGTTCATTTGAATTCTATTAAAATTAAAATAGAAATGTTTTGTTATATTATATATTTTTTTATAATTGAAAGTTTTTCTTGGTCACATATTACTCATATTTTTACTTTAACATATATAAAGGGAATTCTAACATCTAATTAATTATAAACAGTAAACAGTGTCCAAGATGCTGAAATATATTGTTTTTCTAAGCATTTTTGTGCTTGTACAAGGTGGTGCTAATTATAATGGTGAAAAATATTTAAGCAGCCTCAGTGAAGAAGAAATAAGTTCATTACCACGAAATGTAATTGAAGATTCTTTATTGGATGCTGTAAGTCAAATATTTAATGAAATTTAAAATAATATATAATTACATTTATAATATACATATATTTATTATAATAGGTTGGTCTTATAACTAAATATGGCTATCCAGTTGAAGTTCATGAAGTTCAAACCGAAGATGGATATTTGTTAACAATGCATAGAATCCCTGAAGGAAGATTAAGTAAGGGAGGAGTAAGACCTCCGGTGTATTTACAACATGGTCTTCTTATGTCTTCTGTTGATTGGATTATTAATGGACCTGAACAAGCTTTAGGTAAATTAAAATTATACCATATTACTATTATTATTATTATTATTTTCCTTAATGATATATTTAAAATATCAATAATTTATTCTTATTCACATAGCATACCTTTTGGCTGATGCTGGTTTTGATGTGTGGATGGGAAATGCTAGAGGAAATACTTATTCTAGAAAACATATTTCCACCAATCCCAACAAATCTAAATTCTGGAAATTCAGTTGGAATGAAATTGGATATTATGATTTACCTGCCATGATTGATTATGTATTGCAACAAACAGGTAGAAAAAAATTGCATTATGTAGGACATTCTCAAGGCACTACTTCATTCTTTGTCATGGGATCAAACAGACGTAATTATAATGATAAAATTCAATCTATGCACGCTTTGTCTCCTGTTGCATATATGGGAAATCTTAAAAGTCCTCTCGTCAGATTGTTAGCACCAATGGCAAACACCCTCGAGGTAAAATAAATTATAAATATACGTTTAATGCAATTATTTTTATAGATTATTATAATTACAAACATGTTATATGTAATATAGGCAGTCACTTCCTTAATTGGTGTTAATGAATTTTTGCCAAGTAATGATTTCATGACCCTGGCTGCTCACTTATTATGCGGTGATGGTTCAATTTTTGTACCCGTCTGCACAAACGTTTTATTCTTACTTGCTGGTTATAATCCGGATCAACTTAATAATGTAAGATTTGTAAAATATTTATATAAAACAATTATTACCTTATATTGATATTTATTTATGCTATTAAATGTGTTATTTATAGACTATGTTACCAGTTTATATGAGTCATACTCCTGCTGGTGCTTCGAGCAGACAGTTGGTACATTATGGACAGGAACATATGTCTAAAAAATTCCGACAATATGATTATGGTCTTGGAAATATGTTCAACTATGGATCTCTTACGCCTCCTAAATATAATGCAAAATACATCACGGCACCAGTATTTTTGCACTATAGCGATAACGATTGGTTGGCTGATTCTGGTGATGTAGACAAATTGTTCAAAGAACTTGGAAATGCAATGGGAAAATTCAGAGTTCCAATGGCTGAATGGAATCACTTGGACTACACATGGGGAATTGACGCAAAAGAACTCATATATAATAGAGTTATCAATCTAATATGGGCTTTTGAAATTTAAATCTTATTATCATATATTTGTTTCGGTAAAAAATAATAATTAAAATTTATACATGCATTGTATAATTTCTTTTTAATATTTTTATATATTTATATATGTTTATTTAGATTGAAGTATTTTATATTTTTTTAATAAATATTTATTATATTGACATTTTTATAACAAAAAATAAATAAATTTAGATTTTTTATATAAAAATGACATCTATAGTTATTTTGATATAATACTCATATTTGCTTATTATCTAGAAGTCGCAACTAATAATTTTCGTGATATAAGAAAAAAATAATAAAGCAAATCAAAGGTATTATATTATATAAAATAAAAAAATATACCAGGTTTTCTTATGACAAATCTTTTCATTATATTTTAGTTAAATAGAGGTCAACAAAATATTCGAATAGTTCTTTAAATACGTTCTACATATTAAAATAGATTCTTTTACTAAGACTATTGACATAAAACATCAATTTAAATAGTGTATTACTTTCTCCTGTGATTTTTTCAATTGAAATAGATCTTTTATATTTTGATCGTTTAGTTTTCCAATGAATATTTCTTAATTTTTTTAAAGTCTTAAAATTCTCCATTATAAAAACAATACGAAATGAAATTTGCTAATATTTTACAATATTATCTATAATAAATTTTTATGGCTCAATCTGCACATCAAAATATTTTATTGATCATTATTTAATGATTACAATATGTTATTTGTTTTATTGAAAGCAAATTTCTGCCTCAATAAAGATATAAATCTTTCTTTAAATATGAATATCTCTTTTTAAAAGGTTTTTTTTTTAATAATCGTATTTTATTATTTTACTGACAAGTAGTACATTTTTTTGGATAATAAAAATAAATAATAATCTTCCAAATCTTTAAATAATACATATAAAACAAAAAAGTTACAATTTTAAGTGATAATCTAATTACTGATTAAATTATTAAATCATTGTTTATATAACATAATGTAATTCAATGACATATTGCGTATTAAGAAATTGATTTTTTTTTCATTTTTAATTTTCAAAGATAAATGTTTATAATTAAAAAATGTTGTTAAAGTTTTTGCTAAATAACCAAAATATGATGATGCAACAAAGAATATATTTATAATATATAATAAAAAATTCTAAAATGACTTTAGTAAACACTAAATACTTATTATACACAATTTACTAATCGATTATAACATTCAAGGTAACACCAAAGAACATATACATTTATTTACTCAATTTTATATTTATATATTTTATTTCTAAATAAGTTAAAAATATTTGTATTACATATTTTTCATTAGAACAGCCCTTTTGAATATAAATTTGCTTCTAATTTTTAAATTTCCTGACTGTAAAAATAATTGAGACTGTATAAATGATAAAACTTTGTTTATTTATCTATTCAATTTATTGAAACAAAGCCATTTAGAAATATTTTAAGCAGGATATTGATTCATAAGACTTATAACAAAGTCATATAAGATTGTTTTTGCATCAATAGCCCAAATGAAATCTAAATGATTAAAAAGATCAAATGGAACTCTGAATTTTCCAATGGGATTTGCTAATTCTGAGAACAATATGTCTACATCTTCTTCAACTGACAAAATATCATTTGGACCAAAATGTAAGGCTACAGGAGCAGTAATCTTAGACAAATCATAGTTTGGTGGTACTGCTGAACCATAATGAATCAAATTCAAAGCTGTACCATAATCATACTGTCTGAATTTTCCAGATAGATAATTTTGTGAAAAATGATATTGCTGTCTGCTTGAAGCACCAGCTGGTGTATGACTGATGTAAACTGGTAACATAGTCTGAAAATAATATTTATATGATTAAAATAACCAAAATCTTTATATAATACATAGAAAATTATTGATTTTGCTTACGACATTAAGTTGTTCTGGATCACTTCCTCCCAACAAACCAATGAATCCTGTACAATATTTCAAGTATAATGATTCCTCATTGCACACGTATTTAGCCAAAAATTCAGTGTTTTGGTTGCTCGGCATTGTTTCATACATTCCTAACATTGGTCCAATAATCTAAAAAATAATTATGTTTAAAATTAATGTATATAGATTTATATTCATTATAAAATTTAAAACACTTACTTCTAAATATGGAGAGAGTGGAGCTACGAATTTGATGAAAGGGCTTTGTAAATGAGATACGTATGAAACTGGAGCCATAGCTTGCATAAGAGCAATTTTTGAATTGTAACTTGGTTTAGTTGATGTCATGACAAAGAATATAGCTGTTCCTTGAGAATGTCCGATGTAGTGTAATTTGCTGTTTCCATTTTTTTCCAAGATGTAATCAATACAAGCAGGAACATCATAGTAACCAATTTCATGCCAGCTGAAATGCCAGAACTTGGCAGCATCTTCATCTGGGTCTAATGAAATATGTTTTCGGGAATAGTAGTTACCTCGAGCATTTCCCATCCAGACATCATATCCCAAATCAGCCAAAAGATATCCTAAAATTAATTAATAATAATAATAATACTTTATTGACAACCTGAAATGAAAACTTGAACAAAAAATCTTAAATTTATATTATATTGTTTTATAAATGAAATAATTAATAAAAAAATTAAATTATAAACATCAAGCCACAACAATACTTTAAATTTTAAAAGTTAATTTTCATATTAATTATTTTTTTGTTTGATAATTAATAATATAATAATAAAATAAACTCACCAAGTGCTTTATTAGGACCATTGATAATCCAATCTGCAGAAGAACTCAGCAATCCATGCATCATTAATACAGGAGTACCGGGTCCATTTGGATTGACTTGACGACCGGGAATTCTGTGCATGGTAACTAAATAACCGTCTTCTGTTTGTACTTCATGGACTTCTACCGGATAACCATATTTTTCAATTAGTTGCGGCTAATTTGAAAGAAAATTTAAATATAAAAATATTTTTCTTATACATAATAGTTAATTAAAAGTTTATATTAAATTCTTACAACATCCAAAATAGCATCTTCAAGAAGATCTCTACGGAGCATTCCTCTCTCCGCGGGACTTAAAGATGCAATATATTGAGCTCCATATGGTGAAGCAGATACAGCTACTAGGGCAAGAGCCCCAAAAAGGAAAAATAATTTCAGCATTCTGAGAATGCACAAAATCACCTCAATAAGTTTTCTTAGTGTTTTAGCTCTTTTATACCGATTGTTTTAAATCATATTGGGTGATCAGAATTATTATTATCAAATTTACTTTTTTGTATATATTGAACTCTTTCATCAATTTGGAAATCAATAGATAAATTTATATATAACGAATAATCCATATACATATAAGAAAAAATAAAACTTTTTCTACTATTTTAATTATTATATAATAAAATGCATTTAATGTTTTTATGATATTTTTGTTGATCAATCTATACATTAGAATTTACCATTTTGATTATCGCAAATAGACAATAGTAATAATGGAATACATTCGTATTATTTTCGTTATTCATATAATATAAATCTTTAATTTTGTAAATTATTAAAAATCATTCTTAATTTCAATTTTATTGCAATAAAATTGTTCTTATTATATTTTCACGTCAAAAAAAATCTTAAATAATAATGTTTTTAAAATATATATGATTAACTTATTAAATATTATTATACTATTTTTTAATGTTTGTTTTTTTTATATTTATATGAAAATTATACATCATTTTATTTAAATTATAAAATAAAATTGATTTTTTTTCTTAAAATACTTGATAAAAGTTTACTGTTGTTGAGAAAATTCTCTATTTTTAGTTTACTTTTAAATTTTGGAATATTATTTGTCTTCGAATATTATGCCAAATAATGTAATATAAAAATAATTTAATATATGATTAGCGATTTACTTTTATATGAAAATTATGAAATAATAAAAGAAAATTAAATCAATGGTATAAAACTAAGAAAATCTATATCCAGAAGAATTATAAAATTTATATATATATATATATATATATATATATATATATATATATATATATATATCCAATATTTTCAATCTTTTCTAGTATATAGTAAAGAAATCACGCTATATAGATTTATATCAAAATGATAAAAACATTCAAATGTTGTCAGTAATTGCAAAAACAAAAGTTATTGTAACAAATAACTGATTGTGATTAAATTAAAAGATTCAAGATATCGATTACGAAATACGTATACATATTTATGATCACATTTTCAAGGCATGAAGAGATTGAATGAATAAATATTATAAATACTCTTTCCCTTCAAGGCATAGTAGTGATTCACTCAAGTACAATCCATATATTTAAGGATTACTGATTTATTACTGATATTTAAGGATTAATGACTGAAAAAATTCACCAATGTACTACTTTCAGTTTTCCAATGACATTATTAATTTCAACTCTATTCTATATTGAATTTTAATGTGCAAAATTAACTATAGATTTAAGTATATATGTAAGGTAATGTTTGCTTATTTGTTATCACTATAGATAATATATATTTAAAATAACATATTTTAGATATATATTGATGTGAAAATCTTCCATATATATATATATATATATATATATATATATATATATATATATATATATATATATATATATATATATATATATATATATATATATATATATATATATATATATATATATATATATATATATATATATATATATAAGTTAATTAAAATATATGTAGTTACAAAATATTATATTTATTCAAATCAAGTAAAATCATAATAAAATCTACTTTTACATATCATTTTCTTTTTAGTATTAAGATCTTTTTTATGATACAATTCTTTTATTATGAATTTATTCGTTATTTATATTTTACTATTTATCTATATATAAAAATTAAATTTAAGAAATATTTAGAGTTTTATGTAATATTTCATTTTTTTTTTTAAAAACTTATCATATGAAAATCAAACTACAATAATATATGTGTCAATATTTGCGATGAAAATTCTAGAGATATGGTTGAGATAATTCATTTGAACGACAATTTTCAGATTAGTCAGTCTTCTTTTTATAAACTTAAAATGTCAATATTATTGTTATTATTTATGGTATTTGTTATGGTGAATGCAGGTGGATCTCCTCATGTTGTTGAATATTTTGCTTCACTGACAGCAAATGAAATTTCTCAAATACCAAAAAGTGTTATAGAAGACTCACTTTTTGATACGGTATTTATAATTATAGCTCTCATAAATTCTAAAACATTTTATTTTCTGTATATTCTTAGCTAAATTCGCTCATTACGCATATATACTGTAAAAATATTGATAGAAAATTAATGAGATTTAATACCTTTTATGTAAACTTGGAAATAATTTATCATATCACAACAATCTTTATGTTATTATACAATATATTCATATTAATTAAAACTTTCTACAAGGTAAATAATCATTATCAAATAAATCGTGATATCTAAATTTTAAATTAATTATATAATGTTTTAATTTTTCTTTTTGTTTCATTAATACATTGTAATCTTATCTTACAATGAACAATCATAACACATTTTTAGACGAAAATAATCGAAAAATATGGTTATCCTGTGGAAACCCATGAAGTAAAAACAGAAGATGGATATGTATTATCATTACATAGAATCCCTGCAGGTAAGAATGACGATGAAAAAAAAGAAAGAATTCCTGTTTTACTTGTACACGGAATATATTGTTCATCAGTTGTTTGGGTATTAAACGGTCCTGAAAAATCCTTAGGTTAGTTATGGAAAAATAATATTTTGATGATGAAATAATTTCTAAATTATTTTAAACTTTATCTAGGTTACATTTTGGCTGACAAAGGTTACGATGTTTGGCTTTCAAATGCTCGAGGTAATTTTTATTCAAGAAAGCATGAATCTTTAAATCCAGATGAGTCTAAATTTTGGAAATTTTCATGGCACGAGATTGGTTATTTTGATCTACCAGCCACTATAGATTTTATTTTAGATAAAACGAAATATAATAAATTACATTATGTCGGACATTCACAAGGCAGTACATCGTTTTTTGTTATGGGATCAGAAAGACCAGAATATAATGATAAAATTCTTTCAATGCACGCTTTGGGACCTGTAGTATACATGTCCAATCTTAAAAGCCCTATTGTTAAGTATTTAGCACCTTATGCTTTTACATTTGATGTAAGTTTTTTTTAACACATTGTTATACAATGATTTTATTATCTCTGAAGATCTCAATATTATGATAAATTATTGTGTTTCAGATTATTATATCTCTTATTGGTATGAATGAATTTTTACCAAGCACTGAATTTAATGCAGCAGCTGCACATATGTTATGCAGCCATGAATCAAAATTGTATCCAATTTGTACCAATTTTTTGTTTTTACTAACTGGATATAACCTAAAACAATTAAATGTTGTGAGTTTTAAAAAAATAGAAATAATATATATATATATATATATATATATATATATATATATATATATATATATATATATATATATATATATATATATTTATATATATATAATAAAATGCATTTTTAGACAATGTTACCAGTTTATATGAGTCATACACCAGCTGGTGGGGCTAGCAGACAATTAATACATTATGCACAAGTTTTTAATACAGGAAAATTTAAAAAATATGATTATGGATCCAGATTTGTAAATTTATACACATATGGATCTTCTAGTCCACCTGAATATAATTTGTCATATGTAACGGCTCCGGTCGCAATACATTATGGTGATAACGACTGGTTAGTGGATTTAAATGATATTGACCGACTTCACGATGAACTAAAAAATCCTATTGGTAAATTTAACATACCTATGAAAGAGTTTAATCATCTTGATTTTATTTGGGCGGTTGACGCTCCAAGTCTTTTATACGATAAAATTATAGAAATAATGGAAACTAAACAATTATAAAATATTTAAATTTGAAAATTTTGCTTTAAAAACACACTATTTTCTAAAATTGGTTATCTATATTTTTTTCAAAATAAAAAAATAAAAATTATTTTGCTTTTAATTTATAATATTATACATTATGTCTAATTTAAAGTCTTCATTATTATTAGTAATAATATTATCATCATCATAAATAGTAAATATATTATGGTCAAAAGACAGATAATTGTAGCATTTCAATGAACATCTTAAATAATATAGTGACCAACCGTCCCTTTTTGGAAAGGACAGGCCTCCATTTCTAAATCACGTCTTATGAAAAATGTCTTCTTTTTTGTAATTTTTTGTGTTTCAAAGATTTTAAAAATTTTTAAATCGATAAAAGAGTTTTTTTGGAATTCATTTTTGAACTTTTTTTGAGATTCATTTTGAAATCAGATGATCTTTTCTTTATAATTTGAAACTTTATTTAATCAACCTTGATATGTCCTTTGTTTTATCAACAAACAATCAAAAACTAAAATAAATATATTATATAAATCTTAAAATTTAAATAATATAATAAATAATCTTTTACATAAATTTTAACAGAGTTTTTCTATATTTTGTTGTTAAATTTATTTTATAAGAATGAAGTATTTAAATTACTGATTAAAAAAAACAATTAAAAAAGTGTTACTACTATGAAAAAAATTTTATTTTTCTACGATAAGGTACTACATTTTGGAAAAAAATAAGATTTTTCACCAAATCATATATAAAGATCTAACTAAGAAATACGTCATATTTTTTTCAATATTATATGTTTATATAATAAAAAAAATTAATCGATAAACGTTTTATCGAAATACTAATATCAGAATAAAAACAAAAAATATAATCAACACTTGTTATTAATATTAACAATGAAAAATATACAAAAATCGCAATAAAAATAAATATAAATCCATTTATAGAATTTAATATAATTAAATTTCCACTTCATATTTGTCAGGGTTAGTATTTTACAATATAATATTCCCATTTATATTGCGTGTAGAAAATCTATTTTTATTTATTATTATTTTGAATGGTCAATTGACATTGTACATTGTATTATTTGATTGATATCTGATTTGCTTTTATCATATCTCATTTTATAAAAGATGAAATAGTCGTACACAACTTTTAAAACACTTACAAAAATTGAATGACAATATAAATCACAGTATAAGATAAAAAAAATATTTCATTGGTAAACCTTCTGCGATAATCATGTTGAAGTTTTTAGCTCTGTGTACAATTTTTATTGTGGGATATACAAATGGATCCCCGCATGGAATAGAATACTTGAAAAGTCTTTCCATTGAGGAAATTAACACTATTCCAGCTGCAATTATTGAAGATTCCCTATTAAATTGCGTAAGTTCTTCAAATATTTCCAACTTACAATATTCTTAACAACTTTATTTTTAATACAAAACAATTATAAACATATGGTATATATTTCTTTTCTACAAAAATTTCATTACTACAAAAATTTTAGAGTCAATTAATTCAAAAATATGGATATCCTGTTGAAATTCACGAAATTCAAACAGAAGATGGTTACCTTTTAACAGTTCATAGAATTCCAGGTGGAAAACTTGAAAGTCGACGAAGAGGAAGAGCCGAAAACAGAATACCTGTTCTTATCATGCATGGTTTATTAAGCTCTTCGGTTGATTTCATTGTTGATGGTCCTGGAAAAGGATTAGGTAAATGAAATATGATAATTAAAATATTTTTATATGATAATGGGTTTTAATTTTTTTATAATACTCTATCTTTAATTTAATATCTTTTTATAAGCTGTAAACATAAATTATTAATAAAATTACAATATTAAAGTGAAAAAAGATTATTAATATAATAAAAACCTTTATAGTTTTTTATATTTTTTTTTCTATATTTTATAGGCTATCTTCTTGCTGATGCTGGGTATGATGTATGGATGGGAAATGCTCGTGGTAATTTTTATTCAAAAAAACATATCACAATGAGTCCAAAAGATACAGAATTTTGGAAATTTTCTTGGAATGAAATCGGATTACATGATTTACCAGCTATGATAAATCATATTTTGGATACAACAGGTCACTCTAAATTACATTATATAGGACATTCTCAGGGAACTACAGCTTTCTTTGTGATGGCTTCTGAAAAACCTGAAATGAATGATAAAATCTTATCCATGCAAGCTTTAGGTCCGGCAGCTTATATGTCAAACGCGATAAGTCCAATCCTCACTCAATTAGCGCCATACGTTAATACAATTGAGGTAAATTTCAAATTTTAACGAAATTTTCTATATTTTTTTTTTCATTCAATAAGATGTACATATTATATAATGTAATAAACTTGTAGAAACTTCTCGATTTGTTGGGAATTGGCGAATTTTGGCCGCTTACTGAATTTCAAGCGACACTTGTAAATGCAATGTGCGGTGAAGAATCCAAATATACACCTGTTTGCACAAATCTTATGTTTTTGTTATGTGGATACAATCCTGATCAACTAAATGTGGTATGTCACTTTTATTCATTATATGTATATATTTAACTTTAACCATAAATCACAAATTAATAAATAAAACGAATTATCAATTCTCATACATCTTGAAATATTTTATTTTTATTAATAAATACATAAGAAATATATTTTATTGTATATATTTTAGACTATGATACCAGTATATTTAAGTCATACACCAGCTGGAGCAGCCAGTAGACAAATTATACATTATGCTCAGGAGTATGTTTCTACTAAATTCAGAAAATTCGATTATGGAACACAGAAGAATCTGGAAATTTATGATTCCGAATACCCTCCAAATTACGATTTATCCCTCATCACAGCTCCGGTAGCTTTACATTACAGTGATAATGACTGGCTCGTGAGTCCCATCGATGTCGATAGATTACACAATGAGCTTGGAAATTCTCTGGGTAAATTTAGAGTACCCATGGATGAATTTAATCATTTAGATTTTCTCTGGGCAATCGATGTTAAAACACTTTTGTATGATGACATGATGGCTTTAATGGAAAATTACAATGAATGAAAAAGCACGCAAATTTAAACGTTTTTTTTATATAATAATATAACTCATACAATATAAAATGTAAATATTATAAAATATATCTTTATTACAATATATATTTTACAATAATTGAATTTCGTATATTTGAAAACCTTGAAAACAATACTATATTGATTTTGATATATCTAAAAACCGATATTTAATATAGATGAGATAATATATGAACATCAATTACTTATTATTACAATAATTATTTTGGAACTGAGAAGAAATAAACTTATTTTATCAATAATAAATGTGACAAATTATATTTATATATCGAACATATCATGATCTTATATCGTGACATTGATAAATTATAAATTTATATATTATCATATAACATAATACAGATCATAAACATGAAATAACGTCAGCATATACACATTTATTACTGATTTGTCGATGTAAACAGTGAAAAAATTTAATAAAATCTTAAAAAATATAATATAGTCGTTAAAAGAAAATATTGCCTTTTGAAAAATAATATTAGTCAACGTATATTATATTTCACATTTGTTGTGTGATATTTCTAATGTCAACACACATTTCGTGATTGAAAATATTTTCTCTAATATTACAAATCGCGACAGAAATGTTTATAATCTTTTTATTACTTTTACATTCTATATTTATTAAAGCTTTGGATTCGCCCCGAGGAAAAACAATTATTTCCTCTTTAAATGCAGATTATTTATATAATTTAGATAGAACTATTATGGAAGATATGATATTAGATACGGTATTTATAAAGAAAATTTTAATTCATAATTACCAAATCTAGTTGATAAATTATTACAAAAAAAAACATTATTCTGTTATAGGCAGGCATCGTCAAAAAAAACAAATATCCCATAGAAACACATAAAGTTTCAACAGATGATGGATATTTACTAACGATGCATCGAATTCCATCCAAGCCAAAGAAAACTAATTCTCGTCTGCAAGGAACTCCTGTTTTGTTGATGCATGGTTTATTAAGTTCATCGGTGGATTGGGTAATTAATGGTCCAGGAAAATCATTGGGTAAAATAATTTAATTATTTTATAATATATGGCTTCAAAAAGGATTTCTATTATAACACTACATTTATATAATTTATAGCATATTTATTAGCAGATAAAGGCTATGATGTATGGATGGGAAATGCAAGAGGAAATTATTATTCGAGAAATCACAATTTTTTAAATCCAGATTATGACGAATTCTGGGATTTCAGTTGGAATGAAATAGGATATTACGATTTACCAGCTATGATTGATTACATGATAAAAAAAACAAATCGTACAAAACTACACTATATTGGTCATTCTCAAGGTACAACAAGTTTCTTCGTCATGGGTGCAAACAGGCAAAAGTATAACAAACACATTATAAGCATGCACGCATTAGCTCCGGTAGCTTATATGACGCATGCAGTTAGCCCCATTCTGACCTTTATGGCTCCATTCCTTGATACATTAGGGGTAATAATTCATTCACAAATTTTAATAAATAAGCAATTACCGTTTCATATTATGCTTAAAGATCCATCATTCTTGATTCTCAATTTCAGTTTATTAACGATTGGTTCGGACAAAACGAATTCTCACCGACGAGTACTACAAAAAGTTATTTTGCAGAATTAATATGCGGCGAAGATTCAATGCTATCGGTTTTATGCAGTAATTTTGTGTTTATGATTCACGGTTATAATCCGGATCAGTTAAATAAGGTTTTTGAATTACCATATATATTTATATTTACAAGTTTTTTTTGGTAGAAATTTTGGATTTATAGATATAACGTGTCACATTATAATCGACTGAAAATTAAAAATAATTTAATATATGCTTAACAATGTTATCCATATATATTTCAGACAATGTTACCCGTATATATGTCGCAAACGCCGGGCGGTGCCTCCACCAAACAATTGATTCATTATGCTCAAGAATACGTCTCGGGTGAATTCAGGCAATACGATTATGGGATATTTGAAAATATATTTTCATATGATAATATAGATCCGCCAAACTACCAATTGAAAAACGTCATCGCTCCTATTGCACTTCATTACGGTGAGAACGATTGGCTTTCGTCTCCGGTGGACGTGCTTCGATTGAACAGGGAATTACCTAACGTAATCAATTTAATTAAAATACCGTCGAGAACGTTCAATCATGTGGATTTCTTGTGGGGTATTGACGCTAAAACTTTGGTATACGAAAAATTATTAAAAATTGTAGACAAATACACGACGAAAACGTAAATATTAATATGTATAATAATAAAGATCGATTTATGTTAATAAAAGTACTTTATTAAAAAAAAATACAATAGAAATGATAACATATTTACATACTTTTACAATCTGTTAACACAATTTTCAAAATCAAAACGTTCATTAAGTATTCTTTTATTATGTTAATATAATTAATTTAATTTAGATGCTACGACTAATACTTACAATATATACAGATCAAGATTACACAAACAAAATTGTACGAATTTATTTTTATACATGAACCAAAGTGATATTTCATAGCACCATAATTTTACATTTACGAATACGAAAACGTCGACGATATACGTTTAATCGCATCGTTCGTTAAGAACGACGGTTCCATTTTAACAAATATTTAAAATCATTATTGACGGAAGGATCGAAAAAAAGTTTTCATAAAGCGCATTTCAATAGTACAATAAATTACACAAACGAAAATATTAGCTAATTTTTTGAGATACGACCGTAATATATTTTTTTAATAGTATAGATCGCACGTCTAAAGTTAATTGTTAGTTGCGAATTTCGATAAAGATCTATGTGACGTTTGTTTAATAATTTTGCTACGCTCTGCGACAACTTCCCGAAAGGAGACGCGCGATACCAATAGAAAGATCTAGATAATAAAATGGCGAAAGGAAGGAAGAGAGAGCGAATAGAATAGAATAGAATAGAAGACGGGGCGATTACGTGTACATCATTTCGGCCATGGTGGTCATCTTCTTGGGTATGTGCACGAAAGTTTCGAAATAACTGGCGAGTTCGTCGATGGTGACGTCGCACGGGGGGTTCAGAGCTTGTTGAGAGCAGGAAGGGGTCGAGTTCGAGGATTTCGGCGCGTCGCGAAGCTCGTCCGATATCTTGAGCCGGTTGCAGTCGGTGACGAGCGAATGCAGGTCGCGATGCACCGACGACAGCTGAATGTCTCCCTTCGGCCTGCAGCACTTGGGATGCTTGCACGAGGCGTCGCAAGAGTCGACGGGCCTGTCGAGCGCGACGACGTTCGCTTTGCCCTTGAACGTGACCGTCGGCCTGGTCGGTCGTCCGCTGCGGCTCTTCGTCCTTCGACGACCGCAACCCGCGCGGAACGGGTTTTCGGATCCGGAGACGCACATCGGCGACCGACTTCCGGCGATCTCTAGCCTCTCGAGCCGCGCCGACAGCAATTCCTCCTCCGGCGGCATGACGCTCGCGACTGTCACAACAATAACAATGGCGGGCCGCGCGCGACGACGGCCCGCGAAACCGCGATAGACTTCTTCTTCGACGACCGACTTCGTCTCTCCGACGACTCGACGATTCGACGACTCGACGACTCGACGACGCTCCTCCCGAAGGACGACGGAACTCGGGGACTCGGACTCGCGCGATGAACGACGACACTCGACCGCCCGAGCGCGCAAGAATGCGAACCTTAACGCGATAGATTACGACCTTCTCTGCGCTGCGTTTTTGCGCACTATCTAAATTATTTCGCTTTTTAATTTTTCCTCATTTTTTTACGAACGATAATAATCTTATATTTGAAAGATAAAAATTACTCATTTTACTTAATAATTATTTAAAAATATCGCTAGATCGTTTAAATTTTCGAATTCATTCAAATTATAATTATAAACGAAAGCATCCTATAAACAAAACAAATTTTATATTTTGGAACAATTTAAACATTAGTATAAGAATTTATTTATATTTCGAATTTCTTCAATATATCAGACCGATCGATAAGGACAAACCCGCTTTTCTATTTTACATCCTTCGAATTTCATCGTAGAGAAATATTCATTATTGTATTTTATTACGATTAAGAAATAAAATTGCCGTTTTATTTATGTAATTAGAACGCGTTACCGAAATAAAATTCCAATCTACGAATTTTATTTCAATAAAAAATTTAGTAATAAAAGATTAAAGAACTGTCAAAAGTACGACACGCGGTGAAGCGCGTCATACTCTCGTTCGGTTTAGTAAGAATGAAAAGAGCTTGCGTGGTCGTTTTGGGCGAGATAGGGCGCAGCCCTAGAATTCGCTATCACGCCTTGTCGCTAGCGCAATTCCTTAAAGTTCACATGATCGGTTATCGAGGAGGAGCGGACCCTTCGCATCCGAATCTCACTATATCTCATTTGACTCCTTATCCTCGATCCATACGTTTCGCGCTACTCAATTACCTTTTGAAAAGCATATGGCAAACCGTAAGCTTGTTTCTTTTTATGCTTTCCGAAGATCGTTACGATTTCGTACTGGTTCAAAACCCGCCGGCGATACCGACACTGTTTATTTGCTGGTTTTATTGTCTGATATTTAAAGCGAAATTCATCATAGATTGGCACAATTATGGTCACAGTATAATGGCGTTAAACCATGGGAAAGATAGCAGTATTGTAAAAATTGCAACCGCTATCGAATATTATTTTGGACGTAAAGCGGATTATAATTTTTGCGTTTCCGAAGCTATGAAAAATGATCTACTGCAAAACCAAAATATACAGTAAGTTTTGAAAATCAGATTGAAATTTAAGTTTTTTTTTATATCTGATCCAAAATCATATATCTATATTACCATCATAATTCGTACATATGTATAATATTTTCTACATATTTAAATTAAATTAAATACTAAAAACGAAAACAAAATTACAATATATATATATATATATATATATATATATATATATATATATATATATATAATAATAATAAATTTTCATAAAAAAAAAACAAATGTATTATATAATAAAACTGCTTGAACTTTGAGAGTAGAAGTAGAATTAAAAAAAAGAATGTAATTACTTTATATTTTAAAATTAATAAGTTTCTTCAAATACCTATATTTTATTCAAAACAAACAGATATAATTGTTTTAATGTATTTTTACAGTACTAAAATAACATATGTATATTTATAACTATTTTAGGTGCAAACTATTATACGACTGTCCAACGAGAATGTTTCGACCCATATCTGTTGAAGAAAAGCACTTATTTATTACAAAACTGAGTTTACAATATCCAGAATTTGCTTCAACCGAACGAACCGGAGATAATTCTGTTAATGAATCAACAATATTAACTGAAAAACGACCAGACGGTAATATAACTCTTCGTAGTAAAAGACCCGGTATTCTCTTTAGTAGTACAAGTTGGACGTTAGATGAAGATTTCAAAATTCTTTTAGATGCATTGGAAGGTAATAAAAAGAAACGGATTATATTTATAATTGAAATTTTTCAATAAGTAAATTCTTGAATTATTTTCTTTTTGTAGATTATGATAAATCTTGCGTTGAAACACTTAAATTACCAAAACTCATTTGCGTGATCACTGGTAAAGGTCCTATGAAAGATTTTTATATACAACAAATACTAGAAAGAAAGCTTAGATATGTAAAAATAATCACGCCATGGCTGGAGATTGCAGATTATCCTCGTATGGTAGCGAGTGCCGATCTAGGAATTTGTTTACATACAAGTTCTTCCGGTTTCGATTTACCAATGAAAATAATTGATATGTTTGGATCCGGTCTTCCTGTGTGTGCCTATAAATATCCATGGTAAGTTATATATTTTTTTCTATTATGTTTGATAGGAGAATGTTTACTTTTAAGTATGTATTTTTACTAGTTTAAGCGAATTGGTGAAAGAATGTCAAAACGGATACACTTTCGAAAATAGCGAAGAATTGGCAAATCGTATTAAAACGTGGTTTTTAGATTTTCCAAACAATCACGAGCAAAACGAAATCGCTGAAAAATTTAAAGAGGAATTAAAAACATTCCAAGAATTAAATTGGGAAATTAATTGGGAAAATCGAGCGAAGCCTTACTTTTTATAAAAAAACATTTTAACCCGTTCTGTGATAATTCTACATGTAAACTTATTCTAAGAATCGAGTCCGATTATGTAAGACTGATATGATGTTATTTTTTTAATGAAAATAAAGGTTAAAATTATCTTATAGTTTATTGTAAAATTATTTTTTTTACTATCGATAAATCTTAAAAATTAACACACATTCAACATTCAACATTTTATGGCCGTCGGTAATTTAGCTAGAAACTTTTATGAAAAAAAAAATTAAGAAATGAATCGAGAGTAAAATATAAAAAATACATTGCAACACATTAGCTAAATCGCCGACAACGTTCAACATCTTAATTATAAATTTACAATATATTCGCATATGTATATTTTAAAGACATCATCTTTTCTATATACAAGTGAAACTTTTTATATCGCATTAATAAAAGAAAAAAGCGATCTTTATAAGCTGTCATCTATTGGAAACTTTCCGGTCGCATTAAGCATATATAGAATTTAAAACGGAACCGAATATTGATGAGAAACAATTGAAAAACGAACAAACGCAGACCGCACGCTTAAAAATAAACTAGACTAATAATTTCTCGATTTCTTGTTGAATGCTTAATATTTGGGGTTTGAGTTGTGAGCCGTCGCTGGAAACGATGGAGCAAGCGATGACCGGCCTGGTGACGCCGCACGCCCTCCCCAAAGCCTGTTTCGATCTGACAAACACGTACGGCACGTTCTTGTCCTCGCACAGCAGCGGCAAATGAAGCAGAATCTCCAAAGGCTCCGCGTCCGCCGCCATGACGATGAATTCGGACAGACCGCGATTCAGCGTCTTCGTCGTCTCGTTGGCGCCTTTCCTCAATTGTTTATAATTGACCGCCTGTTGAGTGAGGTTAAGTATCTTGGACGTTAACGCGGGATCCGCTAGCGGGTAAGCTTTGGCGTTTACTTCTTCCGTCTGCAATACAATTTAATGCGTTATCGGTGCACATTTTTTTTTTACTACGAACGCAATATATAAAACGAAAACGGTTACTCACCATGATTGTCGCGTGACGCTGTCAATTCAAAAACCATGTGCGCGCAACGCTTGCCCGGCGTTTCGTTTACATTCGTCACGGCAAAACAGTGCTGCCAATCGAATTCGTTCATATTATACATAATTCGATTATTATTTATTCGATAAACAATAATCATTTTTTAATGCAAAATTTTAATCCAAAAATTATTGGAAATTTACATAAAAACATATATATATATATATATATATATATATATATATTGATTTTAAATAATATTTAAAATATTTCTATTCATTTTCAAAAACTTTTTTTGTTTTTTTTTCAATCATATATTAATATTATAATACTTATCTTACATAGAATTGAATAATTTTTATAATGTAAATTAAAAAAATATATATTTTTTTTCTCATTAAAAATCATAATTTTTTAAATTATATATATATAGTAAAAAAAATTAAAACTTATTAGCCAAAAAATTTAAGTTTTAAATTTATTTATAATGAGTGATAAATTCTAAATACTAAATTTAAAAATTATTAAAATAAAAATATTTTTTAAATATTCTGACAGTTTTTATAATATTCGATATATCAAAGAACAAATATTAGTTTGCTTAGATGTTGATTGGTTATTCTGAAATTCTTGGTTGTGTTTTTTTTTATTATTTCTTTTTAAGAGACCAATTAAAATATTTTATTGTACATAAAATCATATAATAATAGATTCGTTGACATGGCAAAGATCTATATTTTGAGTCTTAAAAATCATTTAGGTTTTAATTGCGAAAATAAATTAGCATTTGACAAAAACAAAATGCTACACCACTACCTCCATACAAGGCATAATATTTTGTAATTTTACCGTATTAGTAGATATGTTAAATATGTCTAACACAATTGTTGGTTGGGTTTGATGTAAATGAAGAATTTCGTTCGTTATTTAATCACGTTATTTAAAAATCGTGTATAAAATTGTCGTGTAAAAAGAGAGTTGTGTGAATATTAAATATATAACTTAAATATGAATGCTTTGTTTAATATACAAATCAAACAATGTTATTTACGGATATTAATTAAATATGTATATATTTAGTGTTATATTGTATTAAGGGTTATTTTTAAATTAGTAATACATAACACTTAAATATTTAAATTTTATATTTATATTTCGATATTTTTTATCATATCAATATAATACATAGATATACACGAACACAAACACACAATTTAAAATAACAATATGACAAATTAAATATAATAATATGAAATAAACAATAAACGCTCGCAAAAAGGAATGTCTTCCTAATATTACAAATTAATAATTATTTATTTTTAGGAATACGATTTACTTATTTTTTATTGTTTATTCGACATTTTGTTTCTGAATTGTTTTGTGGGCCGGTCCAGTTTGTACGATGTTGACGATTCTCTCGTTTCCTTCAAGCGCTGGTTTGTTTTTGGGAGCACTGATGCTGAGAATACCGTCAGACGATAAAGTGGACACCACGTCTTCCGGTTTGCAGTTTTCGGGGAGGGTGTATTTTCTGATGAAATGGCGCGATATATAACCGTGCTCGTCTTCCTTCTCTTCGTGTTTACCTTCGATGACTATTTCTCGATCGACAGTTTTCACGGTTATCTCGTTCGGTGCAAATTGTTGAACGTCCAAGCACACCTGATATTTGTCCTTATTCAAGATTATTTGAGATCCGGAATCTTGTCTTTGTACTCCGCTGCGCATGCATCTCCAGGGTCTCGTACAATGCGAAGACACCGATGGTGCGGCCATAATGGAATTCATCAGATCTTCCACGTCGTATGCAAGTCCAAAATGTTGATCAAACAGTCTGGATGGTTGAAATAAAATCGGAATCAGAGACATGATGTCGATTTTCAAAGTGAGATAGTTTTAATACTTCGAACTTTTCGCCGAGATGTGCTCTGTCGCTGCACTGTAGCGATAGTGCGGTGCCGAACCAATTGTTCATCCGTTTATATACGATTCTCAGAGAGCTCTAGAAACATCTATAAAATTCTCAATATTATTATTGATAGATTATAAAATAGTAATATTCTTATATTAAAAAAAATATATAACATAATGTTTTGTATTTTTGTACAGTTTTTAATATATAAAATTATAATATTAATAAAAAACAAAAATAAATTCTTCTCGCACCATCTATATTTGAAAAATATAAGTACTAGAAAATACTAGAAATATCCGATTGATTCCTAATAGAATAATGCGTATACCGAAATAATGATACAGTTATACTAAAAAAAAAATACAAAGGATTCTTTCAAACTAACGATAAAATCCAGAAAATAAAAGTTAAATATATTTCAATATATGTTTACATATAATGAAAGAATTATGTTCAAAAAAAATTTTTGTTTTGACAAAATGTACAAACCTATTTTTGTTGTATTTGGTTCAAATTATATACCAAATAAATAATCAATGAAGTTTTTATCATATTTAAAAAAATATATTAGTTTAATTTTTCAAATAACTATAATCCATATAAAGATTAATTAATGATATTTTGAACTTAATGTAATAGGTATTTAAATATTCACTGTAAATTTATTTAGAATTATCTCGTTATTTGTAATGTATATAATTTATTATATTATTATATATTACAGTAAATATATATGATATTTTTTTAAGTTTTCAATAATATAATATGTTTAAATTCAAATTTTTGAATTTAATTTTAAACATTTCAGGATGTAAACAATATATGCCTTTTTAATAATATAACAATGTGTTTTATTGGTGTTATGTAAAAAAATAATTACAAAAATATTTATACATAATGAATCATTATGGTATTTTATTAAAATATGCTGACGTCCAAAGAAAACAATACTGAAAACGGTGGGCGTGTTGCTAGAAGTGGGCGTGTTGCTAGAAAAATCAGGTGAAAATCGTATAATCAAACCAATGTTTACAATTACAAATAAATATGAATTATAATGCATTTTGGACTTTTGAACCAATTGGTAAAATGCCCGAGAAATTTCTATGGCGCAGCGGTGTGATATAAATACAACGGTTTCAGCTCAAAAATTATCAGAAAACGTTTAGACGAGTGAGAACTCGCACGACGTGATAACTCCTGAAAAAAAAAAATAGTTATAAAAATGTCTATTTTACCTTTTATCTATGACAATTCGTCAAGATTGCTCGATCAGCATTTCGGTCACGGATTAGACTTGGAAGATTTGTTGACATCTGTGACTCTGACGCCTTTGATAAATAGAAACTATTATAGACCATGGAGAAATTTCATCAGATCCAGCTCCAGACAAGATTCTGGTTCGAAAATAACTATCGACAATAGTAAATTCCAAGTGTGTTTGGACGTTCAACAGTTTGCCCCGAATGAAATCACCGTGAAGGTAGCCGGTGGCCAAGTGGTCGTCGAAGGCAAACACGAAGAAAAAGAAGACGAACACGGTTTGATTTCTCGTCATTTTATCAGGAAATACGTATTGCCTGACGGATATAAACCGGAAGATGTAATTTCAACTCTATCTTCTGACGGCGTGCTTAGCATTTCGGCTCCAAAAATACCAGTGACCGAAGAGGGTGAACGAGTTGTTCCAATTACACATACAGGTCCAGCTCATGCATTAGTTAAGGAGAAAATCGAAGATGTCAAAATTGAACAATGAAATTTTTAGTCATTTTCCTTTTCATTTATTAAAATAGGAATGTGATTTTTTTTTATTAAGACTGAATATCTATATATAACGTGTTTTTTTTTGATAATTTCATTTATAAATCTTGATATTATCTTTTTCTTTTTTTTTTTGTTACAATTTTATTAATTTTAGCTAATCTAAATTTTAATAATGTATTTTTTTATATAATATCATAATTTTATTGAAATAAATAGAAATATTAAAAAAAATGTGTTTTATTTATAAAATTTTAATTCAAATGAATTTAAAAAATGTTTGCAACATCGAAATCGTTCCAGAATATTCTATTATGAAATTAATCTCATACACTTTTTATTATATCACTGGCGTACAATGAAATTTAAAAAATTTATATATATATATATATATATATATATATATATATATATATATATATATATATATATATATATTATTTTTGATTATTACAAATACAAAAAAATGTGGAATAAAGTTAAATTTAATTTAGATGATATTCTATTTTATTTTATTTATTAGTATTAGTAGGGGATCCATAAATAGTGCATCGTTGCAACGTTGCATTTAGGGCATAACGTAGGAGCATTCGCTCCGTGTCTTTCCTGGTGGCTGGACGTCTTTGAAGTCTACCAGTGTGTTCTCTGAATAAGCATCATGTCTTTGATTCCGTTTTTCTTCGACAACACCTCTCGAATCTTAGATCAACACTTTGGTCACGGATTTCATCCAGAGGATCTATTATCATCTTGGGCCGCGAACAATCCTCGAAGTATGCAGAATTATTATCGTCCGTGGCGTTCTATGATTCGATCTGCGGCTCGTCAAGACTCAGGATCCAGCATCGTCCTAGACAAGGATAAATTTCAATTTTGTTTGGACGTCCAACATTTCGCACCGGAAGAGATCACCGTTAAAGTGGTCGGTAATGATATCGTAGTCGAAGGCAAACACGAGGAAAAAGAAGACGACCACGGATATATATCTCGTCATTTCGTTCGTAAATATGCCATTCCCAAAGGATACAAGACGGAAGACGTCACTTCGTCCCTATCCTCGGATGGAGTCTTGAGTATAACGGCACCGCGTCCTAAATCTGATACCCAGGAAGGTCACAGAGTAGTTCCAATCAACATGACAGGACCTGCCCACAAAAATGTACAACAAAAATCGACATCTCAAACCGCTGGTGAACAGAAGATGGAACAATAATTTTTTCATTATATTTTGGAAACAATTTTGTCTTAATTATACGTTTTTTTCAGTAAACTGAAAATGTTAATTAACATTTTGAAAATTGTTTACTTTTTTCATGTTTTTAGAATATGTAAGATTTATTGCATTCCACCAATATTGTATTCCATTTAAATACTTTTATAATAAAATATTACAATTAATAAAAAAAAGTTTCATTTTATATTCTATACCTCATATAACACTAATTGCACAACAAACTAATATTTAAAAAATTAAAAATAATCGTTCTAGCAAACATTGTTCGTTTTTTTTTTTTTTTTTTTGTGTATTAAATCTCTGTTTGTATATCAATTTTTATATTGAAAAATTAATATGGATTTTATGTAATATTATTTATAATATCATATTTAAAGAGACATTAAAATATTTCTGCTGAATAAGCGAACATGGAAACACACACACACACACATACATATATACATACATACATATATATATATATATATATATATATATATATATATATATATATATATATATATATATATATATATATATATATTATCTTTACATTTTTTTAAATTGTAACAATAATTTTAAAATTAAAATAAATATGTAAACGTGATACTTTGAGAAG
This sequence comes from Leptonema lineaticorne, assembly GCA_024500535.1. Lineage (NCBI taxonomy): Eukaryota > Metazoa > Arthropoda > Insecta > Trichoptera > Hydropsychidae > Leptonema > Leptonema lineaticorne. Next base: position 2,869,625 of record JANIJI010000003.1, read on the forward strand.
TATCGATTTTTAGGATGTGGTGTACGTGACGATAGTCACGTCAAGTTCAAGGTCTATTTTTACCCTTATGTAAAAAAAAAGTTTTAGGGGATGTTTATCTGTTGATAATAAAAACCGCGCAGCTGTTGCATTGGAAAATTGTACATATTATAAATAAGATGAATTGCGAATAATTGTCATATTTTATTTAATTACAAAATAAATTATAATATAATATTTTATAGTGGCATATTGTTTTTTTTCTATTTATGTCTCCTTTTTTGTATAAAAATATGTTAAAGATTTAATAAATAATTTAAAGTTATATATATATATATATATATATATATATATATATATATATATAATTAAGAAAAATATTTTTTATACATTAACATGTATAATTACATTAACTTCATGAACATTAAATCTAATTAATTAATATTCTATTACACAAATTTGGTTTAATCATATAATTGTCATATTTAAGTTAAAAACATTTTAAAGTACATCGATTTAAAGTATTATAGATACAAAAATATGTGTAGATACTTATTTCAAATCAATTATAGAAGTTTCGAGAATCTTAGAGAAGATTGTAGAAAACAGACACTAAAAAACAATTAATTGCATGTAAAACAGGAGTCGGTAATCTTTTTCGGACGGCGGGTCATATTACTCCAGTCAAATTAGACGTTTTTGATGATTTTTTGGAAATATATTCTTCATAATGAGGTGAAAGAGGATCAGAAAAGTTTCTATCTTCAGAAAGGAAGCTTCCTTCAGAAAATCACGAAAAACCTCCAAAAACTCGACCGTTTTCAAGTTTTCCGTATTTATCTCAAAAACTATATTTTGGATTGAAGAAATATCAACGAATAAAATATTGTTCTCTGTTCAATTTTTCTAAAATATATAGATGCTTTGGTGGGCTGCAGGTTGCCGACCTCTTATGTAAAGTACATCGACCTGAGATTATAAATCAAACATTGTTTGTAAACAAAAAAAAATAAATATAAACAATATTTTTTTTATTATATCAATGCGATAATCTCAAATTAATAATACAATTATTAATAAAAAAAATTCGTACAATAAATAATAAGATGTTTCTTTATCTATACATGTATAGCGTTCCAGAAAGAGCTAGAACATTCCTAACCTACTCTAACATTTGATCGATTTATGTGTTTTTCGTTCGCGTAGATCAGAAATTACCAATCTTTTACATGTCAGCATTAATGTTAAAAGGAACGTCTTAATTTATATTAATTTAAATATATTCAATGTTAAGAATTTTAGAATCTTTAGTATTATACTATTAAATTAAATTTTGTATTTCTTTATTTTGTATAATAAATAATAACAAATATTAATTAATATTTTGTGTATCAATTTAAATTCAATCATTTATAAGTCAATATAAAAAATACATATTTAAAAATAATTTTCAACATGTTAAGCAAACCAATATATTTAAAATGTTTGTATTATTTGTATAGAAAAAAAATGTATATTTTTTTGTATAAAAAAAACAATGTGTAATAAATAAAAATGTATATATAATTTTAAAAGGTGTAAAAGTGAAAAAAAAAATAGTTGTACTATTGTTATATAGATGGTTCTATTTTTGTCTACATTTGGGTAGAAAGATCTAGTATTGATAGTGAGTGGGGGGGTGTTGTTGAGCATTTATATAAACTTCGAGAGCGTAGCGCCCTTAATACATTTTAGTGTCGTCTTCCGTTCGTTAGCCTGTATAATATTGGTGTGTTTCAACATATTGCATCATGTCTTTGTTTCCGGTGATGCTGAGGGTAATGCGCCCATCCTCGTGGATGGAACACCATCTACGGACGATGAGACAGATGGAAGCTATAATTGGATCGTCGTTTCCGAAGCAACCTTCGTTTGAGATCGAATGGAATGATCCGTGGTGTGAAAAACGCGCAAAAAGCAACGATCCTTTCACGTTGAAATTGAACGTGAAAAATTTCGCGCCGAACGAAATCATCGTAAAAACTGTGGACGATAATATAATAGTCGAAGGTAAACACAAGGAGAAAAGCGACGAAAACGGACATATTTCAAGACATTTCGTCAAAACATTTTATTTACCTGAAGAATATGATGCCGCAGACGTCGTTTCCTTATTGTCAAAAGATGGAATACTCACCATTACAGCACCGAGCAGGATCAAAGCTGTAAAAGAAGAACGCGAAGTTCCAATCGACGTCGAAGAAAAATCCAACTAATAAAATTAATATTCTTTAATATTTGATATATTTTTTATTTTTATTATAGTGATGATGCAGCGTGTGTTTAAAATAAAGAAAATGATAGAATTTAGATTTTAGACATAATTAATAATTATTATATTTGGATGTAGTATTTTCTTTAAAAAATATTAGTATATTTGAATGATGCAACTAGTATATATGTATATGTTGTATGCAGTGTAATTAATGAATAAAGTAATTAGTTATTGATTAAAATCGTTTCAATACACAAATTATCCGATTTCTTTTCAAATATTTATATACAAGACGATTATTGAGTTATTGAATTATTGATGCGATTTGTACGCAAATTGTACATTTTTTGTATTAGTATTATATCAACAGAAAAAAATAAATATGAATGTTTTTAGTACATATGTATTATAACACATTCCCATTATAAATTTTATTAAAAAATCATATACATTTGAGCAACAATATACATATATATATATATATATATATATATATATATATATATATATATATATATATATATATATATATATATATATATATATTTAAATATATTAATAAAATTACTAAGCAACGTAACTTTTATATAGTGCGATTTACATATGAAAAGTAATATAATTAAATATATCAAAAAAAAAAAACAATTATAACTACACAAATTGCAAGCAAACAATAGATTTATTTAAGGAACAATACAAACGATAATAAAACTTAACATTAAACTAATGAAAAAAAAACAATAATTTATCAAACTTCATGATGATACTTATTTAACTAATATGATTATTTACATTTATTTTGAAGAAAACCGCATTTCTTTCGATTATTTAGTTGTCTGCTATATAATAATGTAATAAAATTTAAAACTTTAATATCAGTTATTATTGCTTTTTAGACATATTGTAAAATATGTCTAAAAATTCTAATTAGTGGAGAATTAGTAACAAAAAAAAAATATTTTCAAAAATAGTTATCGATTTGAATGTGACCATTAACGCACTATTTCACAAATAAACGTATTTTATTAATTTTAATACAAAATATCGCTTATAAAAATATAAGTTTATATAATCGTTAGATTGGCAAGGAAGTGAAAAATACAGTAATAATAACCCCTTAAAAACTTTTTTTTTTTAAATAAACATATTAAATTTAAACGACATATTAAAAAAATACATATGAACGAAATTTTAAATTTATAAGTATTTAAGGGGTTAAAAATATAAAAGCGCAAACATTTCAAAACAATTACTTTTACTTTTTATAACAATTTTCATAAAAAAACTGTATTATTTATAGTAGTTTATTACATATTAGAAATGAATTAAAGTAAAACAGACTAAAACCACAATTATTATTGATGAGCGCTTATATATAGGTAACAACACGTTGTAAAAACAATGAAATAAATCATTTTGATACGTATATTGATCGAAATAAATTATGAAAATAGAAAAAAACATTCGTTATTTACAATAGAAACATGTGAATTTTTCATATTTGAATACAATATAAAAATTTCACAAATTTATTTATAGTTTGAATATAGAAAAAAAAATTAGAATGTTAATCAAGTCATTTTAATTTTGTCAGTTAAATTTGAAGTGCATTTTATATTACTTTAAAAATAAAGTTTACAATTATAATTAAAAATATATATGGCTTGATACACATACATTAATGTTATTAATTTTGAAAGATATAATTTTGGATTTAACAATTGTAAGAAGCAAAGTAAAAGTTATTTTTCTCAGAAATATTAATTGTAGTAAAAATATAAATATATATATATATATATATATATATATATATATATATATATATATATATATAAAGCATATATTTTAAAATTTGGCCAGTTCTGAGATATGACAATATAGTTAACACAGTTATATCAGTTAGTAACACAGTACATCAAATTAATCATAAACAACATTTTAATGATAAACAACAACATGAATATATACAAAATAATCATAAATAATATTACATAAGTTTCAATATAAGGGTATTTATTTATTGAAGATTTTTTTACATATAAAATTAAAAATCATTTCAAATAACATTTTTTTCCACAATAGCAAAGTCATAAAATATATTGACTAGGGAAATGCACTTTTCTGTTAACGATGTGGTAACTTTCGAAATTAATTTATTCATATATTTCAATTATATATAAAAATATACATCCCAAATTGCTTACTAGTGTTTGTAAATAAATATATTTTTTATATAAAATTCTCAAATATGTGATGTAAAAATTATATATAATATATAATGAATATATAAAATAGAATTTAGTTCAGTCTCAGACAATCAGACAAGTACATTGGTTTAATAAATATACCCAAACAAATAACATTACATTAAATATAAATTTATCTTCAATATATTTTTTTCATTTATATCATATAAGGCACATCAATATGATTTACATAAAATGACTTTTGAACTTGTGACTCAAATATCATTTTCGTGAATACTAACTATAAATATGTTAATGCCGAAATGTAAAAATCTATCAATCTCTAAATTTCTTAGGTGATGTGAGGATTTCAATTGCAGACTCATTTTAATTTTCAATAAGGACTGGTTTTTAATTTGGGCTCATTTTTATGAAAGCTAAAAGAACGATAAAAAATGTTTAAAGTAAGGTTTACAGGTTTTGATATTGCAATTTTTTATATATATTTTTTTTTTTTTTGTAATTGCAAATATAATGTATTTCATAGAAAAATATCTACGCAGTCCGCAACGATCAGCAATTGTGTTAATTAAAAAAACAGCCACTAACAAAACATTAAAATATGCTTCTCTTTTATCCATACTCGATTGTTATTGTTTAAATCACCTATTTAATTTACAGATTATAAGCTTTCGCACATTAACAGTAACACATACATTATACATTATAACAATGACAAAATGATATATATTTTTTTTTAATCAAAAATTGTAATATAAAAATATTTTTTCGTGAAGATTAAAATAACGTTTTCTTAATCAATATTGTCATTGTATGGTGATAGTATCACATATCACAATTATAATAAACTTTTATATAAATTATCAAATATTCTTTAATTTACATTTTCACTATTTACAAAAAAAAACAAAATAAATTTGTATTAATTAATATTCACACATTAAATAAAACACAATACAGTTTTTAATATATACAGTTGTGGTGAATTAATTGAATTGAATTTTTCATATAACAAGTTAAAAGTCTTTATAAATCAATTTTGGGTAACTTTTATTATTTTTATTTTTCGATTAAACATGTATCATGATATAGCAGTTTTACTTATTTAGCCAACTATGTATATATTATAAAGAAAATATTATGCATTTATTTATGATTATAAAATAAAATAAAAGTATAACATTATGTTTTAGTTTCTAATTGGTCCATAGCAGACAAGATACTTTTTTATACTAAAAATTGGTATAAAATTAACATTTTACTCTCCTGAAATAACATATTTATTCTATAAAAATAAATTTCATTATAATAAATCATTTCATATATGTATGTCTATACACATAAATTGCAACTATAGTCTTTTTATACATTGAGCATGATAAAATTTTCAATGTGGAAAGATTACTTAAGTATATGAACTCCAATTTAATAACAGAATCACAAAGATTCCTTATATACATATTAATGTCTAAAAATCAATTATTTAAAAAATGTCTTTCACTTGACAAAATTCTTGAATGAGTTTCACATTTAAAACTATTTAGAAGGTAGATTCAGGCTCTTGTTTAAAAGACATGTTATACGTGTCTGATATGCCACCAAGCGATAGTTGCATTTGTGGTGATTGAGGAAGATAAGAAGGTGGAGGTGAACTTAGCGAACCTCCTGATTGAGGAGAATGCTGAGTTGAATATAATGGAACTGGTGAAGATGTGTCAGTGGACATTCCATTAACATTAAGCATGGGAGTATTCCCCGATCCTGAATTTTCAGCATTATTACCATTAACGTTAGAATCAGCTGTGGCGCCTGAAACAAAGATAAAAATATCTTTAATCACGATTCATCTCCTCAGTAACAAATAACAAAGAAAAACATATATACACTGATAACATTTGCTACACTGTCAACACAATTCATATCTATAATTTGTTATGTACTTATCAGTCATGAAGTATTTTGTCGTTTTTAGAAATATTTGAATATAGTTAAAATGGTAGTTTATTACAACTAATAATTTCAAAATCTTGTAAAAAATGTTATTTTATAATTTAGAAACAAAATTATGTAGAATTTTATTATATATAATAATGGTTCATAACCTGAGGTTTATTTTTTCGATCCTTTACAAAAAAGAAATCAGTATTTGATTTTTTTCTTGATTTCTTTATAGGGTTTTTGAGTTCTTAACGTTTCTTTCAAAAAATTCAATAAAAAAAAAACTCCGATATTTAGTAATATTTTCGAACATTTTTTTCGTTGTAATATACTACTAAATTAATAAAAAATAAAAAAAAACGTATTATAATATCATGACTGCAATTTTTTATACAAAAGCATACAATAATTGTTAAAAAAACACAATAGAATCTAAATAGACAAATTCAAACAATACAAATTGAATATTGGAAAATCGTATTACACAAAATGGGCGAACCTCCAAGCAGCATTTCTTGTAATAAATTATCGATATGTGCCACACCAAATAGCTTTGCAAATTGTATTTGTTCAATCATTTGCCACGTTATACTTTGGAGAGCTGGTAAAGTAAGTAAAATTTCTCCAAAACGACCACGTTGGTCATATTGTCTATCACTAATATAATCTTCCAAATTAATTTGAATCTGATATCGTAATTGTTTTATACGTTGTGGCTGTGAAAGTCCCTTAGCATCTGTAATTAAACATTTAAATATCTGTAATCTAATGCATTTGTAATAAACACATATAATAATCATATAGAATCAAGCAAACATATATGTGTAAATAATGAAAATATAAAATGTGCTAAATTTTAATACTGTTTAATTGAGATTACATGTAAAAATATAAAAAAAATATGCTACATTAAAATTGATTTATTGTTTTAAGAATCAAATCAAATAAAACTCACTTGGGTCAAAAAATACTATCGCTTTCAAACAAGCAAATTCTGTATCATCTATCTGGACTTCAGTCATTGGTTTTACTAGTTCGTCGATGATTCTGGAACCGACAAGGCTAATATCCAGGTCTGGTGCTACTCTCGAGTCTGGAATACACATGGCCACTGCGTGTCGCCAAACAAATTACAACAAACGATTCAAACTGGGTTCGAAATATTTAAATACGTATCAACAATCATGTTCCCAACACACTCGCAAACCGATTAATAATAAAATCTTATGTATAAATATAAAAGGGAAAGTTAATAAAAGCACAAACCAAAACCTCAAGCAAATGCGACATTATAAAGAAAAAAGCCTATGATTTTTCAAACTTTATAATTTTTCAACGAAAATGTGATAAAACGTACTAAATTATTTACATATTTCAAACAATCCATAACCTATAAATAATATATTACAGTGTTTCCTAACTTGTGACTGTTGGACTTAAAAAAGTTTATTTTTTAGGAGTCTGGAATATATGATGAAAATAAGATTATTAAAAAAAGTCACATCAACAGTTAAGAAATACCAATTAATTGTATGATTGAAATGTGTGATAAATATTAGTCGAAAATTTTTAAATAAAAACATTAATATGAAAAAAGTTGAAAAATTCAATGATAGCATGAAAACTTATATTTTTTTCAGAGTTGTACAAATTTGCTTGTATAATTTTAAACGTTTTGGTAAAATTTGCAATGACATCATCACTAAAAGCCAAAAAAGTCACGTTTGCTGGGAAATAAATTATCTTATGTATCCTTCATTTTATAATTTGGAACATGATTAGTTTGACCCATTTTTACATATTTTTCCCAGTGGAGCTTCTATGCTAAGTTCATATATTATAAAAGAAAAAAAATTGAATAAAGGTGATATTTGTAAGTCAGGAAAATCCATAATTTTATCTAATTAAATGCCAATTATGATAAAAAGTAAAGATAGAAAAATAATAATAAAACAGGAAAAAAGCTGATAGTCATTATTATGTCAGTGGTTCATGCACATCTATAAATTTCAATTTTAATAATAATAATAATGGTACAAAAATGCAATGAGAATTTTTAACTTTGCAAAACAGACATGTAATGGAATATAAATTATACACAAAAATAAAATCTGTACGTCAAAATAGCATTAATGTAATATAAATATATCTAAATTAATAACTATAAGTAATTATTCCACCGCATGTGTTTTTAATAAATAATGCACAACTCAATTATAAAATATCTAAAAATAATATTTAAATATAACGAAAATCTTAAATATATACAACAATATAATTCGATAACAAAATTCACTAATTATCGACACAAGAATTGTATGTTGTATGATATTGAACATTACAACCATCACCATTTTTTCAAATATATTAAATAAATTATACACGATTTATTACAAATAATGATAATAATCATTCTTGAATCATACATTTTTTAAATTTCTTGATTTATGAAAATCAATAATGATAAAACTCTAAAAATATACTTTTACATAAATCAAGAAAGTTGTATATATAGTATTTTAGTAAAATGTTTTATAAAAGAAAAATGAAGCTAGATTCTTGCATATAAGCAAGTTTTTGTTTAAAGTTAAAAAAATCAATAAAAATAATATGCTATCTACCTGCATTGTGTTTGGTAATTATGCAATTGTTGCCAAGTAAGAGCACATCTTTTAAATGCATTGATCTCCGAGCCAATCCTAAAAGTAAATGCTCACCAGCGTGAGCGCGCAGCAACGCGACCTGCAAAAAAAGATCATGTCGAAAATAAGTAAGTTAAATAGCGAGCAAAAATAAAAACAAAAAAATAACATAATGCAAATGTATAAAAATATACCTGATCATCGAGTTCTAATTCAGTGAATGCCGGTATGTATTTCGCCCATTCAACCAAGATGAGCAACTGCTGTTTCATTGAATTGCACACGTCGTTTATGTTGGCCAATTGCTTACCGGCGAGATCGCAATCAGAACCTGAGCCCAACTGGTGGAAATATTAACGAAGATTTTAAAAAGCAAAACGAAACATTTACAAGTATTACGCGTACGCCGATGATAAAATAATCTCGACTTACTTCTAAGGTGTCCACGACTTTCCTAGAAAGTACGTCGGCGTTGAGGAGTGACGCAACGGATAGGCCGTTTCCTTGTGTCGGTTCTTCGTAGCTTGGTCTTCTGCAGCTTATTCTGTCGCGTTCGTTTTGAACAGCTAGAATTTTATATAACATAATAATGTGAATAAAAATTTCATTGACAATAAAATGTACTAATCAATATTTGAGAGAAAACAAAATTGATGCGAATAATTATATATATATATATATAATGCTTATAGAATCTAATCTAATTATTTTAATAAAAAATATTTTTATTTAACAATAAGCAATGTTATTCATAACGAAGTATGATATAATGAAAAGCATACAAATATTTGGAAAATAATGTTTTAATATTGACTTTAGAATGTTTACCTTCAAAACGCTAATTACTCTTGCATTTTTTGTGACGAAGTAATTTATAATTTTCACTTTGGAAAACTTCATGCCACCGAATTGCTGCATTATTTTTAAACATAAGTAAAATATTGATAAATATAATTGTCAACGGTTTGATAATGAATAATCCTTAAGCAAATAAGGAAATCAAATAAGAAAATAAAATATGAAACTGAATATTTCGCGAAAAAAATTTAGAGGACGAAAAAGAATAAATTTACATTAGAGAAAACACATGGCAACTAAACATTGTTAACATATTAGATGTAGTTTGCATGTTTCAAAAGTGGAAAAAAATAGATATTATTTTTGTCAATTGTCACGTAATGTCAAAGACATGGACATAAAATCTCAGAAAATTTAAAAATAATGGTCTCTTATAGTCGAGTTCAAGGCATGAGAGAATTATTACACGAACTAATAGAGGAAAATGATAGGAGACGTGTAATTATTTCGCGTATTTACTTGTAAATTATATTTATAGCACGATTATTTGTTATTAAAGGCTTTTTTTTTTGAAAAACATAAAAACATATTATATAACAATGATTTTAGACAGATCATTATCAAATGGTAATTATGAACATAAAATATAGATAAATTTGTGTAAAAAAAAGAAAGAAAATACAAATAACACATAACAGATACAATATGTACAATGTTTATACATATGGCAAAGTGAAAATATTTTGAATAATATGTAACAAAGAATATGATGAAAAATATGATGCATACCTTCCTTTTTCATGCCGGCCTTGAAGCATTTTCTCAATCTGCAATAACGGCACTGATTTCTTTTGTCCTTGTCCACGACACAATTACGGCTGAACCTGTAATTCAAATAAAGTTAAATGACGGTGAACTATAATTGCATTTAGTATTATATTGTGTTTTATCTGCATGTATATATATATATATATATATATATATATATATATACTTTTAACACCTTGACACCGACGACCGTTAAGTTCAAAAACGTATATAAACGAACGCTGTCTACTGAGAAAAACCGATTGCCGTCAACACATTCGCTGCAATGGATAATATTATATATAGATTTTTTTCTTCTGCACTTCAACATTACTTCGGTCGCTGGTTAATGAATATATTAAAATATTTAACCGCGACCGGTAATTAATGTTAATTTAGTTTCGCTCGAATGATCGTTACGATTCTAATGGATAATTACCGGAGCTTTTAAAGCGTAAAATATGCACAATGACAATCTTAAAAGTGACATGCAAAAAGGTTACATTTTAATTAATTTAAACTAGAATAGGAAAAGTTCACGATGTCACAATATATTCTTATTTGCATAATGCGTGTTTTTATTGTGACTTATATAGTATAATGATGGTATTTATATTAATAAGTTTTTACACGAAAGCCGACACTAAACATTTATATGGAAATATATTGTCGGTTTTACCATGTTTGTGTGTCTTAAGAAAAAAATGTTAGTAGTGTTTGTAAATGAGATCATAAGTAATTATCAAACGTATTTATCATTAAATATTTGCTTTATATATATTATTAATATATAAAAAAATGTTTTATTTTTATAAAATTTAAATTTTTGATTAAATATAATAATTATATAAAAAATAATAGTGTTAATTATTTTTAAAAATATTCATGTATGTATTAATAAAAATATATTTGTATTGTATATTTTTTATATTAATAATTAGCTATACCCTAAGTTTTTTTTAATATAAAGTGACTTTAGTAGAATATTAAAATTTCAAAAAAATCATTAATTTTATTTAAGAATTATTGGTGTAAAAAAAAAAAACGATGTCTTAAATTACATTTTACTATCGAGTAAAAATGTTGAAATTAGGATGATCATGTATTTCTTTAATAGGAATATAAGTGTCATCTATTTTGTCCTGTTTGTCAAGTTGCTTCAATAAAACTTCCTTTTTTGCTCAAAGACAAGAATTGACCTCTAGTTTTAAAAAAGCCGGATAGAATCTCCAAAAAATATATACAATTTTAATCATAAAAATAATATATGGTTAACCCAATTAAAATATTTTTTTCGCTCAAAGCAGACGACTTAATACCAAATATGCCAAAATATTCAATTATACTTCAATCAATATACGACCTCGTCATAATTGTTACGAAACGAAAATGACCTAATAAATGACACACACAACTTATATAAAAATATTGTTAAAACGCGATATATTTGTTTTAAATTAAGATGTATTAAAATATAGTATATATTGTGTTGTAGATAAAAAAAATAAATTAAATTAAAAACATCTTGACACACCTACAAAGATAAACATTTCATTAGCGAAAATATGTAATTTATTCTCAGTACCTGCACGTGTACTGGTGATTTTTTCGTACTGATCTTCGAAAAAAACCCTTGCAGCCATCACATGATGCTGCACCATAATGTTTGCCGGTGGCTCGGTCTCCACATATGGCACAATGTTGATTACTTGCCGCAGTTCCTGCGCTACCAGGACCACCGTTGCCAACAAGTTGCATATCTGTGTCTGAAAACAAAAAAATAAAAATATTTATCAAGAACGTATATCGGTTAAGTTGTAATATAACAATAACCAAAAAAAATCAAAAGCAATCTTTATCTGGTAACGGTGACGAAAATAAAAAAATAAAAATAAAAAAAATCAACGCGCATACAACGCTTATACGAAGTCAAAATTTATTTAACAACGATAAATCACAATTTTCTGGCGGGAGTTTGGCGTCAGAGCTGTCTATTTAAGTTGGAAGATACCAAATTTTCACCAGATTGTAGTAAGAATGATAAAAAAAAAGAATATTAAGAATTCTTATCTAACACGAAAATAGAGAAGATAAGTCAATGAGGAATACTTATCGACTCGTATAAATTTTCGTTTAGTTATAAAACGATCGTCAAAAATATTTTATCCATTTCTGTAAATAATTTGTCTTTTAAACATTCCAAATATATTAATAAAAATAAAACTAAAAAAAATCCACTAATAATATTGATCCAAAATTAAATAATTATAATAATCTATAATATCGGTTGATTTCTTTAGATATTTTTTTTTAACAGAAGAAATTGTTTTAAAAATAGAAGTTTGTGCACTATGTGTATTCGTAAGTTATTTCAAAAACGTTGGCACTACGTATTAAAAGATGAAAATAAGAAGGAAAAAACTGATTATACTCGAAGGCAAACCGAATCAGGTTTTCCAATTTTCTGCGATGTCATTATGTTTATACGAGTACATTTATGTGTAAAAAAGTTGTTTTTATTTCACAGTTTCTTCATTAAAACTAATGCGTTATTTTTATTCGGAAAAAAATCATTTGATAAATAATGATTTATTTTTTTTATTTATATGACGCAAAATGTCTAACGTTATGAATAGAAAGAGATCTCATTAGTGATAATTCGAATTAAAAAAGAAAACCATTGCAACTTAATGAATGATTCCGTGATGATGATACAAATGCAATTATTCATTATGTTGATATCATTGTGTATAATTATAATGATAAATATAGAAAAATATCAAATTCAATATTTAACACAATTGAAAGTACATAAATTAATTATTTTAAATATAAATAATTTATATTACTTTAAAAGTTAAATGAAAAAAATATTTAAATATAACATTGTAAAAAGATTTCAGTTAATAAAAATTAAATATGAAACACATATAAATGGAATATATCATATTAATTAATCTTTCTATTGAGCACCGCTGACACATATTATATATTAAGCACATTTTTGCAGACGTCAAAGTTTATTACGTCACGGAACGAAAGAGAGAGGTGTGTCCATTTTGAAAAAAGTCAACAAAAATAGGATGATGGTAATACTTAAAATATCAAAACATTTTTTTTTGATTTCGGTGACGTCAAACGCCGAGTTTATCTCGAATGCTTCACATCACCGAGTGGGAGATTCAAAACGGAAGACGACGACGTACCGAAAAAACTGAAATCCAAATTTTCAGCGTGAAACGAAGGCGTTTGAAATAACCAATAGAATGAAGGTGGATGATCGCCGCTAGCGATCATCGTTGCCGAAATAATGATAATCGCATGTGATGATTGAAAAGTCGATGCGATCGATTCGAAGAAGGCGACAGACTGAATGTGACGAACGGCTTCATCGCATAGGTGTGTATATGAACAGATAAAAAAATGAAATAATAAAAAAAATAATTATGAAAAGAAGGGATAGTAGTGGTCTTCTTCTTTTTTTTTTCTCGCGTGAGGGATTCTGAGGTTACGTGATAGTGATAACGGTTGGTGATAATAAGGGCGAAATGGCAACAGACGGCGGGGTCAGACGAAATAATAATAAGCGTTTTCATGCTGATAAGACAGTTCCTGGATCTTACGAGGTTACGAGACAAAATGCCGTTCACATTCTGTCATTCAGACTAATATTTTGGTGTTATCAGATAGATGTAAAAGTAATAAAAAATATAAAAAAGTAAGTATAATATATTTTCAGATTTTTTTTAAGTTCGTGAAAGTTTTGATATTGAAAATTGTATTTTTCTTTTCGATAGTACAAATTGAGCTTATAAAAATATTTTTACATTTTATATAATTAATTTTGCAGAAGTAAATATTAATATTTGTCATATTTTGAATAATTTTTATATATCACGTTTATTAATAATAAAAAAATAGGAAGCAATTACAATAAATTTTTATACATTGTTATAAAAGCTAAAGACAAGTTTTGCAAAATTACAATAAAAAAGTAAAATGAAACAACGGAAGGTGGAATCTGTGAATCAATAATGATTAATAATATGAAAGATAAACATTAAATTATTTGCAGTCATGAAGAAATACGTTACTCACTGAATTATAAAACACAAAGTTATCGTATTATTGTTTCTAAGCGAAATGTAAAAAAAAATATAGTAACATGAATAGGAAATATGTGCATATTCATATGACTAATAAAATGCAGATCAATTACTCATAATTGACATGCGTTTTTCGTCGAACTTATATTACAACGATTTTCATCGTTGCATATATATTTGTACATCATAATTAATTAAGAATACTATTTTAAATACGCGCACTTAGTTTTAATGCGTATTTCGTATGTCACAATTTATATATATATATATATATATATATATATATATATATATATATATATATATATATACTATATGTCGCGTTCATTACCTCGCATCGTAATAAGACGGTCTCTTTATAAAGCATATAAAGTTCGATGAACGACAACGTTCATCGAACGTTGAAGAAAATAAATTTACATTGGAGAAAATTTCAAGTGTGATTCGAATCGGTGAATATTATATAAAAATTGTATTAATAGAATATAAAAAAAATATATACACACATTTTACAGAATGTCGTGAAAATTTTGAAGATGATTTATAAAAGTCTTTTGATGACGAAGTAAACTGTTTCTTTTTTTTTGCTGAGATTACAAAATGGATATGGATCTATTTCTATATGCAGAGTATTACAAAAATATTCTGGATCGGTTTATGTTTACTATAAATTTCATTTATTATAAGATTTCGTTTTAATTATTCTAATTTACTACTGTGATCAAAAAGTAAGATGAACTTGTTTATAAAATGTAATTCTTTATTTATTCTTTCAAATCAATTTCATCTCCTTTCAAGTAATCCCCGTCCGATTAAACGCATTTTTACCAACGCTTTTTATAGTCCTCAAAACAGTCGGAATAATCTTTTTTTCGGTATAGCCTTCAAGACCTTCTTCGATTCGGTTTTATCTCCTAAATCATGATAAAATGGTGTCAGAAGTCGTACGGAGCCAAATCAGGAGCATGCGGTGGTTATGGAATGATACGAGTCGAGTTTTTAGCAAAAAAAGTCACGAAAAACCAATGCAGTATGCATTATAGTGATGAAGGAACCAAGGGTTGTAAAAATACGTATAACTTTGAGATAACTAAACCTTTTGATAAACAGACGCTTGGCAAATGTTATAAACAGTTCTACCAACATGGAAAAAAAATTACCTGCCTTCCTATTGCCCGGGAGTTTTAAATAACAATTTCACCTTACTTTTTGATCACAGTAGTATTTCAAGTTTATTAATATTGTAAAATGCAAAACTGTATTTCTAAACATATTTTTAATCTAATTCCCATAAATATAGATTAAAAATAAAATATCTATCTTCTAGAGAATAAAAAAACTATTAAACGATTTACAAGACAAAACAGGGGCGAAAATTGTTTATTCTATATATAATTTACGTCTAATCATTATAGTTCATTCGTTTATAAGATATAACATATCAATTTTAAAAATACAAACGAAGTAAAAATGTAGAACATTTGTATACATTTATGATTATTTTTAATTTATTAATAAAAATTCGAATATCCACAAATTGATTAGTTCGATGTATGTAAATGAACTTCACTCGGCTACGATATAAAGAAAAATACATAAATTCAGATGAGAATCGGTTTTTCTGTGATTCGGGTCGAATTAATTACACAGCGAAACCGACTTTAAAATAAAATCATGAGAGACAACGGTTTCAAAATTTAAACGTTAAAAAGATTGAGGAAGTATTATGAACGTCGTAACGAATCATGCGTACGTACGTTACAAATATTACGACAGTTTATTAATATTAAAGTCGGATCTTGGCCGGTCGATGTTGTCGGTGTGTTAAATTCGGCGAAAATTGCCGCCAACAAGAGATTCGAGTTGTCCCATAGTAATTCCACGTATTGTGAACAAGAGTGGACAACTCGGGCACAATTGCTTTGTTTTCTTAATCGGGCAACACAATAAGGTCAATATGAGTTCAGTGTTACGTCGCACAATCTGCGAATCTTTGCATTTATAATACAAAGACGTATTCTTTACGATTTTTTTTTAATAATTTATACAATATATAATATATAAAAAGAAAATTAGAAAAATATATTTTCATCTGTGAAGTATAGAAAAAAAAAACGAGGACGATTAAAATTTTAATGTCGCTTGTTAACAGATTTTAATATTACTTAAATGATAGTTAATTTTTTTTGTCGAAAAAACGATTTTATATTTAATTGCGAAATAAGGCTCGTTATTGTTGCGCGTTTAGTTATTATATATGATTTAGAATGTATG
Source organism: Leptonema lineaticorne (assembly GCA_024500535.1). Taxonomy (NCBI): domain Eukaryota; kingdom Metazoa; phylum Arthropoda; class Insecta; order Trichoptera; family Hydropsychidae; genus Leptonema; species Leptonema lineaticorne. Next base: position 2,886,630 of record JANIJI010000003.1, read on the forward strand.
TAAATTTTAAATAAAGATTATATTTTGATATGATTTTTCGTTAAAATTTAAAAATATAGTCTTATATAAATAAATATCTTCATCAATAAAAGAATCATAAAATAACATTATTTCTTTTTTTTTCATTTACATTAACAATTAGCTTTGTACAATAAAAGGTTGAATAGTGCTGTTGTAATAGATTCTGTATAAATGTCTTATTAGAAAACGCAAGACCTTCAGTTGATTCAACTCGCTATTGGAACTATCAACCATTAAACCCACATAATTGGCAGTCATTTCTTTTTAAAAAAATATTAAAAATATTTTCCGATATACTTTTGAGTAAACACATACAAATATTTGTGAATTACGTATGCAAAGTCAAAAATTTGAGTTAAAATTGTAGTTAAAAAATGATAAATTCGGTTTGCCAGATGCAATTCATGCTTGAAAGCTTCTGTAAAAAACACGCTAATTTATTCGGAAAAATTAAAAATGAAAGATAAAATTGGATCAAAGAAAGAAGTTGGATTTGAAAAATTTCTTCGTAAACTCGTCATCATTAAAAATAAATATTTTATCTAATAAATTGTTAATCTGATTTATGGTTGGATTTTTCAAACAAAGGGACATCATATTTTTTTAATTATATTTCGATAATTAATAAAAAAAAATATGAACAGATATTATATATTTAATTGAGCAGAAATCGAATAAAAAAAAGGATTCGTTCAAGAAAATCGCGGAAAATTGCCAAGAAACATCATTAACAGACACTCGAGGACATGGAAGACTGTTCAAATATGACCATAAATATTTGATTAGTGTTGAAGAATGTCGAAAATCGAGTTCTGTGCATAGCATGTACATACAAAACACACATAAATGTAAGTATATATAAGTGAAAAAAAAAATAGCAGAACATTATAATTATAATTTTTTAAAAACGAAGAATTTGTATATTATCGTTGAACTCTTAATTAATGCTACATTTGAATTTGAAATATATATATATATATATATATATATATATATATATATATATATATATATATATATATATATATATATATATATATAAAGAAAATATATGAAAAAATGTGTAGTTAGAATATTATACATAACGATAAATTGTCATTAAAATGTAATTATTATAAAATTGTAATAACATAATAGTAAAGATATATTAGAATGCAAATCCGGTCATCGTTACGGCAACAGATCCAATTGAATCACGTTTCATTATAAATAACTTCAATAACTTCAATTCATTATATTCACGGAATAAACGTGTCAAGTTTTGATATAATTAATGTAAAATATTAGTAAGATTATCGATCATTTAAATTTTGTAAAAGTGCACGCGTTTTATAATATATAACATAAAACGTCACTGGTTAACGTTGAGTCATGAAACTCGGTCGAAGATCAAAATCGGACCACAAATTCGTTTATATTGTCCGAGATCAGTTATTTGCGTGTGAAAATATACGCAAAAATATGTTGTTTTTTTTTCTCTTTCCTTACCTGCTGTTATAATGATAATTATTATGAAAAACATAATGGTATTATAAACATGTCAAATTTGGTGTAAATTAGATATGATAATATTATATAGTTTATAACCGTCATATTGAAAAATCAAATTATTTTTGTATATTTTAAATTTATAATATTATTAATTTTGACGATATTATTTAAAAATATTAATAAACTAAATCGCGTTTTAGAATTAAAACAACGTAATTATATCTTGTTAGTATGCTGTGTTACGATATGAAAAATTTTATTTTAAATATTTAAATTTATTTTAACAAGCTTTAAGTAGGAATGATATTTTTACGTTTATACCAAATTATTTTCCGAGAAACATCTTTTTAAATTATAAAAGTTCCACTCGGTCAAATGTCCTCATATTATTTTTAGATAAAATAACGTGGATTATATATATATATATATATATATATATATATATATATATATATATATATATATATATAATTTTTTATATGGCAAAACGCCCTGTGTAAATCGGTGAATCATTCCTTATAACTTTCTATTTATTATGTGTTGAAAAATGGTTCCATTTTGAAAATTTCAATGATAAATTAAAAGGAGTAATTAACTGACTTTAATAATTCAAAATATATGATATATTCATTTAAAAAATAATCAAAAGACGTTAATTATCTATATGAGAGATTTGAATCTCATCTAATCAATGATAGCTAAAAATGTTTGTTTTTCAAATTGTCACGTTATTCACGTTAAGGTGATATATATGTTGATATAATCATTTTTTTATCATGGCATGGTATATAAATAAAATATAAAAAATAATTTAGACAAATCAAGATACTGACAAAAAAAATAAATAGTAACTCATACAGCGAAGACGTAAATTAATGTATAATTATAATAATAAACATACAACGGCGGTTAAATCATAAATAATGTAATTTTATACATAAAAAAGAGAACTAATGTTAACTAAATGAAAAAAAAAATAAAGAAGTACAAATATTATAATTGATAGAATATTTAATATTGGGAAATGTATAAAAATTTTCCGATAAAACATTGAGTAATGGAGGATTTTAATTAGTCAATTTTATTTACACAACATTAAACGTATCTTTTACATAACAATGAGCACTTGTAATTAATTTTCAGGTAACAATAATGTGTTAATTATATTATTAAATATAATCTACGAAAAAAAACTCTTATATACAATTATGAACGATTTATAAAATATGTAATATTTATATAATATTTTAATAGAAAAAAAATAATAGACTAATAAATCAACACCAGAAAAATACATATTTTAAGATATTACATAATCAAAATTTAAGATAAACAATAGGAAATTATAAATCTTTAAATATTTATTAAAATAAAAATCACTAATTTAAATTTGCAATGAAGACAATAGCATATAACAATATAAATGTTACTATTTCCAATATAAATATTTTAAAAATACTATTGTATTTTGCATAATTTCGTTGTTAATTAATATATTAATGACTTAAAAATATCAAAATCATTGCATTAATTCTCTAGTATTCTATACATCAAGAATTAATATTTATATACTACTATGATCAAAAAGTAAGGTGAAATTGACATTTTAAAACTTCCGGGAAACTTCATTAGGAAGGCAGGTAAATTATAAATAAAAACTTCCTAGATTGATAGGACAAAAAACCGAATCGAAGAATGTCCTGAAGGCTATACCGGAAAAAGACTATTCAGACTGTTTCGAGGACAGAAAAAGCGTTTGCAAAAAAAGTGCGTTTCATCGGACGGAGATTACTTTGAAGGGGATGAAATTGATTTGGAAGAATAAATAAAGAATTTACATTTTATAAACAAATTCACCTCACTTTTTGATCATAGTGTTACACATAAATTTCAAAAAAAACAATATATTTTTTATATAATCTTAGTGATCCATCATTTTAAATCTAAGTAAGAATTTATTTGTTAAAGAGACTCAAAATGCTGATAATAAATAAAAAAAATATATTTTTAAAAATTTTTCATTAGTTTATATTATTTCCACACATCAATATTAATTACCAAAAATGCTATCAGACATATATAATATAAATTTACTACAACGTCATATTAAATAAAACCTTATTTAGTCACCTAATGCGATTAATATTTTTTAATAATATTTTATTTCAATCTCAGACTCGAATTACACATTAAACTGGCATTTGAATATAATTTCATACAAAAACAAATATATATTTGTCACATTGTTAAGAGTTTTATGTGAATATAAATGATACATCATTTTTAAAATATGTAGTACCAAATTGCAGTGTTTTGTTAAATAAACAATGTCAAAATAGCAAAATCACATAGTGATGCGAAACCGTCAATCATATAATATTCAATAAAGGATAAAAAAAGGAAATGTATTCATAGGCTTTCAACATAATACGAGTTTTCGATTAGGAGTTTCATAAGCGTTTCTCAAAAAAAAGATGAATAATATTTTTTAATAATAATACAAAATCAATGATCAACGACGTATTTCGAACATAGAATTTCATTATATAAAATTATATGTGACGCTGTAGTTTTTTTCTGAAGCATTTTTTTCCCTTTAGTAAAAGATGAATATATTTTCCTACTGATTATACTTTTGGAGACACGAAACGCCTTTGTATGGTAATTTTTAGAAAATTACCATTTCATATCGACAAAATATGTATAAAATTTAAAATATGTAAAAAATTAGAAATACTTGAACACAAAAACCGCAAAGAGGATTAGTTTTTCTTTTTTGTCTTATTTTTTGGGGGGCTTTTTGTCATGATCGTCATCAGATAACATCTAGTCGAATTTGATTATTTGCAAAAAATGATGGTAATTCAGAGACTATTATAACATGTAAAAAATATACATATAAAATATTTTGATATAGACACTTATGATTTAAATTTAACGAAAATGGTAAAATCTTATTGAGAGTACCAAATTTCTATAAGAAAACAAAAAAAAAATCAGTTTTATTGTATTATACTTACAGCTGTAAAAATATTTTATTTATAAATGTTATATTTGAAAAAGGAATTATAATTTATTTTTAGAAAAATGTTAGATATTTATTGAGCTTTTTATTACTAGAAAAAGCTCAATTATTGTTTATTACATAGTTCAAGATTTAAAACGATGAAACATAAAATTTACTTAATGAACCGTCACCTCATACGAGGCAATTAAAATATAAAAAAGGTCAAGAATTCCCCATTTTATACGAACTGTGTAAAAATTAGTATTATCATAATATGCGTTATTGATAATAACACATTTATGAATATATATATTTATAAATATGAATACATGTATGTGTATGATAAAAAAATTGACAAGTGTTAGCATTAACAAGATATGTTCGCTACATGAAATTTGAAAGAAAAATTACGTAAGACCAGTTTATGCTTTATGCGAGACAAAAATAAGAAAAATAGCAAAAACATTGTCAAAAAAATGAAAATAAATTAATATTAATATTTTAATACTGTATGAAATCATAGTAAATCTCATTATAAATAATAGTGCGTGTATGTAATTAGAAAAATAAATTTGAATGAATTTTAATAGTGAAATTTTTTACTAGGCTTTTAATATAAATACAAATATAATAAATTATACATAAAAATATGATAATCTATGTATATTTAAATTATTCAGAATAAATCTGTGTACTTGACTTATTATTTGTAAAAAGATTTTTTGCAGTCCCGACATTTGATATTGTATTGTGTATGGATATTTAAAATAATCGAAGTAAAATACAAATTCAATTATATAATATATAAAATTTTTTAAAATATATAAAATATTTAAACAATTTGTTTCAATAATCTTACATAATAATTTCTGATACAATGCGCGACTATATTAAATAATAAATAAAAATTATTATTTTATAAATTATTAATTTCCATTACATGTAATATGAATACAATTGTCTTCTTTTTATGTAATTTACAAAAAATTTGGATAAAAATTATACCATTTATTTAAATGTAAAACTATAACACTGGTTTAATGCTTTTCATTTATTTTTTATATAAAAAATAATTAATATTTCACTATTAATATGATTTCCAATTAAAAATCAATATGAAAAATAATACATCTATAATTGCATGTATAATATAAAATATTTTTCAAAACGGAATTATTAAACGAAATTTCATTGAAAACTGAAATTACACAATTTACAGTAATATTAAATTCTATTTTTTTAAGAAATCTTTTAAATAGTAGAACTTTTACCTTAAATTTTAAACTTCAAATAAAACACTTATTTTATTTTCAATAGAAAAGTAAAGATGTATTTTACACAATCATATATAAACTTGTTACTTGAAATTGATTAAAATATTTAAAAAAGATTGTCACAAATAATTTTGGTGTAATAGAATTACTGTATTACTATTAGTATTATTTACCATAATTACTAAATGATCACAGATTTTTTTACTCAACAACTAGATTATAACACATTGACTTCGATAAGCATAATAATCATAATAAAAATTGTGAATCACGAACATCATTTATAAATAAAACACTCATTTTCCACTTACATCGAAACAAATCTCAGTATCGCTAGACGCGGTTCAAAGGTTTTGTTTTTGTTTTGAAACAATAACGAAAACGTGTCACAGGAAAGAGAAAACGAGTCAATAACTGGAAAACACACTAATATTGTTCCACTCCTCCCTATATAACATTATTATGATTAAAATTATTTCTAGCAAAAATTTCAATTAGCGCAAACAATGCAGACGTTTTGTTGTGGTAAATATAAATAAACACAAAAGCATCGAAAGGTAAGACGGATAGTTGTATCTCAGACAAATAAATATTATTTTCCAGACATGTAAATATTTGTAGTTCTAGATTTGTTAAATTTTGCGCAAATATTTATTTTTTCCACGAAGATGAATATGTGTGTTTTAAAAAATTTTCGATGTGTATATATATATATATATATATATATATATATATATATATATATATGTATATATATATATATATATATATATATGTATATATATATATATATATTATATATATATATATATATATATATATATATATATATATGCGTATATATTACATTATTATATACATTGTGAATATATTAATATTGTGTATACAATAGACGTTAAAAGTAATTATTTCTCAATATTATTGAGAGGACACAAATAATCGGATACAAAATAATATGTATGACAATTTTTATGTTAACATTAATAACGTGTATAAGAATAATGACACGTCGAAATAGCATATAAATATTCATATAATAATAATATATAAGATCATTTTGCTTTTGTAAAACATACAAAGGAATATTAACTCGAAGAAAATAGATATATAATAATTACAACGGCATAGGTCACGGATAAGTTGGTCGTCAAGAGGTTAATTATCGCAAAAGGTAAATTTTAGGATGATCTGTAATGTAATGCTGCCTTGAAAGAAAAAAAGCAATTACAGAAGTTTTAAACATTTAGACGGATAGTGATTGATTGGTAAAAATTTCTTTTAGAAGTTTTGAATGGATTTAAAAATACACAAAAACAAAACTTCTTTTTAAATATTTTTTTTCTGCGAATATTCTATAGTAAATGAATAAATCAAAATGGTATTCGTCTATAGAATAAATTTTAAGATTCATTAACAGATACTCTAAAGTAGAAGATTTTTTCAATATGTAAAATCAAGAATAAAATTTAATGATTGATTTATAGAGTTTAACTAATTTAGTTAATTCTCAATAGAATCTGGAAATTTATCTTTCATGTAAACGTTCTGAAAACCAATAAATCTTAATATATAAAATCATTATTATAATCTAAAAGAAATATTATAAAGGTGTGCACAGATAAAAGTAAATTTCTATAGCTTTTCTAAACAAATAACATTATCATAATCCATAAGTACATTTGAAAGAGAAAATAGCGATATTTCGAATATATATATATATATATATATATATATATATATATATATATATATATATATATATATATATATATATATATATATATATATATATATATACAATTAATGTCAAAATGACTGTCAAATATAAAACACTTAAAAGACAAGCTCGATAAGTTAAGTCATGGTTAATCTTGTAGATAAAAACTAAACAGTCTCATAAAAGTCAATGTAACTAGTGAACGGAGAAAAAAAAACAAAGAGAATACAATATAGTCAACAATCGCAAAATTTCATTATGCGAAAAGACATTAAATTAAATTATGAAGAAAAAAAACGCAGATAACGGAAAAACAAATTATGCTAAAATAAGAAAAAAAGACACATAAATAATATATACGAATACAAATCAAATATGTGTCTATAGAGAAAAACAATAATTTTATGTTAATTTTTCACTTATCGCAAAGAACACTATCTCATTTTTCAAAGATCCGGCATGACCCGGATAGTTAGAAATCATGGATTAATAACACACATGCATATATATATATATATATATATATATATATATATATATATATATATATATATATATATATATATATATATAATAAAACATGGACACCTATATGGATATAGGGATATAATTATTAAAACTGAATTTTAATATTTTAATTAAATTAAAATAAAATTAATAATATTCAAAAACTACAACATTAGTTTATGTTATGTATATTGACTGAAGAAAAATTAAATTAAAAAAATATTTTTTTAATTAATTAAAGAAATAATACGATCAAAAATTTATTTATATTTAAAATTATATATTTTATGTACATTCATTAGATGTAAAACATCAATGAGAAAAATGATAAATAAAGATGTTACAAAAATGGTGCGCGATGCGTAGTAGTTTTGGATATTTCAATATTTCACATAATTCTAAATGACTATTCTTCAAAATGATAATTCTGAAATGACTATATATATATATATATATATATATATATATATATATATATATATATATATATATATAAATATATACATACATATATATATATATATATATATATATATATATATATATTTGCAATTACAAAATTATTTTGCCGAACTGTTATTATACGAGGTCATTTACGTTTGGTCTGCAGTGTAATCTGTTTTGATGTGATATATGTAAATTTTATATAAATAATAATAATATGAAACAAAAGTTACGTCTAGACAAAAAGATGAAAGTACATTTCCGTGATCTCAATTGACAGGCAAATTATGAAATAGATATATATATATATATATATATATATATATATATATATATATATATATATATATATATATATATATATATATATATATATGATGGTATGAATATAGATAAATTAATAGTAGAGTTGTTATGAACCCAATATTATAATAAGACGAAATTTTAAAAGGTAAATTGATAGGTGCATGAAATGGCGTCTGATATAAAATTAATAATTAGTGTTCAATAATGTAAAGCTGGTGGTGACAAACCTATGGCACGTTCACGTGCCAGAGGTGGCACGTGAACGATTTATTATCAAATAGGATTTAATATTAATTAATTTGAAAATTAAAACATGTTATGATTTAATTCTAAAAGCACGTTACAAACACGAAAACTGTTTACTATATATTTACTATTTATATGGAAGCTAAACAAAATTTTATATCAAGTAAATCTCATAATTATGGTTTATAAAGATGTCTATTATATTTTTTATATTAAAATTGTCCATACGTAATATGATGATTAAAATACAAATATAATATTATATATTTAATAATATTTGAGTATTTTTTTTTCATCAACATTTATATTAATGTAGAATAAAAATATATTTCATATTTTTTCTGTATCGTGTGATATGTATATAATATCATATAATACTTATCAATTAATAGATAGATAATTAATAAAAAAATGAAAAGAATAAAGGGTTTTTAATTAAACATAAAGAAATATCAATAAGATCATAAGATATGAGAATTACAGATTCCGTTCTATTTTTTTATTTATGATAAGATATAAAATTGAAAAATATACTAACATAAATATATATTAAAAAAAAACGAAAATACATCTAAAATACAAACATACAACAACGTATTCATATACTTTTCAATATATAAATGGAACATACTAATAAATGTCAATAAATTGATCGACACCCGATGAGACTGTGTTGGAATTCGCAGTGGACTTTGATCACCTGTGTTCTTTTACTAATTTAAAGTACGTATTTAAAATGATTGAAATTGCAATTATAATATAAATAAAACTATTCGTTATACGTAAAATAATATGAATTAAATGCAAAAATGGTCGATTTACGTAATATATAAAAAATACGTAAGGCAATGCGAAATCTAATTAAAAATAAGTAAATATTAAAGATACGTATATAAAAGTAAATAAAAAATATATACATATATGATAATATTATAATGCACATATATAAATATATTTTTCAGTAAAAAAAATATTTTAAGTGTTTAAAAATAAAAAAAGCGGGCGTTTTAATAATTTTATTCCACGTACTTCTGATAGATATAAGAAATCACTATGTTCTTACAAGAAAATATAGAAAAATTAAACCAATTTTTTGTGTTAATGAGTGTTATAAAATAGATTTTTAAGAAACACTCATCACTTAAATGTTCTTTAGAACTTAGATTAAGAACCATTAAATTAACGAAAAGTATATATATTTTTTTAATTTTTGCCATGTTTGTATTAAAAGAAAATTAAATTCCGCTTTATTATTTTTATTGTTTATTTAATGGTGATTATATAAATATAACTAGTATTTAAAAATATAAAGATCATAAAACAAGTTGTATCATACAAATTAAAGCAATTATATTATTTGAAAATTTTTGATTATATATTTTGATGATTATATTGTAATAATATGAAAAAAATATAAATAAGTATCATTACCGTAATAAAAAGTATTTAAAGGCGACTTTAATTTTGGTGGAATAAAATTTTTATTAACTTTTGTTGTATACTATGTATATAAAACATGTATAATTCTATATTGAGATAGATTATTCAACAGTACAATGAAAATTTGATGTGAAACAATAAATACAGATAAAAAGTGCATATTTACAATTAAATATTATTTATAGGAAAAGTCGAAAGCATTTAGACAATTTCTGATAAGAATTTTGAGACAAAATAATTGCTAGTATTGAGTTAATAATTAATCTCCCGCTAAGAACGGATATAAATTATCTACTTTTTTTACAACTTGTTTTTAATATTTTAATTGTATAAAAATAACTTTTCAATCGTCTGATTCCAGTAATAATATTTGAGAAATGTTAAGTAAAAATTCAAGATCGATTGTGTCATCCGAAAATACTGCATAGTCATGCAGAGGACGAACTGGCCAATGACGAAAAATATAATTTTCATCACTATAATTAATATGTATAATATATATTTCGTATAAATAATTCTTAATTGTTAATCTAAAAAAAGTGGATAAAATTGTTTATTTCTCCAAATAACTACTATTATCAATAATCAAAGACCTTATAAAAAATCACTAATATCAATAATCAAATTTTGTGAGTTTTCATACCAATTACGACTTTGAAGTCAAACTGCCTGTTTGATCGGTTAGGCAATTCAATAGATTTACAATTATTAATTTGCAAATTTATTTTTTGTTAGTAAACAAATTTTGATTTACATGAAAAAAATAACATACGCATATACAAAATCGTACATTATATATCAAAATACATATAAAACATATATAGATGGACGTCTATAAAAACTGTTTACTAGTAGCATCATAGTAATTGCGCAATAGCAGCATCATCAAGATCATATACTTATACAATTTTATGTCAATACTCCAAGTGATGGATGATATTTTTTTGCAAAAAACTTGTATTTAAAAATATTTATAAGTGCGTATAATGTTGTTAATATAATTGTTAAAAATAAATATCATAAAATTAAAGATATCCCTAAGGTTGTAAATAGATATTTACGTATTATTACATAAATATGACCCTAAAAACGTGATTTGTATTTACACAATTTTTAAAACGTTAATGAAGAAAGCATGATGATATAAAACAAATAAATATTGGTTAAACTATCTACTAATAAACGCTAAATATGAAAAAAATAAATTTTCAATGTAATAAAATAATTATAAATTTTTAAAAATAATTTGATACAAAATATTCTAAAAATTAAGAAAAAAACATAAATACGCAACTCATAAAAAATAAACGTGTACGGTGTACAAATTTAAATAGAAAAATGAAATGCAAAAATAAAACAAATGTATATAAATTTTCACGAAAATAATAATGAGATTTCATTTTTTTAAAGATGTTATCTAAAAATATTGTAATTTTTACTGTTTTGTTGTTTAATTTATTAATATTTTTAATATGTGAAATTTATTAACATTATTAAATATTTATAAGTATATACATACCGCACAAAAAAAACTTAGGTTGCATAATTTTGTATAAAGATCGTAATTCTAAATATATACAAAAAACCTTTAATTATTTGCATATTACGAGGAAAAATTCGTTTTCTTGTTATGCAAACGTTCTTAAATTTAAATAAAATAATGGAATAGAAAAATATTTGCATCTTATTTGAACAACACTGTGGTATTTTATTTATTATCATTATTATTATGGAAAATTTCATAACTTAGTAATCCATATATGTTATTTATAATTTTTCAATGAAATTTAAAATGTTCTTTAAGTATGTTAAACGAATGTGGTAAATATTGCAAAAAATAGAACATATATTTTTTCTTAGTGAAGTGTTAAATTACTAAAAGCAGATATTGCTAAGAAAACATTGTATTATATTAGCAAACGCACGTTTTATATAAATATTAGAAAAAAATATATAAAATGGTGAAAAGAAATCGTAAGAAAATAATTAAAAATTATATTACACTATTTGATTGAGTGTCGATAATATTACATAAGGAGTCATTACATTTAAATTACAATGTGAAGTAAAAACCGACAATATACTATGAAGAGTATAAATTAACATATATTAACAATCTCAATAATGTAATAGTTTGTTGTAATTTTATATTATTTGATCCAGTTAATTCTAGTAACTGCAAGTTAATTCCATATTATGATACAAATAAAAATATTTTATAAATGTATTATATATAAATTATTTCTATGATTATTATTACTAATATTTATAATGACTATTATTAATATTTTAACACGTTCACGCCGGCGCGTACCACCGGTGGCCCACACTAGATTTTCTTACCGGGCGGCGCGTACCACCGGTGGCCTACACTAGATTTTCTTACCGGGCGGCGCGTACCACCGGTGGCCCACATTAGATTTTTTTACTGGGCGGCACGTACCACCGGTGGCCCACACTAGATTTTCTTGCCGGGCGGCGCGTAATTATAATTAATAACGTATCATAAACATAAGTTTTGTTCAATAACATAAACATACAGTATTATAAATATAACTCAAATTCAGTAAAAAAAAATTCAATATTATAGCATTTATAATTTCACAATTTATTGGTTTTTGTGTAATTTGTTAAAACATTTCAAGCAAAGTGTTGGCTGACCCTTGCAATGCCCACAATACGTCTTAACTCTTGCAGTTTTTTTAGTAGCATAATCTCTGCCCTTTTTCGTGGACAAGTTTTTATAGCACTCCTTGCAGCGTTTATTTATAATTAATTACTAGCAGAAATCTGTGGTCAGGATGAAAAAACGGCAATAATTACACAACTTGCACAATAAGCGGTCATTGTTCAACTGAGCGAACATACAACACGTATGCAGATCTGAACGTGCAAAAATTGCGCGCCGCCAGATGAAGCGCGCTAGTAATTTGAGCGCCGCCTCACGGCAAAACAAACGAAAATTGACGCCGGCGTGAACGTGTTAATTATATAATGTTTTAAGTATGCATATTTTTAATAATCAATTAATGATAACTGATTAAGTCATCATGTTTCCGTTATTAAATTACCTGAGCTACAAGCAACGTTCGAAGCTTATTAAATTTAACGATTAGATGTTTTTGAAGTTTATTTTGACAGTATTATCGCATGTTCTGTTATTACAATCCCATATCCAGAACATCTATGGTATACATAACGATTTTTCAGATCGTAAAATAATTCTTTTTTAATTAACGTTTATGTTTGCAAAGTGTTAACACTAATAAAACATGTTGAAAATGTTATTTATTTTTATTAAACTGCAAAATTACTTTCGAATGTAAATACATATCAAGAACGAATATAAATTATAATTTCGTAAAAACGACATGCAAATAAATATCTAATAGAATAATCGATGAAAATGACAAGTGTTTGTTGTGAAAATCTCGTTGAATTAATTTGTGATAAATAATTAACAAATTCATTTAAATATCATGCTGCACACGAGTTATTTAAAATTAAGATAACTTTAAAACAGTGGCATGCAACTTTTAATCTACAATGAAAATATGATTATTTTTAAAATGAAATAGCCAACAATATAAAGATTTATTATAGTAAAAATTGTTGTCTAAAATAGTTGGACATACAATCATAAAGTTAAAGCATTAATAGGTGGACAAGTGGCTCGAAGGCCACCATTAACGTATCGCTGTTTCAAACGATTTATATGCATAAATTTATTACTGTGGAAAAGAGCAACTGTTTCTTTTATTTTTACATAATTTGCGGTTGATAATATCAAGAAGCAACTAGACTATACCACAAAATTTCAATAAATTCGTCATATGTCGCAATATCATGCACATTATGAATATATATATATATATATATATATATATATATATATATATATATATATATATATGTATATATATATATATATATATGTGTGTGTGTGTGTTTTAAATATATAAATTTTATATAAGGGTAAAATTAAATATGGCAATGCAAATTTTTCATGATGATCTCAACATTGTGACGTTGACCGAGATTAATATTGATAATAATGAATTTTAAAAAATCAACGTCATCATTAAGAAAAATGAAGACCTCTTGTGTCGATCGACACTCAAATGATAAATCAGGAAAATAAATAAAATGAAAAAAAAAGAAAACGGAATTCAACGAATATACACGATCATCATATAGTAAAAAATCGTATGTAATGAATAATAAAGTAAAAAAAGGTATGTAATGAATAATATATGCGACGTTAAAATATAAATTTGAATTCAATATATCAATAAAGTAAATGTAGTCATAAGCGAATTTTCTATTCAATTTTATAAAATCTCTTGCTATCAAATTATTATGTTTTTAAGAGAAAAAAAAGTTCGAAACAATACTGCTACTTTGTACCATCGATTAGATTATATTAGAGAAAAATCATTTAATCGTCATCAGATTTGAACGTTTGATAATGTTTCCAATTAATATAGATATTCTTTCATATATGTGATTGTGAACAAATTATATAAAGATAAGAAGTATACGTACGTAAAACCGCAAATTAAATATAAAATATGAAAAAAAAAAATTCTCAGAAAAAAATGTTACGACTCGTCTCCATGTTTATTTTGTCACTACGAGGAAATGAAGTATATGCAAAAATGATTTTACAAGTAAAATCTGTTTTATTTAATAATAAATTGTAAAATTTCGCGGTTTCGTCGAGAAACGCGGTAACATAACAGATTGATTCGTGTCGTAATTGAAAAATAAATTTTTAAATTTCATCAGTTATAATAAACTTGTATGTAATATCTTTCATAAAAATAAAATATCGACAAAGTTGTTAACACATAAAACACAACCGTTCATAAGAGATGATATTTAACAGATTTCTGCATATACTGTTGTGTAATAAGTGTACATATGTATAAGCATTTCCTGTTATTAAATCTAAACATAAACAATATTATACATGAAATTGTAATAAATAATAATATATACAAAATACATATTGCATGTTGTCTTTAATGCAAAGTTTGAAATTATCAGTTGCGCATAGAGGGTTTAATTTCGTGAGATAAATTTGATAGATAAAAGCATCCATCGAATATGTGGTTAGATTAATTAAAAGTTCATAACTTTAATTTGGGCTTTTTGTTTTAAAAAAATATCACTAAAATCATTTACATATGTTCAAAAATTAAAAAAAATGTAGTAAAATATTAGAATATCAAAAAAATATATATTGGAGAAAAACAAAACTTTACAGTTCACGATCTTGGAAACGAAGAATTTCAATTAATAATGATATTGTTAAATGCATATTTATGTTGTTCCATACTTATTATCGTTACAATCTTGACAACAATAATACTAAACAATATAGTTATTACAGCGATTATCAAAACATTTTCAGCAAAAATTAATATCTTACGAAACTGCCTTATATGTTTTTAGAAATTTACTTGAATGAAGTCTCTTATTTTCACTTCAATGTAAAAACTAAAAATAACCATTTTAAAAAGGTTCTAAGTCAATTAATTTATTTTGCAATATAAAATTTTTGAATTTAAGTATTTTACGGAAAATTGATAAAACTTAGTGTTTCGCGACTAATAAAGTCAAAAATTACATTCTCTCTCTCACACACACACACAAATAATTAAAAAAGTAAAATTAGTATTATTTTTATAAGATTATTACGTGTTAAATATTATATAAAAGTTAAATAAAATAAAATAATGAGAAAAAGCTCAAAAATTAATTAAACTGCAGCTAATTGTTCAATATATAATATATGGATACAAGTGTATTCTTATTATTAGGTGTCACCTAGGTGAGAAAACGTCTTCTATTATCATATTGAATATCTATAAATCTCGCACGAATAAATAAATATGTATATGTAATGTTCAATATAAAAATGATCGTATCTATTATTATTATTATCCGTATATACTAACATAAATTAAGTGTACTATTTTTTTTAATTCAAATGTTATCCGTTATTGAAGAAATCAGATAAATTTAAAGACCGAGTTCTGTCCGCAGTTCGCATCTTGATTATGTGTGCATAGGCATGTGTATCGAGTTATTAACTTATGAATGTAACTCGCCCACGACGATACTATCATCTGCTGACATAAGATTTGGACTTTGAAATAATGACGATTATGTCGACGACAACAATGACGATTGATTCGGACAAAACGTGTGTGATTCACATTTTACGGAGGATATCCCGACTAGTCAAAGTTCAAAAAAAAATGTAAAGAAATATATATAAATATAAATACGAGTATATTGATAATACAACGCGTATCAAAGTACACCAATAAATCATACACAAATGCGTTCGAAAGCAGATATTGTTATTAATAAAAATATAGATTCGCTCATCACAATAAATATAAATAGATAACATGATATTTGACAATATTTTTGCTAAATTAATGGAAAATCTTTAATTTACACAATAAAAAATATCAAAATTAGTATCAATGCTATGAATTAACGGAAAATATATAATAAAATTTATTTTAAAAGAAAAATATTTATACCAAGTTCAGACAACACACAGACACACATACATACACACGCATTACTTTAAATTTAAAATATATTTATTAAACGAATAGTTCAAGTGAAAACGATTTTAATATATAAATATATTTTATATTGGTAATCATAAAATATTGATTCATATACGATAATATCAATAAAATATACCATGACAATTACCATCAACATAAATATAACTAGCATTTTATTATAATAAAATTATGCGAATCTGTACGAGGAAAATAAATACAATATATATATATATATATATATATATATATATATATATATATATATATATATATATATATATATATATATATGTAGGCTTTAAGTACACATATTATACTTGAGAAAAGTCAAACGTAATATGTAAATAAAATAAATAAATATTTTTAAGGAAAATAATCTAATATATATTTATTTACATGATAAATAACGAAACAAAGATAATAATAAAACCTGGTAAAATACAAACAAAATGATTTGAATTTAACATTTACAGGATTTCAAAAAAAAGATAAATTATAATATAATATCAAATATAACATCAAATTAAACATAAAAATTATGATGAATGATGTATCACATTAATTTTTAAACGTTATCAATGAGTTGACACATAAAGTGGTTAAAAAATGCTTTGTTATTAAAATGGTTCGTTAACTTTGATTATTTTATGTGACTAATTACCATATAATAAACCGCGGAATGAACCAGTTCGATCATACGTGTATTATAATTAGAATAAATATGTGGATAATCTTGAATATATTTATAAATTCCAGCATAATACATGTAAATAAATTGTAAATATTTTCTAGAAAATCATAATTAAAATATTACACTATGATTTCTGAAAAATAATTATACACTTCTGTTTAATAATATAAGCTGATCAATTATATATAATCGTTTGTGGTTTCGTAAGAATATTAAAAGGGAATGTACAAAAAAATATTTTCAATATAACTACTTTCAAAAAATAAACTTAGTTTAAAAATTATAAAATTATATTTTTAAATATTTAAATTTATTTCTAAATCCTAATTCATTTTTATTATATTTTTGGTTATCGAAATGTGTTGATAGCATTTTGTCCAGCCAAAGTCATTTTATTGGCGTATATTGCACAATCGTGAGCAGAACAGATCAGTAGAAGAATTTCAACGTGTCAGAATATTTCTGTTCATGTGTATACAAATACACACAACATTAATAATTGATGAACGCATAAAACACTAACTATATTGATTTATTAATTTGAACTTTTAAAATGATACAAATATGGCCATAAGCCTGACGAATCTCAAACTATATTTTGCAAATTTGTCCATACTACAATTTATACGAATTTATTTCGCGATCGATGATATAAAAATATAAATATGTATGTACTTTTATATTGTTATCGTGACTGCCCAATTTACACCAAAGTGCGTAAGGCGAGTCAAGTGAGAAAAAAATATATAATTTGATGAGATGTCGAAAATCGTGTATTTTTGTAGTTTTCGCATATACCTGTTAACGATTGTATTGAATTTCTAACGTACAATACGTGTACTCACTTACACATAAACATTGTATCGTATATATATATATATATATATATATATATATATATATATATATATATATATATATATATATATATATATATATATATATATATATATATATACTCGTTGATAGTATTAATAAATCTTGGAATTTCGTTTTGGCATATGATGGTGATATTTTGAAATATATGACGATGAAAAATATTATACATAAAACCAATAATTTATGCTGTTGAAAAATCGGTTAAAATTTAAAATTATTAGATACAATTATGATTCCAATTAAAACTATTTTTAAATTTATATTTATTCGAATAATATGATAGTAACAATTTACATAAAAAACGATATTTTAATATAAATATAAATAATATTACTGATAATATAAATTAAGAATTATTTTTTTAATATTGATTTTCAATATAGTTGCGTAATAGTAAGGTTAAATATTTATACTCAAAAATAGTGTGCGATAATGTCATTATTTAAAGATAATATCATACCTAAAAGAGATTACGAAATGGAAAATTTTACTGCTGGAAATTTTGGATTTTTTAAGTACTCAAAAATAGTAGTATTTATGTATTGTATCTAGCAAGATAATCTGTACAAGTAATTTAAACGAATGTTGACTTTAGTGAAACTAAAAATAATTTCACGATAAATTAAATTTAAGTTATAATTAAAAAACATGAATAAATACACAAGCAATAAAATCAGGAATGAATAAAAAACAAAAGATAGCAAATTTGTTATGAATTTATGTCAAAAATATTCTTAATACATTTGAACATTTCTCTCTAAACCAATCTGAACGAATGATTTAACTTAATTTATAATAAACTAATAAATTTGTGTTTACTTTTTACATATGTTAAATAATAATAACATTAAAAAAGAAAATAAAAAAATATTTTAACCAAACTTTATACCGAGTTAATATGAATAGAAATAAAAAAGACACGACATAGAAACAAAATAAATTATGTTAGCGATATAGATAATAATAGGTCATGAACAATCAAGTCTTTGCTTCAGTTCATTATTCGTTTTATTTTTTTGTAGTCATATATGTAAGATGTACAAAAATGGAACTACGATATTATACCAATTAATACCTTCGTACAATATGTCAAAACAGATTTTGATCTGATAGCATAAAAAAAAACTAGATTAGATAATATAACTGAAAATAAGACAAGCGATTGCCGAATTCGATATGATATATGGAAATGTAATAAAATATTTTTTGATAAATAAATATAAAAATTATATGGTAAGATTGAATGAATATAACCTATACGAGTAAACACAAACGTCATCACGACGTCTAGTTGAAGAGGGGTAAACACTGATGATTAGCGGAACGTCATAAGGCAGAGATTCGAATTGAAAAATTAGGTGAGAATCATTAAAACGTATGAAAAAATACAGCTCACCTTCCTCACTGAGCCCCATTTTAGGGGGCTACGCCCTCGCCGTTTAAAGAAGCGCACGTCCGCGCACCGCGCTCTATCTGCACGAGTGAATGACAGCTGTCGAGCGCCCCTCCCCCACCCTTTACCCCGTCACTACCGTTCAGGCGCCATCTTACCATAGACAACGCGCCGCTCCGATAGTATATCGGAATAATTTAAAAAATATAAATTGTCAAAAAGTAAAGTATAATAAAATAGATTTTTTTTTAAACATATTTCAATTTAAAATTATACTACATATAATTTTTTGAAAAGGTCACATTTTTTTGAAAAATATATTTTATTACTTTTTAAATAAAACGAATTAAATAAATGAAAAGTAAAATCACTCATTTAAAGTTGTTTCATATTAAATTAATTTAGAGTGAAAAGTTTTAAAAATTAAAAAAAAATGTTTTCTTTTTAAATAAATCACAATTAATATAATTTATTTTAAATTGAAATTAATCTTTTTAATAATTGATTAACTGTGAAAATTGTTTTCCATTATTATTAAAGTAATATTATATTGACACATTTATAATAATTAATTTCAGTTGAAATGAAAAATTATCCGATTATTTACGATGTTATGTTTCATTTTATATAAATTTAAGAAGAAAATTTATTAATATCATAAAATGACATGATTATAAATAATATGTCTAGTTGAGTAGATATTTTCGTTTTTTATTCGAAGTCTATATATATCTGTTAAATTCAACGAGAACTTCAATTTTTTTAAATAAATTCATAATAAGTTTATGTACATAAAATTATAGATATACTGTCTACTGTTAAAAATAGATAACAGGAAAAAAAATTTCAATGAAAAAATATTATTAATTTGTAAAGAAAAAAGAATAACATCATGAAAATATGAAATTCTTTCGTGTTGTAACTTGTCGCTTCTTAGAATCTTTCATTATAGTGTCAAGTCAATATTTCATATGTACTATCTTTAAAATGTTCTTAAAACAAATGTTCCTTCTATAAAATCGATTATTATTATTTTTTAATGTCATTTTAGAATGAGTTTAAAATAAATTATAAGTACTTATATACAAAGTTAAATTTGAATATTGAAATTCGTCAAGTTTTAAACTTATATTTTTTTTCAATTACTATTTGAAAATATGATCTTCAATTAATTGTAAATAGTTCTCAGTATAAGAATTATCATATCAAATAGGATTAAATCAACTGTTTTCAACTTTTATACGTCTCTCTAATTTTTATTCACGCCTGAAAAGGCTACATTTATTTTAAACTTAGAGTTTAAAAAATATATAAAGATGTATGTATCATATATTAATCATTTCGACATATAAGTGTGAAATCATGCGCTAATAAATGATATGAAAAATGCAATAATCGTTTTCTCTTCATTGTGTTTATTTTATATGATTACATATAAGAATACAATAAAAACAGTTATGTTGAGAAAGTATGAGTATATAAATATATATATATATATATATTTTTTTTTTTACTGAAACATCAATAATACGTCGCGTATTAATATATAAATTTCACGAACACTAACTAAAAACATTTCCAAATTCATAATTTATAAAAAAAATATAAAATAAAAAAAGAAAAAAATATTTAAACGGAAAAGGCATAGATGAAAGTGGAGGGAAAAAAATAAATAAATAAACGTCGTAAAACGGCGACATGTTTACACAAATGAAAAGCCCAAATATAGGTATTCATTTTTCATGCGAATTATTTTGAAGATTTCTCGAATATTTAAATAAGAAAGAAAATTATATTTACATTGAGAAAAAAAACAGAATATCGACGTTTTCCTAATAAATTTAGTTGAAAAAGAATGGGCTTTTGCACGATTCTGATCATACGTGATGTGACAACTAGTCATCATTTCATTGAGAGAAAAAAAAATCACAATAAAATATATATTGTACACATTTTTCGCAAAAATGTGAATATTCTTTTATATTGTATAATTTTATATGTATTTTTTTTTTGAGAAATTTTAATATTTCAAATGATTCTATATAAGTACATATTGGTAATTTCAACTGTAAATTCGCATCGATAAATTTACCAATCATGAATTATGAGAGAAAAAAATCATCTATACTGTTAATAACTGTTACACGGATTTACGTTTATTTGTACGTATTTTTTAAATAAATTATAAAAACAGTTCAGTGAACTTTAAGGTTAAATTTTAAAAGTTCAGTCACTAGTGTATATAAATATCGATAAATTTATTGAAAAATTAATGACTTTTCATAATAATAAAAAAAACTACGAATATATAAAGTTTGTAATGATGGATCACGTTATATATGAACTTTTATGTTTTTTTTAATTTTGAAATATAATATGATTGTTATTTTTTTACAATTAAAATTCAATGTTAAAAAATTTTTTTCATTATATTTAGACAGGTTTATTTGTTTAGGTCATGGTTCGAATTTTGGGATATTGTTTAAATTTACTTTTAAAATTTATAAATATATTTTATTAATTTGTAATATGTTGAAAAAAGGGAAAAAAATATTCAAATAAAATAGGAATCATTTTCAAAAAAAAATAAAAGAATGATTCTAATAAATAAAACGATATGATTTATTTAACAATTTAATGCTTTATTAATTTATTATCAATAATATTTACTTTATACTAATACTATTCATAATCCGCAATACTTTTTTTGGAAATATTTCACTTCTCAATTTTGGTGTTTCGCTAATATATTTTGCAACACGTTGATAAAATATAGCACAATATATATATATATATATATATATATATATATATATATATATATAATATATATATATATATATATATATATATATAATATATATATATATATATATATATATATAATATATATATATATATATATATATATATATATATATCGATTGATTGTTTTAAAATATTTTTTTTATAAAATATTTACCGATATAAAAAACTAAATTTAAATAAATTCTTAAGATATCTAAATACTGAAATGAAATTAAATAAATTTATTCCGATGCGTATTTATGGAATCGATCGCATAATATATTCCATCCATTTCCTTGAGAAAAAAAAATAAATAGAAAACACTTCAATCAGTAGGTTCTAATGTCAAATATTTTATTCTAATTTATAAATTTCAATATAATATACAAAAAAAAAATCAGTGGGCGATGGCGAAATACAAAAAGAAGCCTTCGTTATCTCGGAAACCCGATTTAAATAATTCCGGAGTGTATAAGAAAAAAACTATGCGTGCGAATCTTTTTAACGGAATAATTTGATTGCAAATCGCATACTGATTAATGATGCGAAATTTTTTGATTGACGTCAAACATGGCATATTAACGATTTTATATGACGCAAATCGGCTGCATTCTGAGCTTGGTGTTAACGCAGCTTTACGACTCTTAAAAAATTGCGTTAATAAAAGCTTGTAACTTTTCAACGAAAACCTTGTAACTGTTAGGCGGACGATACACGTATAATTTTAGACAATAATTTATTTCGCCATCGGAAATTCGCCATTGAACATGCAATAAATAAATTCATTTGAAAATATATTCATCTAAATTTAGCTAAAAATACCAGATTCGAGCATAAAATATACATATATGTATTTTTTTCTTTCTTTGTTTTAAATTTGTATAATTAATGTTGAACTGGCTCGAATTATTCGATGATATTTAGTTAACGTCCGCTTTTTAAACAGTCGTAAAATTAGAATATATATATATTTTAATATATAAATACAGAGTGTTAATAAAAATATACGTAGAAATAATTACTTTTAGTGACAATAAGACATTAATGTGTTTTAAAACAAATGAAATGTAACACATTCGAATTTATCGTCTCTTTCAGCGAATTTAGAGAAAAGGCCAAAATGTGGATGCAACTTTTTATAAATATAAAATAGATCAAATATAATTGATATACAGTTATTATTCAACAATTTTTTTCAGTTGGATTTTTTTTATAATAAAAAATTGAAATTACCTCTACATTGAAATAGTATTATAATATTAAAAAATAATAAAACACACACACACATATATATAAATATATATATATATATATATTTATATATACCATATATATATATATATATATATATATATATATATACCATATATATATATATATATATATATATATAATAGGTTGAATAGACGAGTTTCTCTTCATTTTTTTAATAAATTAACTAAAGAGAAAGAACAATATTTTATTATTAAATTAAAATTGGGATTTATTGATTTTAATCTAAATTTTGAGAATAGATGATTAATAATTTTAATATTAAAGAAGAGATGAATAATTAAATTATGGTAATTTTGTGAATATGTAGATTGATTTCATATGATGAAATGTATTTTTCAGCATTCAAGATATTTTTAATTTATAAAAATTTATACATTATCGACTTGCGAAAAAAAGTGCAAAATAGAAAAAAAAAGAATTCAGACGAAAATACCTGTTTTCGAGTATAATATTTTTGATAATTAATGGCAGAGAGAAGAAAAAAACTTGTTCGGCAATTGGGACACACGTTGATGAGATTCACGTTGAAAATATCTTAAAACAAGTTCATATGCCAAGAAAAGGATTGCAAATCGAGATGATTTTTTTTTATTATTATAAAGGAAGTAGATTGTTAAATAAAATAACGTATTACAAGGAAGTGAAAATATTTTCGTTAAATGTTAATAAAATACAATATTATATACGGAATAGCAATGAAAACATTTAATATTAATATATTATTTTAGTGGTATATGATTTGTGAAATAAATTTAAATTGCAAATCTTTCGAACAATCTAAACTGCAATCACGCAGTAAAACTTTAAATTTTATATGAGAAACTGGATACAATAACATAGGATATAAAAGAAGTAGACTATTTTTAACTACTTAAGATGATAGAAATATTATGGACGAGTTAAAATTATCTAAAAATAAACCCGATTTTTTTTATTATTTTGTACATAAATAATGAAAAAAATATGTAGATTTATATACGTATAAATACGAGAAACATTGTAAATAATTATAAATCTGATATATTATAAAAAAATATATAGCTATTGATATTGATTCTAAATTACAGTTATTCTTGATCAATCATAAATAATATAATCGACATTATAACCCTTAAAGTATTGCTAGTATTTATTACAGTATTTCAATACAATTATAATTTTAAATTAGTAGGTTAATAGTTCAAGAGCAGTTAAAGTTGTAATAATCATTTTCATGGTACAGAAATTAGTATTAAGCTGTTTATATTGTAAGTGAATTGAAACCGATAAACATTCCCAGATGATTGCCACGATAATTAATATATAAAATATTGTTTAATAATATTACAATTTATATAAATAAATACTTGTTAGTTGAAAATATATTGCAATATATTTTTTTCGCAAATATTATATCCGTAATATAAATAGGATATAAAATTTACTTGAAAATGTGCGATCATCGGGTATGTTCCATTGAATAATGTTGAAAACAAAAAAAAATATAAAAATTGATTTTAACGGAAAATACGCTGTTTTTTCTGATTATAAAATATATTCTAAAACCGGAATTGGAAAAAAAATACTATGACATAACGTAAATACATGTTGCACAGGTGAAAAAATGATATGAAAAATCGAACGTTTCGTCTGTATTTGCGTGCCATTGATTGCATTCGGTCGCATTTAATTGCATGCAATACAAAATCAAGTGTCGTTAAGGGTCAAGGGGATGTGAACTCGGTTGTTTTAATGACGTTTAGGCGAATGAATGCGTTATTTTTTTATTTTACTGTCATTACTCTGACTTATTATTATTGTTATTGTAAACCATTATAAATATTTCGAAGAATTGAAAATTGAAAAAATTTTCCGATCTATTTATAACGTGTTCACATTTCTATTTAGAGTGAACGGTTAATTTGATATTCTAAAATTATGAGAATGTATTTTTTTTTATAGTCTTATAAAAAATAAAAATCAAATTCAAAATGACCATTTTCAAAGACATAGTTGAATCATCTAATTTATGTCTAACCTTCAAAACTTTTTATTCATTTTCAATATTTTGCAATATATATATATATATATATATATATATATATATATATATATATATATATATATATATATATATATATATATATATATATATATATATATATATATATATATATATATATATATATATATAAAATTTGCAATTTGAAACAATATTATCATTTATTTTAAAACTATATGAAATTTTCAAGTTATTTATATGTTTTTCATTTAACTAAAATATTTTAAACTAAAACATTAAGCCAACGAATTTGGTTGATTAAAAAATGTTAAATGTTGAGAAATTTTCTTTCAATAATATATATTTCAAAATAAAATTTTAATTAAACAATATATTTCAATTTTCAGACAGAAAGATGAAAAATGTAAAGAAAATCAGTTTAAAATAAGTACATTACGATTGAATTAATGATTGAACATGTTGCTTATTTAACTGTAAAATTGCAAAATATATAATATAGCATTATTGATAATTTCAAAAGTAAGATACAGTTACACACGCATCCGGCATACTTTTTTTCTTTATTCATCTCGAATAATCGTCGAATAATATCAACCATCAAAATAATAATTGTTAAGAATTACAATATAAATTATCTACATTTCAACACGGTTATATGTTGAATATATTTACATATTAAATCGTATTCATCGATTAATGAGTATATATTATCGGTGCAAAAACGTTCCCTATTTCTCAACGCGCTATTTTCTAACAATATATTATAGTTAAACCTCTATAATCCGACTCCTTACTCAATTTGTCTATGTTGCAATATATCTCTAACAGTTTATTGATAAGAACGTTAATATTTTTTTATATAAATAAGTACTAAATCTTTTTGAGCCTTTTGTAATTTTAATAGATATTGTATAATTAATTTTAAATCTAAATTTGACACAGAAATTATTTTCAATTTTGATTTAATCTTAAGTCTTAATGAAATTCACCTTTTTTATTTTAAATAGCTGATTTAATTTTTAATATAATATTCATTTAAAGAATTGGTGCAACTTTTCGCACAAATCTGAAAATCTGAATCAAGTTTCACTGGTTTTCAAGGCAGCTATAAATCGATAAAAATTCGAAGGCTGTATTGATTTTATAATACTTTCACGCTATAGTTATTTAAAATAGATTTTTCTACATTATAGTCAAGATATAATAATAGAATAACATTCATAAATCGAGATCATCAATGTCGTTTGTGCAATCTAAAAATATCGGAATACATATTTACATTTTATATAAATATATTGAAAATATTTTTACATACTTTATTGAAAACCGCTTTATAATTATTACTCATTTTAATACTGTAGTTGTGGATATATTTTGCAATAACAACGATTAAATTGACTTGACATTAGTTATAAACGTCGGTTAAATTGTTTTATTACTTATCGATTGCGACGTGAAAAGAGAGAGAGGAAAAAAATGAAAAACTTCATTCGTTTCTATATTATATTATATATTTTGTCTGATGCATAAAAAAAGTTATATAAATTATATGGTGACAATAAAAATATATAATGTGTATTATTTTATTGCGTCATGTAATATGCGTGATAATTTTATATATTTTTTTTAATATTCTTTAAGATGTCTAGGAAAATAATTTTTATTGCGATTAATGTACGAATTAATGTTGGACAACATTGTTGTTGATTAATATTGTTTTTTTAATTGTATAGTGAGTATTTATAATAGGATCCCGCTTTTATATGTATTAGGTAATAATCAGACAAAAAATGGTAAATTTTCGATAGAGCTAAAAAATCATATAAAGTCAAGAAAAATGGACAATGGAGTTTTAATTTATAAAATATTTGGATATGTATTAATATCTAAATACGTAAAGTAGTTAAAATATCTCTAATATTTACTTTAAATTAATAGCTAGTAATAATTTAAAGACAAATAAAAAAAGGAATTTACCAGAAAATAATCAAAATACATAAAAATAAATACTAATTACATCCGATTAGCGAAGCCCTACTGTATCCAATGACAGAAACGTATTTCATATTTGAATAGAACCGGATTTTTCAGAAATATTTTTATTATTTTAAAATTATCCTTGTATGACGAAGAGCAAAATTATATATTATATTTGCGAAAAAAGCTCATCACAAATCAATATTGCATTCCGTGAAATAAATAAAGTAAAATATTTATTTATCTGTTGAAGTTATTGTTTGGTTCAATGCGAGTTTGTCGATCATAGACAATGCATATTTATCGTGAAAATCCTTTGAAAAACACTTGAAAATAATTGTTTTAAATAAATAACGCCTCATCTTCCCTTTTCAATGTTGTTTTTCGAGGACAGATGTTTTTAACTATGTCATCATCGTATACAATAAAGTAAACAGTTTGCATATCCTAATGTTATTTATGATGATAAACTTTCAAAAATAAATTTGCTATGTTAGGCAAAGTAATTAAATTTTAATCTATTTTTAAAAAAAGGGATCTAGAGGTTTTCATATTTTTTTTTAAATAATCAATGAATCACATTTTGATTCTATCAAGTCGTTTTTGAGAACGTTTGTTCGCCATATTTACCAATTTTTTTTGAGAAATAAAAAAAATAAAACATATTAAAAAATATTTACATCAAACAACCGATTATATTATTAGGATATAAGATGTTTTAATTAAAAATTACGATTTTATTTTCCTTAAATAATTTACATTAAAACTTATTAAATTTAAATTACCTGTTTTAATTTGAAATTTACAGCACGTGCATAAATTTTAGAAAGCTGAAAGACAAGCCCAAATGCATTTCAATACAAAAACAACTGTAAATTTTACGTAATAACAACACAATATAAGTGTAATTTCTTTCAAAATTTGTAAATAAATATAAAATTAATTCTGGAATCAAATTTTCTTTAAGTAATTTTTTTTAAATGTTTGTTTTTAAATATTTTTTTATAATAAATTATATAATGTTTTCATTAGCTATTATTCTATTGTAGCAATTTGAAAAGCGTGTAAAATTAATTTTTCCACCGAGCGATTCTATAAACTATCGTCAAACGCAAACATCTTTTATATATCGTTCAACACATTTTTCATCATTATTTTTCTCTTAAATTTCAAAATCTGAAAATTTTATAGACCTCTTTTCAAAAAAATAAAAAAGAAGATCGGAAAATTCCGTCCATTTCTATGTTTCCATCGTGAACTGTGCTTTTTTGACGTCGATTTGAAAATAAAATAAAAAAGGAAAACTAAATAATTCCAATAATTTGTTTACGAATTGTTAAGAATAAATTATAATTTTTATAATACTTATATTTCTTAATAACTATTCATATTATCGTAATTATTATAATTGGCTATTTACAGGTATGTAATAATGAATACGAAATTGTATATTATAAAATATTTTTCGTAAAAAATATGAGCTTCGCAAAGTTTATTTCATTTTAATTTTGAGGACAAATTCCAAATTTACCCATATCACTGATGTTTTATCAAAATGTTATAAAAAATAGTTTAATATGTTGAACATTATATTGATTTTTTTTGACTTGCATGTCAGAATATTTTTTGATGTGTTATATCGTCAAAAAACAGAAAAATGTAATATAAATTTTGATTCAAAACCGTTAACATATATAGTATTTTAGTTATAGTATAGATTTAATATCATTATTAACTTAAGCAAGATGTTTAGGTTTTAATTTAAAATATATATAATAAAAATGTGATTAAATATTACATGCTTAAAAATAAAAAAAAAACACGACTTATTGTCTCGAAAAAAATTGACACGAAAGAAATATTATTACATTGTTTAACACAGTTCTTTAATTTAAATTTAATAAAATTTATATCGTTTAATAAATATTAAATTGAATATAAAAATTGATCTGTAAAAAAAAATTGGCGAACTGTTATTTGCAAAAAATAATTTATTTATTTATATAATGTTAAATACGTCAACGATTTTAATTCGATAATTCAATATTTAAAAAAGTTTTCTATATTTTCTTATATAGGATTATTGTCACTTTTTGTTTATGAAATCCGTGAAACAAAAAAAGTTAATAATCTCTGTTATTTGTGAATTTATTAAAAATAATATTAATTAAAACTCGTAAGTAATAAATATTTATCTTAATTCGTGATTGTCGTTTATCATTTCAAATAGATTATGATGATATTTTTTCAGATTTTTTATTATTAATCGTATTATCGCTAAAAATATTTTTGACATTATAACACTAAAAGTCGATTATAAATATAAAAACATGTATTATTAAAAAAAAAACAGTTTATTAAATATATATTTTAATCAAATTACAATTTATTAGTTCATTTTTTATATGTCTAATGTTTTATTTTTAAATGTAAATTTTTAAATTATTAAATAATTTTTTTTTTCAATACTGACCAGATAACTTTAACACATTATGTGACGTCTGTCAGTAATATGAAATACTCATTTTTCACGTATATCGTACAAATGTCATATATATGTGACGGGTTTGATAAAGCGCTTTCAATAAAATAGTGAATTTCAAATCCTTGTGATAATTTTATTGAAATGTAACAATTTACATAAACATCTAGAAATTATTTCAAAAAAAAATGTGTCAAACAAAAAGTAATAATACATAAAATGTAGCATTCAAGCAAATGATTGGGATTATGTATATATATATATATATATATATATATATATATATATATATATATATATTCTGCATAAGAATAATATTTACATAGATTATTTTATTTACTTTTCTCAAAATGTATGATAAAAAAGTGAATAATTTATTTCAAGTACCTTAGATGTGTATGTGTTATTTGTGGATACACATGTATATGTTTTTCCTTTTAAATATTTTTTTTTAATTACGAATCGTTTACGATATATGCGCAAATAATACGCAAGGGCATTTATTTATGTGCACATGAGACACTTGCATATATTTGAATAATTGTATATTTACCACAATTTATTATAAGTAATTGAAAAAAATACATAATTAAAACAAGGAATATAATATATTTTAGTAAATAAAAATTGCTAAATGATATTTAATAAATAAAACCAGTTATTTTATAAAAAACATTCATATAAAACTAGGGTAAAAATACTCTATAAGAATACTCTAAAACGACATATTATTAATATGTCAAAATTGACTTAGAGGATAATTACAATTAACAAAATTTGTTATAAATAACTTTTATATTTAATTTTAATTATTAGAAAAGAATACAA
The DNA here is from genome assembly GCA_024500535.1 of Leptonema lineaticorne. Classification (NCBI taxonomy): domain Eukaryota; kingdom Metazoa; phylum Arthropoda; class Insecta; order Trichoptera; family Hydropsychidae; genus Leptonema; species Leptonema lineaticorne. The sequence continues at coordinate 2,917,990 of JANIJI010000003.1, forward strand.
ATAATACAATGTAAAAATGTTGTTTACCTTTATATTATTTAAATTTATAATTTGATTTGTATATTAGATTGTAAATTTCATATTTATAAATCTGGTTGTAATAAGGAATAGCTATAAAAATAATAGTTATAAAAGTTAAGATTAATTTTATGAATCATCTCGAGTTTTTATTTTGTTAATAAATATGTAACATAAAAATAACATAAATGTCCTTGTTAATGTTTTGATACGTATTTATAATGAAATATTTTATTGTATATTAAATGCGCTAAAACGTTATTAATCTCTAAGATAAACGAATATTTTTTTAAATCATAGTTTTATGAAATGTAAATAATATAAAATTATTATACTATAAATATAATAAATTTGTAATTTATATATAATTTAAATCACATTCATGCGACATTGTTGTCATTCACTTCGTCGCTATTAATGATTCTGTAATTAAGAAAATTGAAATAATAATATCAGTATTTTTAGTATTATAATGGTTATTGATGCAATAAAATATTCTTAAACGATAAAGAATCTAGTTATCCTTTAAATGCTATGATTTACATTGGTTTTATTGATTAATTATAATTTTATTTTATCAGAAATTAATATACTTATAATTTTTTATTAAGTACGATAGTAATTGGGATTATAAAAATATTTTTTTTGAAAATTTAACAACTGCATTTATAAAAATAAATTTAATTTAATTTCATAATAAAAACGTATTGAGTTAAGTCTCGAAAATAATAAAGTGGTTATATAAATTTTAAACAAAAAAAAGAAAAAAAATAAATTAAACGTTAGTAAACCTCGCACATTCACATTTGTATGCATATTGTTTATTGTTCAGTGTTGATAAGCGATTGACCCGCGGGTCACCGGTTGGCGACAACTCATTCGAATTGACAATATGAAACGTCGTATTATTAGAGCAAAAATAAAATCAAACAATTAAATAACAGGGTTTTCCTTTTTTCAGGTTGTAATTCCAGTTTCTTTTATTATAGTGAAAAAATAATATTTTTAATTTTTGATGTTCATTTAAAAAAAATGCATATAATAACAAAAACAAGTAAATTACAATTATCTATTTATTTATGATATTTAGAAATACTTATGAAATTTAAAATATATGGTAGTATTAAAAATAAATTTATGGTAAGACTTTATAAATTATAATTTTATTTTTAAGGGTAAATCGTTTATTATATAGCTAACTTTCAGACATTAGAGTGAACGTTTAATTAATATAATTTTATAAAATTGTAAATATAAAAGCTTAAAACAGTTTGATCACAATTAACAATTGAACAAATTCAGTACCACAAGTCCATCTTCTTTTTTTAATTTTTTAAAATAATTTAGGAATTTATGGAAATATTATCTACGAAAAAATGTGTCATTTCAAGATTTTTAAATATTGCCAGGATCTTAATGTATACATTTTTAATACTAATCAAGTGGATACCTTCTCTGACGTCATTATTTTTACAAATGACGTCAAAGACAATTTAATTTATAAATTTTCTAAAATTTATTTGCCTGAAAGGTTATATATATATATATATATATATATATATATATATATATATATATATATAAATTCGAAAAAAATCAAAAGGATGCAAAATACATCTATAGAAATTTTATAGTTATTTTATGAATTATGTTTGTTAGCAGGTGTTCGTATTAGGTTACAACAAATACCTACTTTTATTTCATATTGATTGTCATCGGTAATTAAATATCATTAATATTTATTGACTTGTATTTAAAGTTATATAAAATAATAATTTATTGCAATTATTACTCATTTAAGTAGTGTGCAACTTTTTTTGCAATTGAGAGTTTTTTTTGTGTATTATTATTTATTACTATTTGTTGTCAAAGAATCAATTACTTTTAAATATTCGTATAATTAATCATTTTATTGCATGTCCATGAATATTATTCAATAATATATATTAAAGATGTTCAAGTAGAAATAATAAAAAATAAAAGCTGTATTCACAAATCAAAATTTATTAAACTTTTTTTTAAATATCTGATATTATTTCCAGCCGAATTTAATACTATTTCTAATATTTTCATTCAATTTTGACATAGCGAGCTCAAAAGATTCGCTATTGCTGTTATAGGTATTTCAATTTATTTGAGCATTATCAAGATTTTGTTTTGGTACATGATTAACTTTATTGATTTTTAATTATGAGAGCATAATATAATATTTAATATACTATTTTAAAAAATTATACATGCAAAAATTGGATTAAAAATCAAAATTTTCCTCATATATATCGTAAATGAAGAACGCGAATAATTGGGAAATTTTCGATTATTGACGAAATTGTGTCTACTTAGTAAATATTTTTATTTTCCTTATCCATATAACAAACAGAAAAAATACAATTTCAAAAATTGTTAATAAGAAATCAAACTATAACAATCGTATAAACATAAAAAAAAGCTAAAATGTCACCGCCAAACAACGTCAACATTTTATTCGTCAAATGCTATTTTATTTTCAAAATTCAAATATCAAATAAGTTTAACAATTCAAAATATGATTTGTAATTTACTACGATATGTTTTTATGTGAAATATTTCAGCATTTATTATCGAATTTCACTTGATTGCGACAGGTCGTCCGCATCATTCATTTCGTATATGCAGAATACAATGATCCGAAACATTATAATAAACTTTACAATACTTTTCATAATCATGATTAAAATATTTTCTTTTAAATTTTATTTAAAAATAAAAATATGCAATATTTTGGCATATTTTGCAAAATTATTTTAAAAATATACTTACGATTTAATTTTTCATTTAATAATATATATATATATATATATATATATATATATATATATATATATACATATATATATATATATGTATATTAATAAAAATGTATGAATTCGTACAAGGGTCCACTTGTAAAATATAATATGCAACAAGAATTTGTTTATTCTATGTGTATTATATTTTTAATGGAATGTTAAAATAAAATAATATGTCATGTGCGCACGTGTTTTATCGTTAATTAAAATGAGTATAAATTTGCAATTACATTTTTTACGATATATGGTGTGTGTAATGGTGTTTCTCAATTGAAAACGTTAGGGTTAATTAATTTTGAATCTTATCGTGAAAAATTTCAGACGAATGTATGGAAAATTCGATTAACAAATCAATAGCTGTTGTGCAATACGACGATAAGGAAAAGAAAATATTAAAATATATTTTAACTTAATAGTAAAAATAATTTTCTTTACATTAGCAAAGAAAATCATTGTTGTATTTATTGAATGTATTTAAAAAGGAAAATTTGTATTAAATATTATATTCCAATTATTTAAAAAAAATGTTTAAAAATGATAATTTAAAATATATATATATAGAAAAATGTAAGATTTTTTTTCTTAAACCAATAAAATTAAATAATGTAAAAATATAAAAAAAATATTTATATAATACATTTTTATTCATTTATAGAGATATCAGATGGAAGTTTTATTTTTTTTATATGAATTGAAAACAAAACTATTATAAATATACTGAAAATCTATTGCATAGAAAAATTGTAATTATTAAATTAATTAATTAATTAAAAAAATATTTTGTTTGTTGTCTATTACAATAAAAATATAATTAGCTTACTTTTAAAAATTGTTAGTATTATCACATACAAACATCAAAGTTATATAATTTTCGATTATTGACAACATTTTTATTGTTTTTTGTTACAATAATTATCGCTCTATTATAGATGTGATACGTGCTTTATTTTATTTTTATTATAGGAAAAATATAATTATTTTTTTTTGTTGTTTGAAAGTTTTGCATTCAGTAATAATATTTATTTTATTGATGATTCAAGTCTATATAGAAATATACCATATTATTATCTATATGTGTTATTATCAACAAATTATTGTCATAATTCCTAAATCATGAGTAAATTTTAGTAATATTGTAAATAAGCGTTTTTCAGATTACACCTTACAGACAGGTTCATATCCATAGAATATTGTTATATTTTAATATACTTATTATAATTTATATTTAAATATTAAATTTGATATGTGGAAAAATATTATGAATATTAATTATGTAACATAATTTGAATGCAAGCTATTGAAATAATTTTAGGTTAAAATTAATTATTATTAATTACGCGAAAAATATTCATAAAAAATTGCATATTTTGCTGTATACAATTTTTCAACAAATAATAGATCATTTCATCAACCTTATTAAATTACAACATTTCAGTGTATTATATAAATAAATATAATATATAAATAATTAATAGTACATTGTTGCATATGATAATAACTGTCTTTAGTTATTTTTAGTTGGGTACATATTTATATGAAAAAAAAACATTATATTACCGAGATAAAAGTTATCATATTATTACACACATTTCAAGAAATTATATTTTTATACATATGCATTTAAAATGATTGTATAGGTTAATAAATTACACTCGCACTCATACACACACACACACACACACACACACACACACACACACACACATATATATATATTTACGATACTTCGTATTTTTTTAACAGATATTAAAATTATATTTTTCATTATATCGAAACGCCGGCGATAATTTTATTTATATTCGTTAATGTTATTAACACATTTGATTAAAATTATTTCTAACCCTTTCTATGTTAGGAAATAAATCAACGATAATAATATTTGTTTTTTATCTAATATAATTATAATGAAAATAGTCTATTAAAAACATCATATAATATATACAATAATATTTATGAATATGGTATATAAAATAATTATGTAATTATATAAACAGCATTTATGAAAGTAAATGTTCTAATTTCAAATCTTTTAAATAAAAGGAAGTTAAATTTAACATAATCAATACATAAAATTTAGTTTTGTATTGAAATGTCAAAATTTGTTATTCAAAAAGAAAAATTAAATTCTATGACTAACATATTAATTATTTCAATGTTTATATTCTATAATATTTTAACCGCGAATATATTAATATTTATGAAATTTTTAGTAACCTTTCGTAGATTTAATAAAATATAGATAATCTATATTTTCTTGCAGTTCTAAAAAGTAAGTTAAAAAAAAACAAAAATTAAAAATGTTTTATTAACCTCTTCTTCCAATTATAGATATAGATCAAATTATGTAGTACACCTTGATTTTAATTTATTCCTCGGATTCATAATAAATTAATAATGTTAGATTAATTAAGCAGTATATTAGATAAATAAATAAAATTTACATCAAAGTTATGTATTATTTAAGCTTCTTTTTTATACGAATATTTCGAATGCCTAAATGTCAATATTGGTCAATATCGATATCTTATATGTAAAGTGACCATTTATGATTAGTTAACACACATATATTGATTCATATTATAATTAATGTGTGCATTGTATATTTTATACATATGAGAAATAATGTAGTATTTAATATAAAACTTGAAATGAATTCATATGAAACTCACCTAGTATATGGAAGAATGAGTCTTCTAATCTCATTGTTGAAGACAGTAGATAATCATTGCCTTCGACTTCACCCGGTATCATAACGTCGCTTCTCATTTCTTCATCGAAATGTTCACAAGAATACGGATACCTTTCGTGTATCATTCATGCAAATTGTACACGAAAAACGTTTGTTTTTTATATTTATAAAAAAATATATTTATGTATATTTTTATTAACATACATAAAATGCTAATTCAGTTCATGCACATTTTCCGAAGAAGGTCAATTATGTCCGATCATCTTGATCGATACTGAAAATTTTCGAAAAGAAAAAAAATTACTACGTCAAGTAATAATATATTAATTCGTAAATGCAAATATTCATTGCTAATCCTTGAATCAAATTAACGTCGTTTTATGTTATTATATTTTTTTTTACCTGTATTTATAATTCGATATTTTAGCAGAATATTTTATGAGTATATAAATAATTTATATTCGCGAATCATATGTAATTTGTAATTAATAATTATCTTGTAAGAGATAATAATAATAATTAAATTTAACGGCGATAAAATCAAATTTAGATAATTAAAAATGATTGATTATAGATAATATTTGACCACTTATAATAGTTAAAATTAAATAAAATAATAATAGTATAGAATATAGATTATTTAGTAAAGAAGATATATGAAAATACGAAAATAAAAATAATTTGCTTACATAAACAAGTTGGCGAATTTTCATATAGACTTCAATGAAAATTAAATTTGACGTATTTATTCTCTTTACATTTATTTTATTCCAACGATGCTAATTGAACAATTTTCGTATATACCAGATTTTCTTTATGGATATGGCCGTAAAATGTATTTATTTAATATTTTTTTTCTTTCGTTCACGAGATCGCTATCTGTATTAACGAGATCGTCATCGAAGATGATGATTCGGCGATTATTTTACAAAATAATAAATGTATTATTTTTATCAAATAATATATTACATTTACATTCGATATGTAAATAATAATTAATGTAAAATATATATTTTATGTATGTGTGTGTGTGTGTAAAATTGCACGCGAACAATGCCCGATCGACGGACAGCTGAGCGTCAACTGAACGCAGGCATTACGACGCTACCGTTGACAGTTGGTGTGTTAAATGTGAAAAGGGGGGATGTCAGGGGTCGTCAAGCGCGGTTCAACCACGTGGAAAATTCGCCGATTACGTAAGCAATGTAAGCAATGACTTGCGCGTATATGCAATGTGTAAAATAATAATAAAAAAATTACGAGGATAAAAATAGTTTTCTTATAATGCGTATTCTCGTTGAAATGTCGAGAATTAAACATGTATAATAAAAAATATTATATATATATATATATATATATATATATATATATATATATATATTCAAACGTGTATATTAAAAGAAAAGTTCGCATTATATTTATGACATATGCACGTGAAAGAAAACATAAATTTAAATGTATGAACGTTAATATCATATGTATCGTTTTAAAGTGAAATATTACACAAGTAATGAATAGACAACTATTCATTATATTTAATTCGAATGTTTACTAAACATATTTTTACAAGTAGAATTGTGATAATTTTTATAATTTAATGGTTAATGTGAAAACATTTATGGTTTTGTATTTATTAAATAAAATAATATTTATGTTATCTTTTAGATATTGTTATAATTTTTAATTTTTTGAAATTTAGTCATTAGAACTTTAAATAAATTTTGAAGTAAGTGTTAATTACTAAATTACTAAAAGTATTTTAAATTACAAAAAAAATATACTTCTGTCAAAATTTAATCCAAAAAAAGTGTCGTTAAGAAAAGCTTTATGATTTTTTGTACTATTGAAATGATGCATAATTTTGAATAGAAAAAAGGTTTTATATCTCTATTATAAAATTTCTAAAAAATATTTTTTAGTTGATAAAATGCTGAAACTTTACTGTAGACAAAAAACTGAAATCCGTCGAGTTTTTCAGAATTATTAATTTGCGTCGTCGTAAAAAATCACATTAATAATTACATATTATTTTCAGATTCTAGTTTTTTTTTAATACATAAATGGCTATCGTATATCTGCCGATTCATCCTTCAGATGATTTCCTGTTGAAAAAATATTTTTTTTATTGTACTATAACGTCATTTTGAAAGACACATTTAAGCCGCAATAGTTATTATATTGTCTTCAATTATATCAATAATTATTGTCTTTTGCGTTATGATCACGATGAAGAAAAAAAGTGTACGATATATTACAATGTCTTTTCATTCATACGCTGAAGAATATTAATAAAAATTATATACAAGGAATAAATTTAAAATAAACATTAGCAAAAACGCACGTAAGCGGGTATAAATATATGCGTATTATTAAATTTTAATACAGCAAAAAAAAAAAAAATACAACATGACGATCGAATATTTGTTCTTCGATAATTAGTAGATTCATTTAGTGATGACGATTTTAAAAATATTTAAATTTGTTAATATTTCCACGAATATTCTCGATGTAAAAATATAAATTTGTGAAGTAAAATTTTGGCGACATTGGATTTTATTTATCGTGAATAATAGTCGTTTCAAATCGTTATTCTTATATTAATAACTTAATAAACAAATTCATATATGTATTGTGTCGTGACTTTTTTTTCAAATAAATGCTCATCATCATTGAAATATATAAATTCGAAAATAGGAAAAAACATATTTTATATTGTTACGATCGTTATTTATGATATTTTTGTGTAGTTGTTAAGTATTGTAAACTAATTGATGACAATTAGTTTGACTTTTTTTGATAAAAATGATAAGAAATTTTATTAGAATTTTAATCTATTTTCATTAAAAAAAATACTTTAAATATTATTTATATGTAAAAAAAATACAAATAAAAATTGGTGGTGTACAAAATTCGCGTACTAATTTTATTTATATATCATATTCAAATCAAAGTTAAATATTTTAAACATTTTATAAATGAGAAAAAATAATATCTGAAATACGTAAAAAGTAAAATAATGTAATTTCCGAGAAACATTTTATTATTATTATTAAGTTTATATATATATATATATATATATATATATATATATATATATATATATATATATATATAAATTTTAAACGATATTGGAATTTTTAAAAAATTATATTTTCCTTTTAATGGAAAGAAAACATGATTTTTCCGCATTTGTATTGAAATTCCAAACGACAAAATATTCTCTACGGTAATTTGATTAATAATTTTAAAGTAAAATAATTATGAGAAAAACACACTATTTTAATCTCAAATCCGTTGTAACTTTTAGGTAAAAATAATTGATTTTTCCTTTTTTTGCAGATATGTTAAAAACATTTTATCAGCAATTACTAAAATTTATGTACAATATGTTGTCTAACGCCAAATTGGCAGATAATGCAAAAGTGATTAATCGATTTTAGATAATTTGTTATTAAATTTTATTACATGACCCGATGCTTCAGTGTTACTAACGCATTAATATTTCATCATATTAATTTTTAATGAATTTTAATATTTTCCAATTAAACTATTACTTGATTTGAATACATACTTTTTCAATATTTATTAGTATTTTAAAATTAAAATCACCATTATATTGTAAATGTTAAATATTTTATAATATCTGATAATTCAATTTATTGTCATAGTACACCAGAAGGTCAAATATTATCTATGATTTTATTAAATTTATATTATTATCAATTAGACAATATTAAAAATAGATCATATTAATTAATATAAATTAATCTTGAAAACAAACTAAGAAAGATATAAATGGTATTATAATCACGAAGAATGGAAAGAGTTATAATTAATTCCGATTTACGGTAATAAAAAAGGTGATTTTTATAAAAAAAAGAGACTTTGTTACAACTTAAATATTTTTTAAGTTTTTTTTTCACATTACTTAAATTTTTTATTGTATAAAAATATATTTTTATATTGTAAGAAAGTATCGAAAACCGAAATTATGAAAGCGTAATTACGGAAATGTACAATTTCTATATTTTTTATAACTTTAAAAATATGAAAATCGATAAGTTGAAGTACCAATGTAACCAATGGATTATCAAATTTTTCATATCTTAATTCTAATAACTTTATTTAGGTAATTGCGAAAAGTATGGAGATGAAATGTTATACTTCTTTTTAGTAATTTAAATTATTTAAAATAAGATTCTGCTGTATGATTTTGACAATAAGTGGAAATAAATAGTAAACTGCAGCTTCGTTTTAATACTAGACTATAATACATATTATACTAGTAGACTATACTTCGTTTTAATACTAGTAGACTATAATACATATTCAAGCTGCATATTTTCTTATATTTTAATAGTAATAAAAATCATTATAACTGTTTATATGCATGCTTTTATAAATATTTATTAACAGGTTAAAACCAGATAAATGAAAAAATGCTAATTAAAAAAAATATTTTCGATTTAAGAAACAAAAATAATGAATAATCTCAAGAAAAAAAATCAGTATCTTCCATCAATTTGTAGTTAGTATTTTATATTGATAATAATATAAAGTAGATAATACACTATCGTTATTATTTTCTTTTTTTTTTTAAATTAATCTTATATATCTGAAAACGCGAAGATAATATTTTTAACAAGAATATTTTTTTCGTTAATAATAATATATCATAGATTTATATCAATAACGTGAAGCTAAGTTCTCAATAATTAAATATAAAAAAACATCGAAAAACAGTCTTTTTTCATGTCGTTAATTATACATTATTCATGTTTTCATATTATGTTTCAAAAATTATGACCTTCTGTTCAATATGCTTTTAAAATCTATTTATATCATTTTAAGATTATTAAATAGAAAAAATCGTCATTTGTAATTATTTCTATTAATACATTTTTTAAAAGTATATACAATTTTAAAATTAATAATTTCATTCTATAGCTATTACCGTAGGTGGATGATTAACGAATTGATACAAAGAAAATATTTAACATATTATAGTATAGTATTTGTATATGTGATATTTATCTCATTATTTTACATTTATTTAATTTAATAATAAAAACGCACACCTGTTTATTGTGCGTAAATAGATATTGAAAACCTTCGTATTTAAATATGTAGTGTATTTCCTGTCATTATGCATTGATGTCAATCAAGTGATTTTTCCTATAGTGACTTTAAGTAATAAAAAAACACTAATGCATATTTCATCTGTTAAAAAATTATTAATTCTATAGAAAAATAAACATACATAAAATAGAAACCAAAATGTGTGTAATTTTTCGATTGGATTTCTTTCATAAAAAATTTGGATATAATGAGGGAAAAAAATGTTTTCTAAATAAGTGTTATATTTTTTGAAAATAAAAAAAAATGATTTTTACGTTTAAAATATCAATCCTGAATTTTTGACACAAATTTCAAATATTTTACAAAGATTTATATTATTACAACCAGAAATGCTTAACATTAATTGTAAGTATTATGTTATATGGATTTACCATATACATGAATTAGTTTTTCAATAAAAAAAATATGTTTTGTTGCTAATGATCAAAATGTTAGTTTAATTGTTTTTTAGTATTTTGACATGAATGATAATGAACATCTATTTTCTAAAAATATTTGATAAAAACGATGATCTTTTGATTTTTTTATTTTAGTGTTCAAATTTAACAAATATAATAATTTTGTAAATAAATTCTATAAATCATAAATAAATTTTGTTATTATTTTTTAATTAAAAAACAGAATAATGACAATATATTTCGAATAGTTTAATTGATTAAACTATTATATTTGAATATTCGAAAAATTGTTATTACGCTTATTTGACATGTTTTTATTATTTTTATTTCACTTCTTCCATAAGCAATATCTGATTATTTAAATTAAGAAAAAAATAAAAAATCGCATTAATAAATTAATGAGGAAAAAAAACATATCCGATTAAGTAAGTTCATTATAATAAGACGGCGGCTATTAGCTAATATCAATGATAAACCTTACTTATTTCTATAAAAAGAGTAATAATCACACAAAACAAATATACTGTAGTGTGTATAAAAATATTTACTTTTTATTTTATAATCGTTTTTAAATTTATTTTTTAATCATTTTAAACATTGTAGAAAACAAATAATATATTTGAATATTGTTCTAAAATATTTGATCGTTGATATTTCGTTTTCTTCAATATAATATGATTCGATATTATTATCATAAACATATAACTTCTAGTAGATTCTTTTAATTGGACGAAAATAAATATTTTTTATTTTATTATAATATTATATATTGAGATTCATATAATTGCGCCTAATAAAATGAATATAAATATACAACATTAAATGCGTTGTTTTATTAGCACACCGTGAATACGTGGTTATTTCTTTCCATTTTTTTTTGACGCTGTTAATTTACAATTTTTGGAAAGTGTCAAAACGATAATGATGATAATCACGATAGTAATAATAATTTATTCAGCGATTATATACGTATTGACTGGAGAAAATTATACGATCGCGCACACAAATGCGCTTCAATAAAAATCGTTTATGCGATAAATCATCGTTTTCATAAATTATTCAAAAGGTGACAAATAATACGAAATAATAATAAAAAAAATGAAGGATAAAAATTTTATACGATTATATACATACACACGTGTGTAAGAATAAAGTGTTCGCAATTGTATATAATCGAATGAAAATTGTTTTAAATTGTTACCAGTTGACATGCAAACAAAAAAATATGCAATAGACTTTAAGAACTATCGACATTACTTTTTTCTTTACGTGTTAATACCTTATTAAAATATTTAATCAGTAACTCAAAAAATCGTATCGGTTATGAATATTCATTAATTTCACGATATTTAATATTATATAATAGTTTGAATAAGTTGCTTCTAATGGAATCTAAATTTTAATATTTAAAATCCTCTCAGAACATTGAAAATAATTTGTTAATAATTAAATAATCCATTATTATTATTATTATTATTATTATTATTTTCCTGCCTGCATTTTATTTGAAGTTGATCTTCTTTCCTTATTTATATTGGTAATTATTCATTTTTTTGAAATGAAAATATCAATATAAGAATATTTATTTTTATTTTTTTCTTAAGTTTATATAAATATCTTTATTTTTTAAACTATTGAACCCTGTTTAATTTGCAAATAACAAAAAAAAAATAAACTATCGAATGTTTACGGAAAATATTAATGATTTTTTTAAGCAGTTTACCTCAAAAATATAAAATTGAATATTGCACAATAATAGTGCTTTTTATTATGATTTCTAATTGGGTGCCAATGATTTCGCTTGAATTCTATTTCTAAACAATAACAATATTTTACAAATTTATAAAAATATTTAAAAATACCGATATTTTTAAACAATAATTTTGAAACAAAATATAAAAAATATTTTTATTGTTTTCGTTGAATAAAATTATATTTTTCTTTTTTTCTTCAATATGATTTTTCACTATTTTTTTTCTAACACTAATCACATAATATTGTCATGGATTATGTTTAATGTTTTTTTTCTTTTGAAAAAATGAAAAATGTTGATGTCGAAAAACAAAATGATGGTTTTTCATCTTTACCATTTTTAAATTAAATTTATATTAAAATTTTTTAAATTAAATTAAGTTAAATCGCTATATATTTTTTAAATATATTTTTAGATGATTTTTTAATCTACCAAAATATAATAATTTATAGATAAGTATGTGTGAAAAATGTTTTTTAGTTGTAGCTATTTATAAAATATATTAGATCATGATTTGATACTCGAAGTCATTGTGTAATTAATTATTATAATATTTATATAGTTAACTGTGAAATAAATGAAATTGATATAATGATAATGAAATATAAATTTTTATAAATAATGTATATGGGTATCAGAATTTTAATAGTAAAATTTCTTCCATTATATATTTTCGTTGAAAATACCAGAATGTCGGAAAATTAAAAAAAATATTTTCGGAAATAAAAATACCAGAATGTCGGAAAATTAAAAATAGTATAAAAAATAATAATTGAAATCACTAATCTTTCAGATTTAAACCTTTTTTTTAAGAGCGATTGATTGATTTTTTTATTGAAAAAATAACTAGTAATGGTACCATCTTAACGATTTTATAAAATAAACAGATTGAAATAAAAAAATGTTATTTAAATTACATAAATAAAACAAATCATAACAAAGAATATCTTAACAATTTTCATTTTGCATTGAGCAACTTTATCCGATAAAATATATTAAAATTCAAACTAAACAATTAAAAATTTCTATTGAATTTTTAATTGTTATAATATTTTTTTTAAATGTAAAAATAATAGTTTATTTTTTCTATAACACACACATGTATATATATATATATATATAAACATATATATATATATATATATATATATATATATATAAACATATATATATATATATATATATATATATATATATATATATATATATATATATATATATATATATATTAGCAATGTGCATTGAATGTACTTCGACACATTATTATTATTATTATTATTCAATTTCAACATACGATTGTTAATTTAGGAGTGATTAATATATAAAATTTTAATGAGCAAACGATTTGCTAACGAGAAAACGAAAATTGTTTTGCGTTTTTGTAAATGAAAAATGAAGATATTTTAATGTATACGAATGTAATATATAACATAATTTTACGCGCTTTGTTTTTAAAAATTATGTGTGTAAATAAATGTATTTAAAATAGAAAAAAAATGTACTACATGCGTGTATAGATTTTGACTGTTCTTAATTAATGCTAAATATAATATTAATTTCATTAATCGTTTTGTTGTGAAATACATAGTGTTTGATTATATATTACTACAATTATGTTAAATATTATAGTGTTAAATTGAACTAATTTTCAAGAAATATTTATTGTAAAATTTTAAAATCACATAAAATTATTTAAATTCAGCTATACATATTTTGGTTAATAATATTATCATAAAAAGAGATTAAAAATATTGTTAATATCATAAAAACTGTTATATTTGTTAATTAAATTAAAAATAAATTCTACAAATATATATACCATATATATATATATATATATATATATATATATATATATATATATATATATATATATATATATATATATATATATATATAACTTAGTATAGTAACGTAATATTTAATTGTAATAGATTTTATAAGTACACATATAACAAATTTTATAGTACTACGATTTATAAACATCACGCTATATATATTATATAATAAAAAAATATCATAAATATATAAAAAGCAAGAATCTAATTACTAATTTTATTTACAATAATTTGAGAGAGAGAGAGAAAGAGAAAAGTAGATAATATAATTTGATATAAAAATGACTCACCATAATAAAACAATTGAAAGATGCATTTTTAAAGGAAACAAATTACATGGTCATAAAAAATAATAAAATATTTCACACTATTACCAAACACACACACACACACACACATATAATATAAATGAATATTTATTAAATAATGTACATACCGTTAAGTTCAAGTTCTCCTTCATCTTTCGGTATTATAACGGATGCTTTACGATCTTCGTAATCTTCTGAATAGATATTGTTGAAAACGCACGATATATCCATATCGATGGGGGGCTGATCACCATCGGAGAGGGCTTCACCATCTTGAGCATCTACTTCCATCGTGACGGTGAGTGTCATACTGATGACAATATTTCGCCCCTTGGCCCCTTCAGTTATACGATAATGTTATCGCTTTATGCGGACCGCCCTTTATGACACTGTATAATTAACATTATTAAAATTTATAAATTTAAATATGTTATCAAATATACTCATAACATACAAGTTGTTAATTCTTCGAAAATCCTACCTATTATTATCTATAATTAATGTATTATAACAAAATTAATATATCCATAAAATAGTTTACAGTAGTTGAAAATTCTAATTAAAAAATTTATGAATCTATTATTTTAAAACTATCAAGAAATTCAATGATGTAACATTTTCTTAATAGAAAATAATTTAAATTTTTTACTTATATATGTAATAACTATGAATAATATAACTTTAAAAACACGTCGGCCATATTTGAAATCAAATGACTAACGTAAGAAACGTTAAAAAGTATTGTTTATTAGAAACAAAAATATTAAAAAAAATAAAACAAATGAATATTTTTCGAATTTAATATATAAAAGTATATAAAATATAGGGCATTTAAAATTAATAACCATTATGACATCATAATAGATAATTATATTTATAATAAAATATGATATTTCATTTCCATATTTGTCTAAAAAATATGTACATATATTGCATTACACACACACACACACACACACACATACACACACACACACACACACATATATATATATATATATATATATATATATATAATTGGTTAGAATAATTGTTATCAGATAATTAATATTATTTATAAATAATACTTTTAAAAATTTTAATATTTTTTTGACTTTTAGAAAATAATTTCATCTGTTATCAATATATTTTATAAATATTTCTTTATTATTTAAATGTATTTGAGAAATATATTATTTAAATTTATTAGAAAATTTTATATATATATATATATATATATATATATATATATATATATATATATATATATATATATATATATATATATATATATATATATATATATATATATAAAGATAAAATGAAAATTTTTATTCATGAAAAAAAATAAGAGTGAATTAAATATATTTTTCAAAATTTGTTAATGTAAACGAATAATAGTATAAAATAATGGCATAGAAATCAAACATTGTTTATAAATAAATAGAAATTGGTTAAAACTTAAGGACATGCGGAGATATTTTATTATATCATATATCAATAACAAAAATACATATTGATATTATTAATTCTGAAATATTGATTACTTTAAATAAATAAATTATATTTCATAATCATAATATTGTGTACATAGTTAAGATAAAGAATATTTCTTAATGTATACATTACAATGACTGAAATATGTTCAAAACGAATTAAATTTTTGATATTGAAACTTTCTGTTTTAATGTTAAGCTTTTCAAAAAACTTTCAAAACGATGTATTACTTAAAAACCTACTTAAAAAAACCTTAAATAATAGTGTAAATAATATTTAAAGATAATTTTTTGAACAAATAATTTCTAACCGTTTTAATAAAAACAAAACTCAAACATATAATATTTATATTTTATTATCGTAATGTTATAATATTTTACAATACATATAATATTATGTATAAGTAACAATTATTCTCAATAAGGATTAATATTTAGTATAATTGCGTATATTATTACAGTTTATTACATCCGGATAAAAATGATTTTCTGAGACAATTCAAGTTGTAATTGTATTTTTTTTAATTCGTTCTTATATCATAATTTACGAACGGAAAAGTGTCATATTTAAA
This sequence comes from Leptonema lineaticorne, assembly GCA_024500535.1. Taxonomy (NCBI): domain Eukaryota; kingdom Metazoa; phylum Arthropoda; class Insecta; order Trichoptera; family Hydropsychidae; genus Leptonema; species Leptonema lineaticorne. The sequence continues at coordinate 2,935,008 of JANIJI010000003.1, forward strand.
GTTAATCAGTTATAAAATTACTTGATATTTGGTAAATATATTTAGTGTCAATGTTAACATCACAATTATTACTATATTATATAGAAAAACCATGACCTAAGTTGACTTTTCAATGTCTTAATTCATTTTTACATATTTATTTTAAATAAATATTTAATTATTTAATATCTACTATTGTATTTTAAAAATATATATTCTTGGTTCGTTTGTGTTCAAATCTAAGAAATTTAGATAGAGGTTTAAGTTATTTATTTAGTTTAATATAATAAGTAAAATATGTATGTTTATAATTTATTAAATAATTAAGATATAGATTATAAACAATTAATTATTTCAATATTTTTATGTAAATTTTTGTAATTTTTTTTTATCGATTAACAGAAATGAATTAATAGATTATGATTAAAAATATTTTTTATTGGTGGTAAAAATAATATTTAGTTAAGAGGAATTGATTAATAACATAAGGTTTTCGTTTGGATTGAAAAATGAAATAAAATTGCAAATATTAAATATGTAAATAAGACCAATTAAAATATAATGAAAAGAGTTTTAAAAAATGATAATACAACTTATCTTGTGTTAAATAGATAAAGATAATTAATAAACGTGTGAATAAGAAATACTTTATTAAATAAATAGTTTTTAAAAATTTCGTTTTTTTCAGGTTAATTTGTTTTAAATGATTTTTATAATATAAATAAAATATATTGTTTTTATTTTTTTAAATAGTAAACTGACATCTATGTATATAATAAAAAAAATAAATTACGAATGCATTTATTATAAAGTTGACCAAAAGATGTCTCAATATATTTACCATACGAAATGGAGGGGGTTAACGTCAACCGGCTACTCACGGTGCAGGCGCCATATGAGCGCCAGTTGCGGTTGCGGTTTGTCGCGATTGGGTGCGTTTCGGCGATGCGTTAATCGATAAATCCGCGGGTGAAATCGTTCGATCGTTCGCAATGCCTTGGCTGGGCGAGGGCGTCCGACTTCCCGTGCCCAGTGCCAGATTCTATTTGGCGGTGTCGACGGTGCTGGTGGCCGCGTCTCTATATCACGCCATCACTGTCACTGAAGATCCTCGATGGCGTTCCTCGTCCACCTCGTCTTCAGCCGCCGTTTCGTCTTCGTCTCCGTCGTCGAATTCACCGCCGACGATAATGGCGGCGTCTCCTTCTAGGACGTTCGCCAAGAGAACCGCTGAAGTCGCCTCGTTCATGGTTCAGGAACCGGTCTGCGTCTGGGTCAGTATGATAAACCTATCACCCCAACCCCTATATGCATTGCTCTTTTTTTATTATATCATTTGCGTGAACGCGCCTAATCCTGGCGTATGTCACGTTTTTTATTTATTTATTGTTTATGATGAAGAAGTATGTCAAAAGAAGCTACGCCCTTTTTGTATGAACGTAATGAATTTTAGTACAATATATCATAATTAACGGTTTATATCGCTCTAACTTGAACCGATTTCGGTAACATATTGTTTAATCGGTTCTGTGAAAAATGTCAATCGATCACATTTTGCACAACGCCTTCATGAAGTTCTATTAATTTTTTTCGATAAATCTATATATATATATATATATATATATATATATATATATATATATATATATATATATATATATATATTGTAAAAATTTTGACCAGTTTATATTCAAAACAAATATATTTTTTCTGAAACTATTTCAGCAACCGAAACAATTTTATATGATTTTGGTATTTTTCATATAATTTATTAAAATGAGTATTAATTAATATTAATTCAAATTCATAATCGAGATATGTGATATTACAAAATTCTTAAAATATATGAATTTTATATATTATTTTACATAGTATTATTATCTTATGTTGTAGAACTTTGTCCAAACTGAATATCAATCTCACCTACTTTAGGTACTAAACTAAACTGTGAATATGCAATACTAAATATTATAGTTATAAAGCAAATTTTTAATATTTAAAAAAATATACACGAGTATAATAATTTTAATTAATGGAAATATTTCTAAACATATATACCAATTTATTTATATACAATTCATTTTATCAGTAAATTTATAATTATTTTATTAATATATTTATTTCAACATCCAATTAGTTTAGTTTATTAGAAAATGTTTTTGTTCGTTAGATAAGATAAATTTTGATAATATCATTTATCTCTTTACCAGATCTGCTTTTTAAATATACAATAGTTGTATAGTTACCATAAATTAAACTAAGCCATCAATCAAAGGAAATAACTATTGAAAAACTGTTACGATATAAAAATGTATATAATAAAATATAATTATTAGCTATAAATAAATGCATTTTTTTAACTATTCAAAAAAAACTGTTAATCAGAACTTTCGAATAAATTTTTTATTATGATTTTTCTTTTTTAATTTTAGTAATATTTTTACTTTCTTTCATACATTTACATATTAATGTAATATTATCAAAAATGGGTTAAGTGCGCAATCTAGTTTCAGTGCTAAGTACATATATCGCGTACATTTCATTAGATATGTGGTTAATCAAGTTTTTATTTAACCACTTCATTTCTTTGAATTTAGGTTAGTGCAAGTTAATTTAAATAACTCTTTTGTTTGTATTGAAAAGATTTTTTTATATATCTAAATATAATATTAAATAAACGATATTTTGATTAGGAATCGCTAATTTTGAAACATCACAAATCTATTTTCTCTTCTAACACGTGTTAACTTAATTAAACAAATTAAAAATATCATGTAATTTTTTTGTGGTTTTCTATTAAGAAAATTTTATCTTTATAAATCATTTTCGATATTTTTTACATAAATTAATTTTATATCCTTTTTTCTTTCAACACTAGAAATTAATTATTTCATTTAAAACGGTATTATTGCTTTTTACTGCAAACTGTATATAGATATTTTTGCCAAAAATTGATATAACCAATTTTGTTATATTAATATTTAGTAATTTCCGTAAAAAGCAATTCTTTTATCCTCGTTATTTGATTTTTACACAGTAATCGGAAATAGATTTAACTTAGTTATGATTAAAAACCAAATTATATGAATGAATATTTTATAAATAAAATTTACCTATTTACATTAATAAATATAGTATAAAAATATATAATTTCTTATTGTTTCAAAATTGTATTTAGTAGGAAGTATTTATTTAAATGTGTTTAAATCAAGAAATTGATGATTTTCAATTTTGAAATTACACATTTTAAACATCACACGATTAAATTATAAAATATATTATAACGATTATTTAATAGTTACGAGCATATATGTAGTTTAGCAATATCAGGAAATAAAGTGTAAACATTTTGTTGCAATAACCTTGTCTTATAATTGCGTTTAAAGACTTATTAAGAGTTAACCTTTTACATAAAATACGATAAGTAAAACCAGTATGGATAATTCAAATTGAACAAACGTGTACACATATTTATTAATATTTTTCCAATTTTTACATTTTATTGACATTTAACATTAGCTTTCAAATTATGATATATATATATATATATATATATATATATATATATATATATATATATATATATATATATATATGTATATTAAATATTTAGAAAAGATATTGACTTTTTATTTTTGTACTTTTGTCAATTAAAACATACTCTAATGTTTTTTATATAAAATTTTTTAACAAAAATAGATGTCAGTTACAAATGTGTTTTTAATTACAAAATTCTCATAATTATCGCTTATTTATACAATAAATTGTTATTTTCTAAAATTGAGCTTATTGTATAAGTCTATGTTTTTAACATGTAATTCATTTCATTTATATATTTTTGACATAAATTTTTTAATTAATAATTTCCGTAACACGATTAACATTAAATTGATTTTTTTCTATTTTTTTACGTATGGTAAATGTATTGTAATTATATTTCATATCGATTTAATAATATATATGTTTTTTTTATATAGCACTCCTGTTGTTTTATATGAAATTTGAAAAAAAAACCTGTCGATATATATATATATATATATATATATATATATATATATATATATATATATAGTTTACGTGTACGTCACGTAAAGAGACTACGTGACTGAAGTCAAATTCGTTCTTTTTTCTATTCTTTTCCTTATTATTTCGTGTTTTTTAAAATGTTATACTTCAAGAATTTTATCGATTTTTTCATTATGGAATTATTTTATTATTCTGATGTTTTTTAATTACAAATTATACTAAATAATATATTATTAAAACAAAATGACGAAGTTAATTGCTTGTAGAAATTTTTGACTTATCTTCTTAATTATCTATCTCTTTTTCATACTTTTTGTATTGAAAAAAGAAATACAAATATAATACTTACACAGTTTAAATTTGTAACTAAATTTCTCGTAAGTCATTAGATTTTTATACATCGTTATTTGAATAAAATAGAAACCTGTGTTTTTTTATCTAATTCAAATTTATTATATAAATTACTATATAATAAATACTAATTTAGAATATTTTCAATAATTTCATACCAATTTTTTATCTAACATATGTTATATTTTTATCTGATTTTTAAAGAACAATATAATTTATAATTATATGTCGTTTTATATTTTGGAATTTATTATATTTTTATTTAAAATCAATTTTATAAAAGCTTTACAATAACTGCAATTTTTGCAGCCATCGTTTTAGGAATTAAAATTTGTTGCGTCAACAAAATCGATATTGCGCCATACTGTTGCAATTCTAAATAAAATATTAATATATTAAGTACTTGTTATATTTTTATGATTTATTATATCTTATTGTGTTTTATTTGTTTGAATTAATAATGTCTTAATATATAAAATGGGCATATTGCGAACTATAATGTATGTTAACGTTCCATGATATTATTTTTTATATATTTAATTTCAAAAAGATGATGGAAAAATAAAATTATATTTTTATCATTTTTAATTAATCATTTGTGACTGTTAATGCTTTTAATTACATATTGAGAATAGTTTGATATCTGATAACGTATAAATTTTCGTTTCGTTTTAGATTTAATATTACAAATATATATTTTAAAATTATTTGAAATTGTGATATTGTAAATCGAATTCTATAAGTTATGAAAACATTTATTAGTTATATCGTGATTATACTACATATTTGTTATTTATTGAATTTGCGATCTAGAATTGTATTTTAAAATCTTAAAAAATGAAAGTCAATGATAACCTTGAACTTAATTATGAAATTATAAAATTTAATACTTCTCATTAGAAAAAAATTCTACATAATAATGGTTTTTATGTAATACATGTTAAATATTCATAAATGTATATTTTATTTTTTTTATATAAAAAAACAGAATTCTAGAGTATATTCTAGAATATAAAATATTTACATTAGTATTATTTAAATATTCATATCGTCTTATAAATAATTTTCAATTATATTTAAATTGATTTCACATTAATAAAAAAATATATGGTATGTAATAAAAAAAGGGATTCATATTAAAATTAATTTTTAAATCGCCATAATTTAATTTCAATGTTTTCTCTCTTCTTTGTTTTTTAAGTCACCATAATCATATTTAATACTTGATCCGATTATTCGAAGGTCACATTTTGTGAACGTGTACGTTTACGTGCCAATTTATTCTAATTATTTATTAGCTTACACTTTTGCATTTTAAGGCGTAAATTGACCTTAGTATACTTGAATCACTTTTTTCTGCCCTTTTTTTTTACCGGTTGTCCTTTATTAATACAATCCACACGCATATGCCGTGTTTGTTTAGATTTTATCATAATTATCGATCGATACACTTTTATATCACATGTTAATTAGAAGCACTAATTCATTCTAATTTATAATTTAGTAAAGTAAATATAGGTCATTAATATACGAATGATTTAACTCAGAATACGTTTGATTTTTATTGTGAAAATTTATTTAATATTTCGAATTTTTTATCTCTATTTTTTTTCCTATAAAAAATAAATCATTTACTTGTGTTATAGTTTTTAAATCGTTATTTTATATTTTTTTCGGCATTATAAAAAATATTGATAAAAATTATTCCATAAAATTGAGAATCTTCAGTGTTGTATAATTTATGATTATTTTTTAAATTTTATATTGTTTGTTTTAAATATTTCCTGTATCTTTTTAGAGGTAAAAGAAGAAGACGTTTGATTTGTATAATTAATATATTCGAACCAAATTAGTTGAATTTTTATGAAAATTTTATGAAATTATTAAATACTTACTCATTTTAAATTCACTCTTCAATATTTATATTATAGATTAGCATTTGAGAAGAAAATGCTGACGAAACATAACCTTAACTTTATTATATAATGCAAATTTATTACGTAATTTTTATGCAGTGGCTTGATTTACAGATTATTTGAGCGTGCCTTTCGTTTTTCGACTTTTATTTTAAATAACGCAATAAAAAAATCGACATCAATTTTAGAAAAAAAAATAGTATTAAAAATCGCATTATCATTCGTTCAATTACTGTTTTCAAAGATTCAATTCGGTCGAAAGGAAAAATTTCAAAAATATTAATTGATGAAAAGGTACCAAATTTGTAACGTAAATTGTTTATGTAAATATTTTCAACTGCTTCTTCTGTTAATTAATCCTTAAATATTGACATACTTTATCTCGTGTTTCTTAATACGTTTTATTTATTAAATATGTTTACTTTAAAATTTATTTATTAAAATTTTTCTTAGTATTTTTTCAAAATAAAATAAATATTTTGTAATTAAATTTCTTTCTTAGAAATAATAAAATGTTAGATATTTCGCTTTTTCATTACCGTGACTTGATTTAATCCCTGACCTATTTTAAAATGTATTCCCAATATTTGTCATAATATTTTATTTCTTATTAATATTTTTTCTAAATGGTGAATTCAATTTTTATTAAATATTACAATACCTTTTATTTACAATATATATTTTAGTAATGTATTAAATTGTTCTAATTTCTATCCATTCTTTTTTTGACATACGTTATTTTCTGACGATTATATTTATTTGCTTTTTTATTCTTATTGTTTAAAGAGATTTATAAAGTATATCTACTTCTAAGACCAATTAATTTGTAACACATGAAAATTGAAAATTTATGTATTATTTCTTTTTTAAATGTTAAATACCTACTATTTTTTAATATATATATATATATATATATATATATATATATATATATATATATATATATATATATATATATATATATATATCTGTGTATTTTTCAAATAATAGAGTACTTTTAAAAATAATTATATATTAAAAAAAACTATGATAACCAAAAATATTTTTATATGGATATTTATTTATAATTGCATTGTATGATTAGACTTATATTGTATTTACAAAAATTACATTATATACGCATCATCGGTATGTTTGTTTGTTTGCGTATAACGTTTGCATTTTTTTTTCACAAAGTGCAAACATTTTACAAATAGATTATATATACATACTTATTTCATATCGCAACACATTTCGTTATAACTGCGCAGTTTTCAGGAATGATATTTTTTTTATTTTTTCAAAAATATCGTAAAATTCGCGTTGTTTTGATTTTTATTTTTATTATTATTATTATTTAAAAACAGAAAATTAAATTCTACACTATGCATCTCTGGCTTGTTTACAAACGGGCGTATTATTTTTGTCTTATCGTTTAAAAATATATACCGATGATGTCTCGGGCGTGTTTATTTTGGACTTGTGACGAACATTGTCTAGATATGAAAACTCACGCCACATATAATATTATCATCACATTTTGATTACGGCGACTACATTGTATTGTATGTTAATAATAATAATAATATATTATATCATACGTTAAATTAGAAATTATACGATGGGTATTTACTCATCGTTTGCATAATATATTATTAAAAATTACGATAATTTTATTTAAAAAAAATATTCTTTGTGCACGTGTCTATAATGAATATAACTTTATATAGCGTATAGAGCTGGCGACTCGATTCATTAGAAAATAAATTGACATTGGGAATCTTGAAACAGACCTTGACCTCTTTATAACTGTCACACTATTGATTTTTTCATGATATTATGTCAAAAATAATTAATAATGATCATTTGTGATTTAAAATCTGTTATAATATAAATTTTATTTGCTTTGTCATATAATATACTATATTTCATTTCGTTTACTTAATAATTAATTAGAAAGTATCTTAGTCATTATTAATGGATTTTTAATTTTTTTGGCCACTTTTAAAAAATCTTATAGTGAAAAAAATTCATATTTTTTGTCTTCTGCATTAAAGATTTATATATTATTCAAAGAATGAACATTTTTATAAGTGCATTTAAATTTTCCAAAAATGTTGTATATAATATATTATGAAACTTGTTTACTTATTAATAAGGTAAATTATTATTATAAAAAAATAATATTTCAGTGATTATAATATTATGATTAGTTCGTGACCGTATTTAAGCTTTTTAAATTGTTTTTTTTTTGTTAATAAACTAATAACAAAAAAGTAAGACTATAAGTAATGATTTTCAATTTTTTACGTTGTACAAATACAACGGATTTAAATCCATTAATAGAAAATTTGATAAAATCTTGACCATGAAAAATGTTACCAGAAAAACAATACGAGTCGAAAATAGTTACCTGTGAAACTGGTGTGTATAATGAAACAGCTTTATTTAGAAAGTTAACAAACAGAAAAGCTATATTTTTAGAATTATATGGCATTTTTTGTAAATTATATTGAGAAAAAAATATACTTTATCTTATAATTTCATATAAAACAACTTTAAGTTGACATCTCATAAAACTACTAATAAATATATTTCAACGATTTTTTATTTAGTCATCAGGCCATTTACCTCATAATGAAATTATGTGTCCGTTTTTTACTTTCACTTTTTTAATTTTTAATGTGGATACAGCGAGTCACTTTCTTGAATATATATTTTATAATATTTGTGTGTGTATTTATCTGAAGATAATATTTATTTTTTATTTGATTGTTAAAATTGATTATGTTTTTTTATCTGTAATTTTCATCGTCTGGATTTTTTTGTTTGTTTTGATCACTTTGTAAACAGTTAAAAAATTTGAAAATATGATAAATATCTTCCACAGTTTTCAGATTGATTACCAAATATTATGTTAAAATGAAACTAAATGTGTTTTATGTTAACGTTTAGAATAATATCTAAGTAAATATTAGTTTTACAAAAAATTCATGTTCATAATATATATAATCTTATATTTTTTTATTCTAATTTTTACTATATTAAAATTTATTTATAAAAATTTCAGGTGTTTCCATATAAATTATGGAAATGTAAATTTATTTTTATCTATATTAATAATACATTTCATAGTTATTTTAATAATATTTTCGAAACTCACTGATTCTAAAATATATATAAATATTTATTTGCTTTTTAAATATATTTTATTTATGCATATTGACATATTATATAATGTTTACCAACATTTCGAATTTAAACCTTGACTCGATTATCACTCACAAATTCATTATATATATATATATATATATATATATATATATATATATATATATATATATATATATATATATATATATATATATATATATATATATATATATATATATATATATATGTAGTTTCTTAATTATATAAATCAGTTTCAATTTACATATATATTTTTATTAAAATTTAAAATTTGTGCATATTCAAATTTATACGGAAGTGTAATTTTTTATGACCTTTTTGTAATAAAAATAATTTACATTTTTTATAAGAAAATGAATTCGTATATTAAGATGAATATTTAGTATTATATCAAAATCGCAATTTTAAAATATTCATGTCATTTAAAATATATATATATATATATATATATATATATATATATATATATATATATATATATATATCTTTTACAGTTCAAATATCTTCTATATATATTTTTTTTTTCATTTTATGTTAATAAATAATTAAGTTTTATTTTTATGATATTTTAATTTCATTAGTGACTAAGTCATACGATAATTATTAAATATGAAATTGCGCTACTTATTTTTGCCACAAAACAATTTAAAAATTATTTCTATCACATTTATTATCTATTGATCACACTTTATAATTAAATAATTTAACTGCCGTTATTATTTCAATAATGTGATACTTCTTTTTATAATAAAAGTAAGAATGTTCATATCCATTTTTATTATTAACTATTGTAATTATTTCAATTAAATGATCGATTTGGAAAAAAATACTTTTATATAAAAGCTAAAAAAAAGAGACGTTCAAATTTATAATAATAAATTTATGTTTTTTTTTAAGATTTTTTTAATTCGTAGAATATTGCAAAAAATATTTTTTTTTTAAATTTAAAAATGAATATTTAATTGCGTCATTTTAGCGTTAGTGTGCCTTTAAACTCTTAAAAAAATACAGTAAAATTTAAATGGGGCCGTACTAGATTCATATTACAGTTAGTCTTTGGATTCCTACCGGTTTGTTGTTTTTTGTTGTTCTTCTTTAGCTTTATTTTATCTGAGACGATTTTTGTTAACTTTCACTTTGACCGTTCCATGTCTGTTTTTTTTTCGTATTGTAACTTCTCGATTAAACTACTTATATTTATATATATATATATATATATATATATATATATATATATATATATATATATATATATATATATTTAGCTGTTTTCCAGTATTCTTAGTTTATTTTACCTTTCGAAAATTGTTTTATTCGTTACGAAATCGCATTACATTGCATAGTGTATTGTTGCATATGTATAATTTATTTTACTTGTATGTTAATCAAAATTTATATATCAAAAATTGTTAATATAATAATTTTAAAATAAAAATTACATCAAATTATATATAGTTATTTAGATATAATAAGTTTGAAAAAAGTTAATACTTTATATGTTAAAATATTAAAAGTAAAATATCTTATTTACAAAAAATTTAACTATTTCTAATAATATTTTTTTATGAATATTGATAAATTTCGTATGATATTTAAAAGACTAAAAACTACTGTTTAATTCATTTTTAATTGGAAACCAAATATGTATATGTAGCAACGTAAGAAAAATTAATTTTAAATTCTTATTCCTTCTATTAGAAAATCGATTTTACAATGGAAATATGATATATAACATAAAGAAAAATGTAAATTATTCTTTGGAATTTCGTATTTACGGAAAATAATTATTATCGATTTGAAGTTTATAAGTAGTTTGCATTGTTTTGTTATATATGACCTTGTATTTTAAAATATTCTTTGCAAATTAGTATTATTTATTCGGATTAAATTCATTTATGAATGCACCTCGATGAAGTGGTTTATAATAATTATTGAACGGAAGTGGAATTAGCAATTTAAAATATGCTAATGTGTTACATTTTCAGATAGTTATTTTTCATTATTTTAGAATATCCTTTAAATTATAATTAACTATCGATTTATTTATAATATATTTATGTGCATTCTAAAATATGTTTGATTATATAATTTTGGAAATGATAATTCAAAATAGTTTTTATTTTTCGTTGTAAACATTGTTATACGAAATTATTTGTAGGTAAATATTTATAATATTAAAAATAACCAATGTGAAATTAAAATTTACACTGGTTTCACGCTGGTCTCATAAAATTAATTTCACATAAGTTACATTGCCTTTAAAATCTAATATATTAGTAATTAAAGTCTAAAATACATTTTTTGCTTAAATTAATAATTATAAATACTATAATCATTACAGTAATAAAGTAATATATAGCTAGCTACAAAGGGACCAAATACTCATATCTTAAATAACCTGGTGAAGGTGAAGTAATTTAATCATTCAACCAGTAAAAGAAATACTTTTAATATTTCATTATTAATATAATTTATTTTTATAGTATATGAAATATACAATTATATATTATATTATTTCAAACGTTTCTAAATCGCGTTATATACTTTTCATTTATTTGTATTATAGCAGTAAAATTTTGCATGTTTCTATAGCTACAAGTAATCATTATATTTTATTATGTTTACATTATATATATATATATATATATATATATATATATATATATATATATATATATATTTCACAACATTGTGATGACATTTGAACCTCTATTGTTGACCGACACGCGATCCTAATTTACTTTCAACGTTTAAAAGCGATTTTCTGTTGAAAATTCGCGGATAGAAGAAAATGAAATAGAAAAAAAATATATAGTACGCACGCGGCATTCGTGGAAATTGAAGAATTTTTCAATCGATTTGAAGTAAATATTCATTTTTTTTTTCAACATCGGTACTTACTAAAGTAATATAATAAGATTTTTGCCGCATTGGCGTCGGATTTGCCGTTTGAAGCTACGACGTCGATATTGCGACTTTATTCGTCTTGGTTCATTGCCAGAATAATATTAAAAAAATATATAAAGAAAAAAAATAAAAATTACGTACATACAAATACATAAAATAAGTAAACATATTCATTCTAGTGCATATTATGTATTACAAGAAAAAAAAATAATTTGTTTATAATTCTAATAGTATATTATTATTTTTTATTTGATTTCAGACACTGATCAATATGGCATACTGTTGTCTGTTTATATTGGGAAAATCGATTCAGCGCGTAGTTTTCGGCGAGTTGCGCGTCTCTGAACGACAGCATGTCAAAGATAAATTTTGGAATTTTATATTCTACAAATTCATCTTTGTTTTCGGCGTGATCAATGTTCAATTCATGGATGAAGTCGTACTATGGTGTGCATGGTTTTCGGCCGTCGGTTTCCTGCAACTCCTAGCGCAATTATGCAAGGATAGATTCGAATATGTAAGTATTAAAAAAAAATTAAAACTCATCAAACAAAATATTTCTAGAAAGTTAAGACAAATTAAACTTTATATTAACATTAATATTTATTATACTTATAAATATCTATATTTAATAATAATAAAATATTTCATATTTGTAAAATTTAATCCATCAATGTTGTAATTTGAAATTTATATCCATTAAAATGGCATTATATATTATGTATTGATTATGCTAATTATTGAACAGTATCAAATCGAATTCATCAATGTCATCGAAAAATATCGGCGTTAATATGAGCGCTAAATTTAATTATATTTATTTTACATAATCCATTTCTAAATTATTTTTGTCATTCCATAATATTTTCTGAATAATCGTTTATTTCTAAAAACTAAACTTATTTTGATAATGTTTAGTTATTATTTATTTCCTTATAGGTTTACTCATTATATTTTGGACACCAAATAGGAAGTATTAATTTTATTTCCTGGAATGAAAAATTTAATTCTAATTTGAATGAAATTTGGAACTTAAAATACATGCTTTAAAATGAATATTTATTTTATTATAATAATTTTCATATAAATTCCATTTAATGTGTTATTTTTTTAGTAGAAAATTTAGTTTATCTTATCTTTAATAAAATTCATAAAATACTATAAAACTGAGTAATAAAAAGCATCACAATTATTATTTAGTTTCTTATAAATAGCAACGTTTTATCTACACTATATAGTCAATGTTGGTATATTTTTATCATATTCAAGTAAATAAAAAAAATATCGTTGATAGGCATGTATTCATCAAAACGAGATGAACACGATGGTTCGTTCTATACATTTTTCAGCATAGTATGAATTTTATACTATGCGGTAGTAAGTCAATTCATCATGAAAAAAAAATATAACTAATTGGCATGATGAACTGTCTTCATGAATAACAACAACCGAATAAAATGAAATGATTAAACTTAAAATTAGCCAAAAGACTAATTTGGTCACGTTTTTGATACTTATTGTATTATTTATTTTTATTTTTTTTTTTTGAAAAAAAAAATTGTTTAAAAGTATTGTACTATTTCCCATGTTTAAAATACAATAGTGGCACAATAAAGCATTTTTTAAAGCTAACGGAATTAATTTAAAAACTTGTATATATCGATAGGTCATCAATCTTGGCGTTTGAGATGATGGAGAAAAAAAATACATTTATAACTATTTGACACATTTCAATCGGAAACTAGTGCGACCTCATAAGGAAGCTTTATAAATTTTATAAGGATTTACAGTTATAATGCACAGATGTTGCATTTATATATATATATATATATATATATATATATATATATATATATATATGCGAATATAGAACGTTGGTTTCTTTTTTTCTCTATAATATGTAAAATAGATAAAATACTGCAGATTATTAAGGTTAAAGTCAGTTATATCACGAGTTAAATATAAAATTTAGCAGTTTATTGCTTTAAGCTATTTTTTTATTATGGTAAGAATGCAATATACCACGCAAATATTGCGGAGAGAGTTGCTCCAGTGTCTTTTATATATATTCGTTAATCACCTTGTTTCACACTCATATCATCCTATAAATCCGATTTTAGAAAATATAATATATATATATATATATATATATATATATATATATATATATATTTATTGTTGAAATGATTTCTATTTTTTTTATAAAATGTTTTAAAATTCGAACGTAAATTTTTAATAGGAAAAAAAATATATAGATATTTATAGTTTCTTTTATATTATTATTATTATTTGATTTCGCAGTTTTCTAAAATATATTTTTACAAAGAAGGCTAAATAAAACTATAGTAGAAAACCTTATAATGATATAGTTAATAAAAATTAACTGAAAATTGTATTCATTTCAATAGATCACTATTTAATTTCCATTTTAGTCGTAGCGTTAATAAAAACTTCTAACTTTTTAGATATTAAATTTTTAGTTTAAATTTTTTTAATCAAATTCAACGTTCGAAATTGAGAAATATTGAATTGAAATTATTTGAAATTTAAATTTTATCACAATTTCAAAACTAGAAACATAATATAAATAGTATCTATTAAAATTATTGTTTTATGGTAATGAATGTTTACGTTTATAACCTGTGACAATCTTAACTATTACTGTAGATTATTTAATTTAATCTATTTCGATGTAATAATCTTTTTTCGTATTGAATTTTAACTTGTTTTTACATTTAACATTAATTAATATTTTATACGATAAAAAAAACGGTACACTTCAACAAAAACATATGATATGGAACAGTCTCGTTTATTAATGAATATACATTACGAAAACGATATGTGATTATTTTAAACGTTCGATTTTTACATTCAAAACGTATCTCTGAAGTATCTACTTATATATATATATATTTATGTACAAAAATAATCACAATGAACGATCGATTCTTGCATCCGTGAATACAATAAACGGTGACAACCTCACGTACTCCATTCTTTCGATGTTATATTATATTACATATATAGATTTTTGAATTTGCTCAACCTTGTTGTGATTTTTTTTTCGCTTCATTGCTCGTACTGTTCGTTTACCTCGACACAATTAAATTGTATTATTATTTTATTTATTTTTTTGTTGCTTTTCAATATGATTTTTCCAGTCATTGCTATCCTTTTCAGTGCGAACTATGATAATAGCGATCGTTCGTCCTTTTACGATTATTCATACAATTTATTTTTAAATGGATTAAAAATATTTATATTTTTGATGTTATATTATAAAATTAATATTTTTTTCTAATTAATAAAATATAATAAGTTATATGTAAGATCGTAGGAAGGCGTTGGTAAATGAACGTTTTCCAAGGTCGTAAAGACCTAAGGGGCGTTCATAATGTGGAGTGAAATATTCTAACGACGTACAATGAGATACAATGTAAACTATAAATACAATATTAAAATTTTAATTTAAATTAATTAAAAAATATTTTTTTTATATTATATTTTCATCATTAAACTATCAAAATGAAGAGATATTTATTAAAGTAGTCAAAATTGTTTCTTCAACTCTAGTTATATATATGTCATTTTAAAAATTTATTTCATTTATATTTAAAATTTTAAATAATTTTGTTCTATGAATGCTGTAATTGGTTTTATAAAAATAAATATGATTATATTTAAGTAGAAATTTAATTAAACCTTATATGTAAATGATTAGTTTCTAATATTATATAATTACTCGTCTAATTTTGTATATTTAATATAAAATACGTGACAGAGTGGAAAAATATACAAATACTATAAATATAGATAAAAATATAGTATGCAAACAGAAATAGCGCGAATTTCTAGATCGAACCTCTTATATAAATAAATATACATTTATTATTGCGACATGGGCAACGACGATAACATATATAACTGATGTCGAATTATACCTGAATCATCATTGCATCTATTATTTAACTACGCTTATGTATTAAATGATCTTTAAATTAAATAAATAATCGCTGCACGATCGTGATATTTGTTTTTTTCTTGCCGTTTATTTATTTTTCGATTTTATTTAACCATTATCACCCTATAGTTAATGGGTAATTGTATAGCCTTGTTCCAAAAAATCTGATCGGCGTCTGTACTCGTGTAATTGTAATGTTTAACCTCGTATTTTTTGAATATATTTGCTATTTATGTGTGTGACCGGACCTTTACTCTCGTATTTTTAATTAAATCTTACAAACAATTTATTATCTTTGATGTAAGTAATCCAAGTTTTTTATGACGATTGATGGCGAGAATTTTTTATTTTCTCATATTTTTTTTATCGTAATAGTCATTAACGTTTAACACATTATTTTTCAATACGCTAGAATTAATGTGTTACATTTTCAAAATATCGTTTGTTAAAATATGTAGAACTTATTATTTTTTTTGTTTATTTTGACTTTTTTATTATATTATAAATATATTATCCATTGTCTTCAGCGAATAATGAAAATAATTCTTATTGACCTAATGATCTACATTTTCTTAATAAATTATGTATAACCAGGTATTATTATTAAACTATAATTATTTTTAACAAGTTTGTAAATTTTAAAAGTATATATATTTTTTTTATTTTTACCTTCTGAAAATAATTAGTACTCCCCTTTTGAGGGAAACATTCTTCAAAACTATATATATATATATATATATATATATATATATATATATATATATATATATATATATATATATAAATATATATATATATATATATATATATATATATATATATATATATATATATATATATATATATATATATATATATATATCTTGTCTCCTTTCTATGAAAATATTGTCCTAATAATATTGTATCTCATTTAATATTTATTTCATAAATGGCACTCGTACTTCAATAAATCAATATCTGATAATAAAGTACACATTTATTTTATTTTATTTAGTGATAGATATATAATAATCCGTATTTATTCTCTAAAAAATAAACGTTTCTTTCGTACAATTTTAAAATTTTCATGCACCGGTCAACAAGAACGCCATGATTATTACGATATGATGTCACGTCTTATTTTCGTTAATCCTGTTCATTGTTATCGTTCATTTTAGCTTGCTTATATTCTTATCTGATAGGATGGTGAAAAGGATAAATATTTACCGTGTTATAACTTTTGAGATCCGTTTTTTTTTCGATTATTGAGAAGGGTGTTTTATATGTAAAAGTATATAATCATTTTTTAAAAATCGATCATTTTCTACTTTTTTAATGATGTCCATAAATTATCTATTAAATTTATATACGAACAAAAAAGATTAAATTTGACTTCTAAAAAAAATTAATATATTCATAATTTTATATATATATATATATATATATATATATATATATATATATATATCATATTATTGCTAATTATAAAGCGTAAAAAATAAACATTATTTTTAACAATATAATAATATGTAATAAAAAATAATCATATTTTATTTCACGATTCTTATTTATTAATTACGTTTTAGAATTCAAACTGTGTCATTTTCTTTTCTTTATTTTTGCTCATGACATATTTTTTATAAATTATTCACTAAGTTCATGTTCATATTTTCTCGACATACATATATTAGGTATACATACAATACAGTGGCGTACGCGTAAATCATAATTATAATACGTACGAACCTGAAAAAAGAAATGACCTACAATTGTGCATCAATAGGACGTTGCTCGTGGTACCAAATTTATTTTTGTTCTAGTTCGAGGTTGTTCACCTTGATTTTTCGTTCTGATTTTTATACTGAAAAAAAAATCTGTGTGCATATTCGATAACACATGTTTATGAATTATGTAAGTAATTTAATAGGGAGTGTATATATTACGCGTTTATAAGTACATTTTTGATTATCAAAGTAATTTTTATAATGGTAGCTCTTTTTTTTTAGAGTACCTCATAAATTTGACTATGTTATAATATAATATTGACATTTAATAGTTGTAGCATATAAATTATGTTACAATATACCATAATTGTATAGACTTACTAGTTATAATTTATTTTAACTTTAAGAAGCTGCAATTATCGTAATTGGTTTACTATAGTGAACTTTCTTCAAAACGAAAAACTTAAATAAATAAGTGAGAAAATACACATGTGTATATGTATATAAATAAATTTATTATTATATAAATTCTTTTAATATTTCCTCCTTTTAAAAAAACTACTTCTTTTCTGTTTAATCGAGGTCGTTAATATGTATATTTTTTGTTGATTCTTATCGATGTCGATTATAAAATTTCAATTAACTTACCGCAATTACAATTATAAATTATCTTTTTAATTAAAAATCGTTAAATTATTATCGTGTGAATTTTTGATATAAAATTCAATTGATTACAAATTGATTAAAAGATTTTGTGATAAGTATTTTTTTTAATTTATTTACCATATATAATATAATGTTTTAATATATTTTAACATTTTTATTGATATGATATAATAGCTTAATAGAACAGATGTATAGTTTAGTTGTTATCCCTTCTATTCAATATACATCAAGTCTCGACATCAAATAACAACCCTGTTAAAATAAATTTACATCATAAAGAATTGAATGAAGAAACCTGCCAGGATCGTAATTACATAGATTTACTTTGAATATATATACATTATATATACATTTTTTTTATAATTAATGATTTTTATTATAATTACGAAAAACATATCAGAATCAGAGCAAAACTACTTATTTTTTTTGTATTTTTTTCTCATTTAAACGTAGTTCTTCATTAAAATTAGTGTAATAAAAAGTTTTCGATAGAATTTCTTGATTATTTTAATAGAGCGTTAATAAATTTTATTATAATGGATGAAAGGGGAAAGCTGCATTCTTTTTTTGCAGTGAAATTTTAAATAAATACTCTCACAATATTATGAAACTCATTAATATTTGGTATTTTCCATTATTTATATTTGTTTTTCATTATATTATTTGTTAATTCAATACAAGTGTTTTATACTTGTTAATCCTTTGCAGTTATGATTGTTGTAGTAATTATTTTAATTCGTTTTCGTAATCATATTTTATGATGTAATCTTTTTATGATATAATTTCATTAATTAAAATTCATGTACGTTTTTATATATTAAAATTATATTTGTCACATATCGATTTATACGCTTTGATAATTATTGTATAATATAATATTTAGTAAAATATCCCAACATTAATTCAATTTATTTTTTATAGTATAAATATGATATTTTTTAATTTTGTTATTAACTAGAAAAGTACATATTAAGTATGTCGATGGAATTGTAATGTTTAAGAAAAAATATTTTCATTAATAATCGACTTGAATTACAACCGGTTAAATTTAAATGTCATTTATGACATACATAATTTTATTGACGAATATAATTTTTTTAAAATTATATTTTTATTAACATACGTACGTCCTCAATCAGATATATGAAATTAAAAGTAAATTTTATGATTTTTTATTACCGTTTATACGTCATTAAAAACAAGAATGTTGTTTTTCTACCGTTTATAATTTTAATAAATGTTTTTTTTTTCAATAAATATTATGGAGCATTCACACGATTTAATTACGAATCGTTTTTTTTTAACATCTATTTACTAATATCATACTTTGAATTTTATTAATAATATATATAATTATTTAATATACGTATATTAGATTGTCACGTTTTTATTAAAATAATTTAATCTAGATTTCTGCATGACTATTCACGTATTCCGTGTGAACGTTGCAATTAAACGCACGTTTTATTTATCAGTATATTAATAAAACATATATATATATATATATATATATATATATATATATAATACATCTCAGTGAATCACATATTCGTAAACCGAAAAAATGATAATTTTATATAATATTTATTTTTTAAAAACATAATTATATAACATATATCCTAATATAAAAATATTGTGTACAAAAAACACATAGTAAAAAGCTTATTTAATATTGTGACAATATAATATTTAAAATATTGCTAAGTAATGTATAAAAATAATAATTTAATCATTTCATAAATTTCAAATCGTGATTAATGTTTAATATACATATTTTAAAATTAGTTATTATTTTTTTTATATTGCATAGTATTGAAACTATTCCGTTATAGGAAATCTATGTTTTGAGTATTCATTTATGTTTTATTTGTTTTCTTTTTTTTAGTTATCATTTTCTTCGAGTTCCGGAGGATGGGCTGGAGCCAGATTAGCAGCACTTCTTGGCGTTGTGTTCGGATTTGCCATATTTTTGTTGATACTTTGCGGTGCCGTTGCCTTTTATGGAGGCGGTTTCAATACATTCGCATTTATGGCCGCTGAGGTAATTTTTATCCGTTATATATGGTATATATATATATATATATATATATATATATATATATATATATATATATATATATATTTGTAGAATTTTTTATTAATTTAATTAACAAATATAACAGTTTATCGGTTTCATTATAATGTATTTTATATATTTATTAAAATACGCTAAAATATGTTGAAAATTCGACCGTTAATTCTGAGATAGAAAGTTGTTTCAGATATTCGTCTTTAATTGCTAATTTATGAAACTATCTATCAATTTATATATATATATATATATATATATATATATATATATATATATATATACACATACATATATAACTTTTATACTTGACTTTCTATCTAGTAAACAAATTTCAAGTTTTTTAAACAGAAATTTAAATTCAGTGAAAATTGAATTTGTGTTATGTTTTTTCAACGTTCTCGATAAATTTTCCTATAGTAATTCATGAATATTAAATAATTTTCATGAAAATAGGCCAAAAAAAAAATTGCAAACCAATACTTACGATTATTTCTCTTTGTATCATTTCTCTGTATATATACAACTTGTTTTGATGAAACCTTTCATTGTATTTATCTGATATTGCGTCAAGATTTGCAGGGATGAAATTTAAACGATAATTCAAAAAAAGTGAATCTGAAATTCTCGGTTAATTTTCTGATAGTTTTCATGGTTTTTTTTTATTTCTAAAATAATTATGACACACTTCTACAAAAGCGTTCCGTTTCAATTTAAAAGATTTGTTTTCAAAGACCAAAAAGATTTCTTTTGACTTGGGCTAATTTTATTTTGAGGTATTGAAAGTTTTCGAAATTGTTTACGAGATTCAACTATATATGGAGTGACGATAGAAAAAGTTTTTCACTTCAAACTAAAAATTCTTCGTTCAAATTTTTGATTCCAAAGATCAACATCGCTTTTTGTGGACCAGTTTTTCGCTATATATTATTTATCTTTTATTCTTTTTGCTATCTAGTTAACATTGATACAACTTTCATATTAACAAAAATATTCCACGTGTATTGTATATTTTTTTTTAATAATGACTTCATGTTTTTTTTAATAATTATTAGCAAAAAATAAACAAAAAAAAATATTTTTTAGGAGAATTTTTTGCGGATCAATTTTTATTAACAACAGTTTTATTTTTTTTTTCGAAACAAGCATAATATAAATTACTTAATATTTTATGAATGAGAATTTCGTTTAATTCTCATTAAAATGCGATGATATAACTTCCCGAATGCGTTACTAGATCGCCTTGTTCAAATCTGAAGGTAAATGGCAAGGTTGTTGACGTTGCTGCTTTTAAACCGCATTTTCTAATGCAATGAAACTTGAAGGTGGTGTCAGCCATCTGCTGATGAAAACACAACAGTTTGTTTATTCGATTTTATCACCAAATCCAAGGTTGTTTCTCATAGAAAAAAATAAAACCTGTTCGCCGCTTGCATTATGCATTTTTACATTATTAACGATTATATTTATTAATCTTTTCATTATTTGTAAATACATCGTGTAATTTCATATTATTTTTATGTAAATTTATAAATATCAATATGTGTTGCTAATATTGACGAGAAAATTCAACGATTTCATAATGAATAAATAAGGATAATTCATAATATATTTGTTATTGGTTTTGCATTTCGATTTTTTTTTCTATTTATTATCGTAGTATATTTATAAAAGAATAATGACTAGATATTTGATTTATAAGCAATTTTCGTTCATGAAATAGTGCTTTTAACAATTTTATTTTCAGTTTCTGATTTATAATCAAATGTATGTACTATACATAATGTTTAGTATTTACACTAGATTCAAATAATAAACAAAATTAGAACATATAGACCCTGGGCAATCTAAAAAATAATAATAATACAGTTGTGTTCGAAAATTTTTCGAATGTAAAAAAAATATTATTTTTTCCGTCGTTTGCTGAAATATATTAAAAAAAAGAAAATATTTGCCATAATTATTTTTTTGTGTTCGTATTTAAAATACAATTATTGCATGTAATGGAAAAAAAAACAAATAATAAACAACATATGTATTTTGTTATCCGCATTTTTTTAACAATTAACAAAATGTTAATGTTAAAAAAAGCTTAATGTGATCAAATTACATCATTAATATATATATATATATATATATATATATATATATATATATATATATATATATATAATAAAGGTACAAAAGGAATATAACGATTAACCTTTGGCTCGTTATTAGCATTAAACGGACTTTGTAAGGATTGTTAACTTATTCCGTTTGCTGAATCAATATATATATATATATATATATATATATATGTGTGTGTGTGTGTGTGTGTATCCTCTTCAATGCCGTCTAAATTTAAGTCATAGCAAAACATAATCGTTCGTTGATTTTTGAACGTTATCAAATTGGATAATGACATTTGCCAAAAAGATAAAAAAAGAAAAACTAAATTGACCCGATGTTGTTTCAGTAATCGTTCTGTTTACATTTCTGCAAACAGCAAACATTACGTATAATCAGAAGATTTTCTTGTCGTCAAAATTTTTCATCATTTAATATATATATATATATATATATATATATATATATATATATATATATATATATATATATATATTTATATATATATATATATTGGTACAGTGCTTTGTGATATATTTTTCATGGTTATATAATGAAAGGTTCAATTACGGTCTTCTGTTCACTGAGTGCATTTAGTATTGATTTATTCTACCATTTTACTTTGTTAATATTTTTATTTCATTTTATATACATTTATTATTTTTCAGTAAAGAATTTTTTTCTGCGCGTTCGTTCGCAACACTTGTATAAATATATTTCTCATTGACATTTGTAATATAAATATTTGTTTTGTAACATGAAATAATAAACGTTATATTGTAGTTTTTCACGTTGCATTTCTTAACGTTTACATTGTCTAAAAAAAAAAAAACTTTATATATTATAAATTTAATCGATTTTATCAAATATTTTTAATATTATATATTATAATTCTATATTATTTTCAGTGTATATTATTGAGTATTCGAACGCTGCATGTAATTTTCCGTTACGGAATGCACGTTTTGGAAGCAAGAGACGATCAAGAATCCAGATCTTCGAATCCTTCTTCGACCGGATCCAATTCGACATCGGCTCGCGATCGCAGAACACCAGCAGCTTATTATATGGAACTTGGTTTCGAGCTGGCGGCTTTAATTGTTGATTTATTACATCACTTACATATGCTTTTATGGAGTAATATATTTTTGTCAATGGCTTCGCTCGTTATTTGCATGCAGTTGAGATACTTGTTTCAGGAAATACAGCGTCGCGTTAAAAAGCATCGAAATTATTTATGGGTACTCAACCATATGGAAAGAACGTAATATATATTTTCACATATATTTTATTATTGTTGTTGTGATTAATATAATTTATATGTTTTCGTATATATCTTTTTAGATATCCAATGGCAACCAGTGAAGAATTGGCTGAAAATTCTGATAACTGCGCAATTTGCTGGGAAAAGTTAGAAAGTGCTCGCAAATTACCTTGTTCTCACCTGTTTCATAAGTTCGTAACATTTTCATAAAATTTTAAATAAAAAAATACATTAAATACGTTCATTTTAAAGGTTTTATAATATATTATACAACAAATATTTTTTTAGCTCCTGTTTATCGTCATGGCTACAGCAAGATACATCATGTCCTACTTGTAGAATGAGACTTTCTTTATGGTTGCCGACACCACCAACAAATTCAGTACCCAGTCATACAACAAACAGGCATCCAAATCACTTTTTCCATTTCGACGGTACGTAATAATCATAGTGAAAGGGTGTTAAGTATATTAAGACGGTAATATGAAAATTGTAATTTCAGGATCTCGTTACGTGTCGTGGTTACCAAGTTTTTCAGTAGAAGTCACACATGTAATGCGCGCTGAACAACAGGCGACAAATTCTCAAATGGACGCGATGGCAAGACAAGTTAATAAACAAGCTTTTTTTTGCATATTAATTAATTAATTTTAAATTATATAAACGAAAACATTCGCACTTTTAGGTTCAACAATTGTTTCCACATTTTCCGTTGTCCGTTATAATGCAAGACTTGCAGTCGACAACTTCAATGGAAGTAACAATTGAAAATATTCTTGACGGTCGTCTTGTTTTGCCGCCGCGGTTCGTGACTTTAGATAATAATAATTCGGAAATATCCGGAATCAGTTCAACGCAGTCAGCTTTAAATTCTTTACCTGGCATGCAGATGCTTCCAGCAATGTTGCTTTCACAAAATATTAACACTGGACATACGCCGCCTTCTTCACCTAATAGAAATCAACATAGAATCTTGCAATACTCCTTGCCGCTTGTTCCCGCTCAGCCGGATCATTATCAGTCCAACGCAATTCCACATAATGCAGAATCTTTACCATCTTCGCCTATTGAAAGGTAAAACTATACAATATATTCCCATAATTTCATATTAAAATAATATTTGATATTTGTCAGATTAGTATTATAAAAGAGAAACTGTTTTTTTTTTCAAATTCATATTTATTTGAAAACGATAAAATGCAATATGTTAAATTTAACCCTTTCACGATTTTTTTTATTCCTAACTTAAATTTTTTATACATACTAATTAATGTATAAAGCTTTCATATTTTAACATTTTATATATCTTTGCTGTTAGTGTTTTTATATAAAATATATGAATTTATTAAACAAATTTCTAAAACAAAATTTCAATTATTTTATTATTCAGTGTTTATAGGATTAAACATTTTAACTTTAGTAATTATTTTGCCAAGATTGTCAAGTTTGAACCAAAAGAAATTGCAAAGTTTCAATATCGAAAATGCAATCTGGTTTGCGGTTACTTGATTTCGGACTAATTAAGATAGGAAAATTTTATCTCTATTTAATAGGGTATCATTTTACACTTCATAATATAATAGACAGAGTGTGGAAGTTCATTAAAAATAATTAAATATAAATAGTCATTGAGTTTTCTCATTAATGTAAATGAATACCAAACTGCACCTCTCTAGTGTAAAGGGTTAATATTTAACAATTATTACAAGGTAAACAATGTGAAATTCAATATTTATGTGAAATAATCTCAAAAAGAAAAAAATAATACTGAAAATGAATAAATATTAAGTTTTAAAATTAACATCCATTTTAAAATATTGATATAAAAAATTAAACAAAATTTAAAAAAAATATTAATGTTTTAAATCATTTTTGTAAAATTTATTTTTTTAAAATTCGATATTATTTATTTAAAGTTTTACATAATATATGTATTTGATACTATTAGTTTGAAATACTACCATTTAAAGATTTAATATTTTTGTTTTTTGATATATTTATATAATATATTCTATTTAATAATTTTATATATTGTATCTAATTTTTAAATATTATTAAATATTTGATATAATTATAAATTTCTATTTATGCATAATAATAATAATGATTTTTTTTTTGTTTTATATATAAGTGGTTGTATATTTCATAGCGACGATCACGTACAATTGAGAGGTAGATTTTCAAAATGTTCTCACGAACGCGAACAAATTCTTCAAAAACGCAAAGAGCAACTGCTCGTCAACGCGCGGAAACGTTTCCTGGAAAAGTATTCAAAACAGAAGGTGGCGATGATGATGAACGTCGACGGCTGCGGCGAATCGGGCCCATCGGGACATGCGAATCAGGACATCCGACAGGACATACACCATGTCAATACCACTTGAACGATTATCATAAAGTGAAGAAATACGATTGAAATGTTATAATAAATATATATCGTAATTGTCAAGAGCACTAATCATACGACTTCCTTCATGAGTCAGATTTTTGACGAATTAATGATAATTGTAAAAACAAAATATTTCTTTACATCTTCTACTTGTTAAAATATTTGTTTGTTTTTTTTTACTGTACATCGTTAAAAATGCTATTATTAGGTTTTTTTTCAGACTTTATACTATAAATACAAAAAAAAATATTTCACTTCAATGACATTAAATACATATAAAAATAGCTCATTATTAATAATATATTTGTCATCTGAATTTGTACTTATATCATTTTTATTATTATTTTTAATTTTCTATATCTTCACCCTTAACTATGTGTTATTACACCAACACACAATATTATAAATTCATATATTTTATTTTTAACAAAAAAAAAGTTAATTTTATCCTTCTAAATAATAGAATGTTGATTTTTATCTTTTATCATTGTTTTTTGTTCTAAATTAATAATTAGTGAAAATACAATTTATTATGATGGACTGATAGAGAATTATGTAATAATGAAAAATGTTCTCACTTTTCAAATATTAACAGACTACTGTTGTGTGATGAAAAGGATTTGTATTCACATGTGCAGTTGCACAATATTTTTATTGCTTTTATATAATTAAAATCAAAGTAAATGTGTCGTTTGGACTAATTGTTTTCTTTTTAATTTTATTGAGCATTTATTATATTAAGGATAAAGTGTTGCATAAAAAATTGGTAATATTTGCAAAGGTTAAAAAAATGCATATATTCATATATAGTAGAAAAATGGATGGAAATTATGTATTTTTTATATAAACTATTGGAATGTAATGACTATGTTGATGTTTTTTTCCTTTTTTTTTTATTTAACAATTCATGCCAAAGTATTGTTATGTAGTATGTTGCTATAAAATAATGATTATAGTACTTTGAGATGTTAAATGTATTTGTCTGATAGAGGCTGTGACTCGGTCATAATGTTAGTTCTCTAAAGTTGTGGTTCTTTGATTTGTTTTTTGTTTATTATGATAAAATAATAGCGTATAAGCTTTTTTTAAAATCAAACTTCGTATGAATTTTTTTCATCCTTAGAATAATTTATTATAATACATCAATGTGATATTTGAAAACAGGTTACATAAATGTTTTTTTTTTCTTTATCTTTATCAGTGAAAAATACTTATCTTAAACCATGATCTGGGCAAGTCATTTAGATGAAAAAAAATTGAAAGTCTTTAATTATTATAATAAATTGTATATGTGTGAAATTAATTATTATAAAGATAATGAAAAATCTTGCCTAGAATAGAATGTTTCAATATTCTCAAAAAGGATACGATTTCAGATAACATTTTATCCTAAGTTATGTTGATTGTACAAATTAAATCTGACATTATTATTATAAATTAAAAAAAATGATTATATAAAATAACATTAAAAAGTCGATTTAAAAATTTAGTATGTTTAATGATCTTAATGTAAATAATAATTACTGTAAATTTGAAAGTTTCCTATATATATTATATTAATACTTGTATATGACTTTAACATAAGTGTTGTGCTTTTTTTGTTTCGTTAATACACAAACATTTTCATTAATCATGCAGTCATCGTTTGGTAGAATATAATATGAGTGATATTATTTTTAGTGCATTTTTAATGAATGTAATTTGCCATTTTCCTGTAGTAAAAAATAAATATATGTATACATAATATTTTTGAATTTTATTTGATCAAAAACAAAATATTACAATTAACACATAATTCGCTTATATTTTGCACACAATTTATAAAAGTGTTTACAAATAGTGAATAAAAAAAAATGCAAATAATCAAATTGTGACTTTATGTAGTATTTAAAAACAAACATTAACCTATAAAATTCATTACTACAATATGTAATATAATATGTGCAAATATAAAATCGGCGAAACCACGTTCCGGACTGATGCCTGAGAAATGAAGTTTGTTTTCCGGATTGAACTGCAATCTCAAGCAAACTAAAAATAAAATTAACATTAATTATTTTACACTATAGAAAACATAATAAATGTTTACAAAATTTTAAGAGTAAATACTATTTTTCAGATTTAGAAATGCAATTTAAATATATATAAGAAAAGATAAATAGTTACCTGCTAGCACAAAAGAGCTGACCGTGGATATGAAACCGCTGAGGAATGAATTAAAGGGAAAAGTACCGACGAGACAGCAGTAAGTGAATTGGACGATTCCTGTTAGCATCACATAAACTAAGTAGGCGTCGATCAGCTTCAGTCTGTTGGGAGTTCTTGACGAATACTCGTGACGCAATTTGGTCAGTACAGTCGTTAATTGACTCATTTTTATAACGATATATCTAAAAAAAATAAAACCAAAATACGACAAGAACGAACCGCCGGCAAATCTGACAATCGCAAAGAAGACGTGGCCGAACCAAACAACTATAATAATGACCATTAACGCAATTGATATATGTCGATATTATAGTGACATTGTGAACCGATATTTCACTCTTATATTTAATTGTATTATAGGTTTATTTTTAATGGTTATTTATAATGTTAAATATATCTTCGATATAAAATTAACGTTTAAAAAATATTGTAATTTCTTTTTACTCATATGTAAATACTCAATTCGCAAACGTATGAGAAATAAATATTTAATCTGTTTATTTTATTAAAAATAATTTTTTAAATCATTTTTTTTATTGAAAGAGTTCAGTTCAAAATGAACTATTTGAAGTGATATCAAAATAGCAAAATAAATTTTAAAAAAATATATAAAAATATATTGATTTTATAATCAAGTTTTTAAATAAAAATCCCCCATATCTTTTTTTAGTATTAACTAATAATTATAAAAAAAACTCAGGTACCTATTTCTTCGACATATCAATTGTTATAAAAAGTATCACAATATTTAAAAACGATCATTGTTTTAACAATTTATATATTTTATATAGTAAGGTTACCAAATGTCATTCATTTCGGAAGGACTTTTAAAAAATATTCACTTTTTTATATTTTTGTAAATTTTTCCTTTAGTTGGATTTTAATACTTTTGTCGGAGTCGAAACTTTTATATTTTTTGTCGATTTTAAGAATAATAATTTTTCGGTATTGTACATTTTATGTTTTAATTTTAGAATTTGAAAATCTGTTCAACTCAATTAAACCTGTCCTTTTTATCATGAAATAATTTTTAAAATCGCTCACTTTTATTTTACATTCGCTCGTTAGGAAAATATTTTACAAATGAATAGAAGTTTTATAAATGATTTTTGGAACAAAAACTTGCATTAAAACTTTTTGATTATAACAGAATTTTCATAAGGGACGTAAAATTTTCTTATTTTTTTTTAGAAAATTTCATAATTAAATCCAAATAATAAAATTCCAAATTTAATCTCCATAATCATATTCTTATATTTAAATGGGAACTGAATACGCAACGATATGTCCAGGTTTAGATCAAAATCAAATATGAGATAAACTTTACTCAAATTCTAATTCAGAGAACACAATCTTTTGTTTTATATACAATGTAAAGAATTATATTTGGATAAAAATAAAAACACTATTTGAATTTATGCATTTATTGGTTTTGTATCAAACATGTAGCCATATTTGAAATGAAAATCGATTGATACAAATAAAAACTAATCCACAATACATGGTAGTACAAAAACACAACACTTTAAAGATAAAAACATCCTTAAATTAATATTAATAAGGTTATATTTATTCGTTTATTATTGAAATACATATTAATAATAATAATAAGGATAATAATAATAACCTAACTATTATTTATAAAGGTAAAACAATTAGAATATGTCTACTCAATATTTTTATTTTTGAACTTGAAGTCCTTTAATTCAGCTGATTGATATTTTGAATATATATATATATATATATATATATATATATATATATATATATATATATATATATATATATATAAATTTTGTATTTACAAATCTATGACGTAATGCCTCACTTGATATTGTTTACTAATAGTATAACATATTTTTTTATTTAGGTTCCATTTTTTATACAATTTGCAGAAAATCAATACTTAAAACAAAAATAAAGTTGAAAAAAAGAAAAATTATGGTTTACACCATATTTTTATATACACGATATTTAATTTATTATAAAAATTGACTTGACCAATTATGACGTTTTTAGTACATGAAATAGAATGTTGAATTTCATTCCTATAAATAACACAGCATATAATTTCTTTAAGAGTGTTCGTCTACTTTAAAGAATATTATTTATAATGTCTATATATATATATATATATATATATATATATATATATATATATATATATATATATATATATATATGTATATATATATATATATATATATATATATATATATATATATATATATATATATATATAATTATTTATTTATATATGAGCAATGAAATTTTTAAGGTTCCCTTTTTTGTTTCGGAATTTGTATAAACTAGTATTTTTACAATTTATCGCAGTGGATGACATAAAAAACGAAAATAATGATAATTAAATATAAAAAAACAATAAAATTAATCTCGCATATATATATATATATATATATATATATATATATGTGTGTGTGTGTGTGTATAGTTGAATATTCACACCAAACACATAAATATGAGACATTAAATGTCTAAACTTTAGAATTATATGGTTTTCTTGAATTAAATTTTCTATCAGTGAATATAAAATAATATACATGAAAATCTTTATTATTGTATTTCGAAATATAACTCATTTTTATATTAATGAAATACAAAAGTATTTTTTCAGACATGAACCTCCTTTGATTGATGGATTTAATTTTAAATAAAAAAAATCCAACGTCAAAAATATAATAAGATGATATATATTTACAAGTAATATGGCTTTTGAAATATTAAAAAATGAAAAATATATATCAAAGTAATTAGTTTGGTTTAAAATGACTTATATTTCTGCCAAAACAAAAATTTAGAAGCTTATTTAATATATAAAGACATATCACGTCAAAGCGAGCAGATGAAAAATAACATAATTAACTATACGAATAGAATATCTGCAATATACATAATTTATACTTAAGTATTTTTAAATATAATTTATTATTTTTTTAAATATATTTTTGTCGTTTAGTATATGATTATGCACGTTAGTAATATGTGCAGTAAATTAAAATTTGGTATAGTATAACTTTTACATTTCCTTTTGGCATAGACATATTATACTGAATTCAAATCAGGCACATATCCAATTACAACCTTTA
Organism: Leptonema lineaticorne; assembly: GCA_024500535.1. NCBI lineage: Eukaryota > Metazoa > Arthropoda > Insecta > Trichoptera > Hydropsychidae > Leptonema > Leptonema lineaticorne. Next base: position 2,966,836 of record JANIJI010000003.1, read on the forward strand.
TATTAAAGACTTCACATCTATTATATTGAAAATATTATTATAATTACAAATGGCATATTTATTGGCAATTATCACATGAATTGAGAATATTCTATTTCATTTTATTTTAATCACTCATATATATATATATATATATATATATATATATATATATATATATATATATATATATATATATATATATAGGAAAATAGAATAAATAAGTGATTTAAAATGGTAATTCATCACTTTGTGATTAATTTTCTAAATTCCATTTAACCAAAGCGTGTAAGTGCCATATGTATTTTAATAAAGGCATTCAATTCACTAACATATTACATATATATACATATGTGTGTATGTAATGTAAAATAAACATATTTTTTGTAGATTATTTTACCAAACTAACATACATAGTATATAATATACTATTATTCCAACAAATTCAACCAACTATATATTTATAAAGCTGTATCTTTTTCTTTTTATATATAAGTTATATGCTAAGGCATTATTACAATTTATAACAGAGGGAAGGTAAAATAATTCATCATACATTAAGATGAGATCTTGCTTCTTGACACAATTATAATCACATCATTTGAAAATAAATGTATATTTTAAACGAAAGAAAACAAACGAACTAAAATCATACAATCCATTCAGAAATAAATAACTTAAACGAACATGTCAATGTGAATTAGCTATATAAAATAAAAAGAATAAATTGAAGGAATGAATAATCTACAACAGTATCTTGTTTTAAAGAAATTTATTTTATAATCCAAAGTTTTCATATAATACTATTGATATATCTCTGAATTTAGAATATGAATGCATATAAATCATTTGTTTGTTAAGAATATTTGAAAATAAAGATTAAATATAATATATGGTAAATATTCATAATTTTCAATTACGTCATATAATCCAAATTTTGGATAGATTATGAATTTTATGTTAGTTCGTTAAACATTTTTAGAACAACCTTTTTTATTTAAATTTAAACTTAATGAAAATGATATATATTGAACTATTTCTATAAATATTATTTAATATTCGTAGGGAAAAAATAGGCACAATTTTACACAAATAATTTTGAAAAACAAAACTAAATATAATTCTAAAAAGAAAATATTATAAAACGATACAAAATAAAATAAAATCATTTTAACATATATCAATCAATAATTAACTTCGTTTTAATCATATCTCTTTTTTTTTGCTTATATATATATATATATATATATATATATATATATATATATATATATATATAAATTGTCAAATATACAATTTCATAGAGATTTTCCATGTATTGGTGTCTTAAAAATTGACAAAAATTGAGAAATCGTCACATATATATAAGATAATAGTATGTTTAAAATAAAATTACTCTAATTTATAAAATTAAATAATTCAATAGCCAATATAAATATACATGTTTATTGCTGTAACGAAGCCCTTAATAATATAATAATAATTATAGCAATCGAAATAAAAATGCAAAACAGAGAAATGTGGTAATTCGATTTGACTTTAATATTATTAACTCAAAACAAAAATAGTAAAACATTTAATATGTATATATTATGGACAGGCATTTTACACGTCATTTAACTTAAAAATCCTAATGAGATACTTCCTTTTATGACTGAAGTCATGGTTTAAAATTTAACAACCCTTATAAAATACACCCCCAATAAAGTTTGATAACACTACGAATTTCAAGGCCAAAAGCAAGCTGTAATTATAATCACTTTCACAATACACTGTTGATAAATTGTTTGTTTTACGTGAGATGCTCGAGTTAATTAACAGTTTTATGATAATATACATTTTTTTTATATTTGATTAATCAGCCAGCACGGCAGTGCATGTAATAATAACGGGATGGTCAGTGGCGTAACAAATCTTGAAGATCGGCAAACGCGCAAGCACCTAATCCTCGTGCAGACATTAATGCTAAAAGTCCAGCAGCATGACCAGCACAGGCTTCTAATGGTGCCCTCCATGGCAGCTTTTGTGACTCTATAATAATAATTATAAAATGTGTTCAATTCAATAAAAATCAAATTAACTTCACTCAAATAATATATTAGTCACCTAATATAGCAGAATTGAGAGCAGAACACACAGGTTCTCTTCGAGATGGATCTAGTTGCCAACCGACAGGACTTGCCCAAGGATTGCTATAGGCTAAAAGACTGAACGCGTCCTATAAATAAAAATGGTGAGTACTATTTTTATATTATATAAATAATTTTATTATTCAAACATACAAACCTCGAGCATTTTTTTGTTAGCATTAAATATATGAGGATTATCCTGTGGTAAATGCTGACTCATATTATACAATTCTTTCCCAAACTCGAGCATACGTTCTACAGATGCTCTGCTACCACCGCACACTTGACGTGTTGTAGTGGTTGTTGCAGATGTACTACTACCAGTTATCATACTTGTACCAATTAAATCTACCTCTGTAATAACAGTACACACATTTTAATATATTATTGTGAAAATGTTTTGTTACTTTATTAAACTGCAAAATTTATACATATTTTTTTTCTTATTTACAAATAAAACTAACATAATATGTCTTTGTACACATTTATATATATATATATATATATATATATATATATATATATATATATATATTTATAAATAACATATACAGACAGTCCTCGACTTACGTAATGATTTTTCTTCAGTTACATTTCAAAATTACGTAAGTCAAGGATATTCCCTTTATTCTAAACACATAAAATGAATATAAAAATTACAAAATGATATGCTCAAAACGATAAAACACTATTTAATAATATGAAAACAATAAATAGAAAATAGCATTTAGACTTCCAGATTTATGTAAGTTAAGTACTGCCTGTATTGCTTTAGAAATATTTACAATGTAATTAATATCTTTATTTAGTTACCCATATCATCATCATCTTGTATAATTGTTGAATCTAAAGTTGCAGTGATACCAGGCATTCCCTTTTGTACATGTGGAAGTGTAGTGCTTATTCTATGTGGTTGATAGCCATTGCTACTTACTGAACCGTTAGTCGTTCCTAATAGATATAAATATTTATATATTTACGAAAGTAATTCTCATATTGGATACACAAATTTGAAAAAATAAGTTTAGAAATCTTCTCCTTGTGCATAAATAAATAGCGTTAAATAGTATAAAAGTGTTAGGTTATGGAAAAAATATTATAAATAATGCGGTCTGATGTATATCATACATTACTATACACTATAAACTACACAAATACAAAATTTATATGTACCATTACTAGCACTCGATGAAAGACCATTAGTCGAATTGGAAGATGATTCCATTTCTACGTCACTACTATTATATTCAACAATTGGTGGAGAATGACTGGTTTTAATAATCTCACTATCACAGTTATTACCATTCATTGCTATATTGGTTTGGTTATTCAGTTCTTCTTTTGTACCTAAAATTTAAATATTATTACGGTGTTCTAAGTATCACTCCAATAGATATAAAACTCTTAATAAATATAATTAAAAAATTTCAGTATCACACTTTCCAAAAAAAAAATTAAATAAGAGTAAATAAACGTTCTACATTAGACAATCGAAAATGTATTAAGCCTGTTTAAGTCAGAATTAAGGCAAATACTTTCTTATATTTTATTAAATTGTTATTACATTATTTTGTGTGATAGTTCTTACAATTTTACTGACAACAACACATTTCTATTAATAAAATTTCTACTGAATTCTGGAAAATAATTTTGTGATGAACGATTTTTAAATTAACTGAAGTTAGATAGTTCTTGAATATTAGGACGATATGATAAGCGGATTAAGAATAAGCATTTTATAAAATTCTGTCAATTTTTGTAAAGTAATTATAAATGCACATGTTCTAGCTATTTTTTTTTAATTATTACAATTTCTCATTATAATTTTATTGTCAGTAAAGGTACAAGTTCATACAAATACCAATATCGCTCATTATGCACCATGCACTTCTAATTCTAGTAAACAAAATTATTTTCTATGGTATCAATTTCAATTCTGCCATGGATAATGAATCTGTTTTATGATAAACGATTTTTTTCCTACAATTTTATTTGTTAATTCGTATCGTTCTTTAAGGAACGATTCAGAAATAGTTTGGTTTCATTTCATTTTTGAAGTGATGTAGAAGAAAATCCATTTTTTGTAATGAATTTTCTTTAAATGGTTAAAAACTGGTAGGTAATTAATATTTTTTTTTTTTTCAAAATTTGTTAAAATTATTAAATATAACTCAACCTTAGTATTTAGAAGTCAATTTCTGAGAAAAAATTCAATACTTTTTCGATAATCCAATAATTTATAATTATTTAAAAAACTTTTATTCCATAATTACCTATTACAAGACATATTAGAAAAAAAATAATGGAAAAAACCACAAAATATGCTATAAGCATAATTAATTAGTTACAAAACGATATTGATATTAGTTTAGTTGTTAATAAAATACCATTATAATAATAATTGTAATAAATGAATATAGAGTAAATAAATTGTTACCATTAGTGTGTGAGATGTGGTGTTTGCTATGATTATGTGTTGGACTTGTGTTATTATTGGTGTGTAAAATAACTGAAGTTTGACCTCCACTGCCTATATCGTTTCCTCCGCCGATTCGCGATACACACACCTATTAGATAATATATAATAATTATCAAAAACATTTGATTATTTTGAAACGATAATATTAAAAAAAAATATTAAAAAACCTCTGAATCTGATCCATTCACCATTTCTACAAACTGTCTGCATTTGAGCGTAAATAACAAATTTTGATTTTGTTCTAGTAGATTAGGATATAGTCTTCTAGTACTTTCTATTGCTTCACCCATTCGACCTGCTAAAACTAACTTCAAAATTCCTGGAAAATGTGTTAATAATATATTAAGTGTAACATAAGAAATATTAATGAGACAGAGTAACATTTATAATTCTCACTTTGCCTATTTTTAATAGAAGATATTTCTTCATCGAATATTTGGCCAGTTGCACGAGCAAAAGCTTCTGCTGTACCACAATAACCATGATGAACTAAATATGAAGAGACCATTCTAAAATAAGGGCAATTTATATAAATTTATACAAAAATATTAAAAAAAATATATGAATAAAAAATCTGACTTTTGCATAATAGTTTGCCACTCTCCTTGAACATCTGGAATAGGAAATTCATTGATTGTTAGACGCGTTCTTGCTCGTAATTCCCTAATCATATCTTCTATATCAAATACAAATGGCTGTTGACCAAAGTTGGCATCTACAACTTCTCCAGGAGTTTGTAAACCTACAGTAGGATATAAATTTGGCTGAAAATAAAAAGAAAACCATTATTAAAACCTAGCAGATAAAAAATACAAAAATTAAAAAAAATACTAATGATTTTTTTGTATTTATATATTTATTGCAAAATATAATTTCAGAACACAAATATTTTAATTCTAGTCAACAATTTTAATACTAGTAAATAATTGATTACAAATTTACTACATAAAAAAATGAAGAAGAAAAAATATATAGAATTTAGATTTGGTATATTATAGTAGTAAGACATAATATTTAATTTAAACAACGCCAATTTAAAATCGAGACTGAACTAAAGGAATTTAATCAATATATAAATACATTCGAAACATGTTTTAAATTATAATATTATTAATAAATAATAACATAAAGCAATAATACGTTGGTTAATACAATATACGCTAATATTTTAGTAGTAATTAATTAATACATCTTAATTCACGAAGAAAATATAAAAATTATTCTAAATTAAATAATTATAAAAAAGAAAAACATATCTATAGAACATCATGCATTAAAACAACACATGCTTATATTAAAATAACAACAATAATAATGTATGCGTAAAAATAAAATGATTTGAAAAACATAGTTAAGCGTTTTTGAATCTGAAGTTATTAAAAAAAAAAAATTCTTACCAATTTAGATGTCTCATTATGTCACTCATGAGAACAATGGATCTTGTTTTCTTATTTTATTTACAAGCAGCTGTGCGAATCAATGAATATTTTTGATTTATGAAATTTCCTTTATATATATAGGAAATCAAACTATTCCAAAATAATTTATTCTATTGATTCACAGCTTTCTTCAGGTGGATTACAACATGGTAAAAGAATTTATACAATGTTATGAAAATGTGATATATATATTTACACGTGCATTTTTCCAACAAATATTATTTTTCATAAAATGTACAAACGTATTCTACAATACTGAATAGAATTAATAATAATAAAACACTTATAATGATTTTATAACAATAGGAAAATTCTTTTAACAAGAGCCACCTGAAGAAATACCAACATTATTTTATTAACAATCTTACCTTTAAAATATTTTTGGACCTCCGTTTGACACTTACAGGTAAATCACGAAAAGCAACTCCAAGATGATGACCATTCTTCGTGTAGAAGCAAGTATTGTCTATAAGATTTACACCACAGCCAATAACATCCCCAGTGGTAAATGTAGGACCGTATGGTTGTCCAGTGCCAGATGAACAAAACGAATGACCATCATCACCATGGTACCCATATGAATGTTTATCCCATCCTTAAAAAATAATTAAAATTCATTAATTACTAAATTTTATTTTTTTATATGATTATGATGAGTTAATGAAAATATTATACCTGGAAGGCGATTCATATTAACACCTTGAGCACTAAGACCGATGCCCATATAGCCTTCTCGACCTTTAGACACTATACGGACTTCAAAATAATATAGACCACATGCGGGTGGAATTGGATGTGTTGCTCGTACACTAGCGGCATCCTTGTGTGTTTTACCGTGACCTGAAAAGAATATATCATTAAATCATAAAAATTCAATTGATTTTTCTTCGATATCTATATTTTTTATAAGAAAAGCTGCAAACTAATGAAAAAAAAAGCCGACGAACACGACTCTAAAGCTAGATCAAGTTGAGAGAATTGGCAATATTCCAGACTCGGCACATTTCATAAATTTTGCACATACACGCGTGATTTTTAATATATTTGGGAAAGTTCATATTTGAGTAAATTTTCTAAAGATTCATCATATTATTTGATAAGTCAGGAAGTGATTTGTTGATGTATAAAAAGAAAAGCATATTTAGTATTTTTTCCATTTCTAAGAAAATTTTTGATACTTCATAATACATTTAAAATTTTTTTATGAAAGAAATAAATAGTAACATATGATTTTTTGTATATTGTCAAATATTACTCAAAAAAATCTTGAAATTTTATAAGTACACCCAAGAGTCAACGTTGCGATACGCCCAGGTATCCGCAATACAAATATTTTATCTACAATTCTCGAAACAAATTTTCAGGAATTTCAAAAAGGCTGTCTGAAAAGTACATCAAGATTATCATAATTAAATTAACTTCTATAACAATAAAAATATTGATGTCAATTGTTTTTGTTTATGAAGATATTTGTGAGAATTTTTTTTAATATTACTGGAAAACGATAATTCTAAATGCAATTTTTTTTTCGATAAGAATTTTCAATTTAATTGTAATAGAATATAGAGCTATTCCTGTAATTCATTTTTCAATAGCAATATGGAAGATTTATAATAAAGAGTATATATCTGGATTGATTTGCTGCATGAATGCGCAAAGATATTTCGTGTTCAACGTTGGATTTAAATAAACAAGTAATATAAAAATACATACGTTATATATCAAAAAAATAAAAAGAAAAATATTAAGTAAGATAACTAAATATTCTTCATGTTGAACGCATCTGTGACAAAAGAATAAAGAATTTTGTGATAACTTATTCCTTTACAATATATTACAAGTACTAATTTAATATCTTTTTTTACTGCTTTGTAAGCGTAATTTAAATATCATTATGAAGATAAATACAACATTAACTTTTAATGAATAATTTATTTTAGAGAAAATTATCACTCAGTATTCAGGTATGCTCGCATTCAAATAAATATTAAAAATAAATAAGTACGACATACAAAATGTGATAACTAGGAATATTTTAACAAAATTAGTCAAAAAAATCTGTTAGTAATTATTTGATCTAAAAACAATAGTTAAAAATTAATAAAATTTTATTTAATACATAGATTAGTTTTTATATTTTGGAAATATGAAAATTATGTCTGAAATAGTGAAAGTTACTAAACCTATTTAATTTATTCTTAATTACTATATTACATATTTTTACGATTAAGACTATAAGAAGAAATCGACATATTAAAAAAAATGAATTACACCATAAAATAACGAAAATAAACAAAAGAAATAAACGCTTTAATATTAAATTCATAATTATTGGGATTTTATATCAAAAAATACTTATTTAAAATAACTAACTATAAAAATCTTAAAAAAAGGTGTATGGATATAAATGAAAACCTTATTAAAATTAGCTGAAAATGATTAGAAAACTTTAAAAACTGAAAACCTATTAAGTAGTTATTTATAAAAGTATTAGAAATATTAGTGTACACATAAAAGTGATATATTTTTACTATTTTAAATACAAGAATATGTAATAAATATAATTTTCGATCAAATCAATCAAAAATACAAAGTCATGTGAATAAAATTTAAATTTAATATATTATGCGTAAATTAATATAGTCAGGAATTATCTTTTTTAAAAATATCTATTCTAAAAACTAAATATTAAAAAATATGGTATATTTTTAATATAATATTTAGAAGTGGTAAAAATAAAAAGTAATTGTGTATTTAAAAATGAAAATTATTGACCAAAATACTATATATATATATATATATATATATATTTCCTCGAGACAAAAAAACGAAAATATCACAGATTAGGTAACTTAAAACTAAAACTAATAAATATTTGATGGGATTTTAAACAAATTTAACTGTAAAATATAGTTTTAGCAAGCGACATTGAAAATTGGAAACCTTAAATTACAAATCAATTTTAAATGCATATTTAAAATATCTTAAAGCAACAAAAACTACACAAATCATACGTAATTTAATTCATTTTCTATTTAAGTTTGTCATTTTCTTGGGATTCATTTAGGATTCAGTTGGATCACTGAAACAAAGAAGGCGAGTGCCCTCAGGAGTCGATGTCAACAGCCTGAGAGGTCTAGACGGGTGAATTTTAGCATTCGCGCATTATTATTTCCCCTCTTCTCCTTGGTTCAACCAGAAAACTATATGCTCATTTCTAGAACAGAGGGGAAGCTTGGGGCCAATGAACTGAAAATCACTGGCATTAACAAATACCTGTGTTATGTGTCCATTTAGTAAATTAGACACGTGTCAATCAAATTTAATAACAATAGCAAATACGCATTATATTATATAAAAATATAATTTAAGTCAATATATAAAATTACAACTGATAGGTCAAAAGATATTCGATAACCCATAACAAATGCTGTGTCATATAAACTTGTATAAGCGTAACATTTAAACTTGTTTCTGAAATACGTATTGAAGAAAAATAATTACGATTTAAATAGTTTGGGGTAAAAGTAATTGTTTTAAATAAAAATCGATTATAGTACAACTTGCAAATTTTTTTTTAAAGAAAAACATCTAAGATAACTATAAATATTTTAACATATAAGAGTTTTTATTTCTTATCGATTGCAATGGTTCAATGTTCTCGGACGTAATTGAATTAGTGCAAAGTGCATTAGTAGCCACTTTGTGCGGATGACTATACACACATAATTGAAGACGCCCTCGTATAATATAAATGAATAGTAGCAATAGCAACACACAGCTTGCGCAACCCGTTAAAACGCCACATTCATTGTTGACTGCATGTTTGCGCATGTACAAGTAAACTGAATGCATCCTCTTGCATCCGCTGAGACGATACATCGATATTATACGTGGGTATCTGTATATTTTTGGGGTTGTTGTCCCTCAAGTTTCATATTAAGCATTGGCAAATAACGGGTCACGAGGAGAGTCAATAACCTTCATAAAGGGAAAATCTTTGAGGGGAACGTTGAAAAGTAGTTGCCATAGTTGAAAGAAAAATGTATTTCCTTTTTTTAAATATATAAAATGTATATAATTTTTTTAAATATATAAATTACAAATATATAAAAAGGTTAATATTTATAAATCAAAAGTAAAAGAAGTATAATTGTTTTAAAAAATATTTAAAAATAAAAATGAAAATTATTTATAAAAAATATGCGAAATGTTATAGAATTACATTATATTCAAGTTCTCATACTGTACTTTGATCAGAAGCATAACGTATATATTTTCGATGTTAAATGAACAACTAATTTTTCTTTACGTAAATTTAATTCTAAACAATAATATAAAAAGGCGATAAAAGTAAGATTGCGCGATTTTTATGAACTAAATGTTTAAATATAATAATTGAGAGGTTTAACGACATTGTTTTTTATGGTTCTCATATGGGGGAGATATGTTGTCTATATTGAAGAGGTCGTTGTAAGGAATCAAGTTTACCATATAACTTTTTAAATAAATAATTTGTAAATGTTTATTTATAGAGATGAGATTTGAAAATTAACTATGTATAATAATAGTTGATAAATTTTAACAATTGTTAGTTTGATTTCCACGCACTGCAATGAGCTCAAGGATTTTCCACGTGTTTAGTTACTATGGAGAATGTAAAATTGGTCGTGAATAAAAAAAAACTAAAAAGAACTTGACGCTCAAAAAACTAATAAAACGTTAAAAAATATTATAGAAATTAACATATTAAATGGAGAATAGAAGTTTGCAGAAATACAATCCAAAATATTTATGATTTGTAAAAGAAAAAACACATATATGAAAAAAAACATAATGATTTTAATTATTGTTTTGAATTAAAAATAAACGTTAGGATATATATATATATATATATATATATATATATATATATATATATATATATATCCAATTCACTTATTAAATGACATTTTTTACACGATTTTGAAATAATGAGGTTCATCAATAAGAATAAATATTTTTTTACATACATTTTTTGTTCTAGCATGAATTCTTATTTTTTTAATTCTAATTTTTAGTGACCCAAAGAAACTTATTTATACAGCAACAAAATACAATTGGGGTAAATAAATAAATAAAAAAGTCGGTTTATTATGTATTAGTGACTTGGTCCATTTCATGGCCTATTTACTTTTTGGGGAATACCCGATTTGCCTGACTTGTAATTTTGCGACGAATGAAATTCTTCATTTAAATCAAAGCTAACAAACAATCATGCTAGAAATATCTAACATATCTACTAATGATAGCATTTTTGGGCCAGAACGTAATAAACGTACATGCTTGTTATCAAGTAGCGATGAATAGTTGGAAAATTAATTTTTATTCCTAATTTTAATTTGATTTGTACTTATGAATTGAATTTTAACAGTATACTAATTTTATTTTTTTATAATAATAAAAAAAAATATTTCAGAAATACTTATGTAATATGGATTTCAATATTACTTTTTTGCACGTTTTTTTCTTTGGAAAAATATAATTTTAATATTTTACAAATCTTACACGATTTTTTAAAGTTGTGGAATATATATTCCAAAATTTACCATATGTCGTATGTATTTATACACATTTCTTTTCTACACGTTTGCCAAAGAACATATTTACCGTGTAAAAAAAGAGTTGAATATATATATATATATATATATATATATATATATATATATATATATATAAATATATATATAAGGAATATTTACATGAAGTTGCATAAACTTACAACATCGAGATATTTGTATGTGGATGTATATAAAATATTGTAATAACGTATTCAAGGTTATATCATGCGAATACCGCAATCATAACGGCCGCTCTAAGTTCAGGTGCGGTCCGCTTCAAATGTTGATCAGGAAACGAGAAAAACTAATAATTAATGCACACGTATATTGTTCTGAAGTTTGAATTTTGTTTGAAAATTAGAGAAAATTATAAAAATATTTAATATTCACTATTTTATAAAATGGGTGTTATAAATCAAAGCGAAATACAAGTATAATATTATTAATGATGTTCACTATTTGCAACAAACGTAATTGTAATGAACTAATGTTCTTTGTTTCATAAATATGGAAGTCAGTCATCGTCTTTTACGTGACATTCAAAAGTACGACTGGAAATAAATTAATTATTAATGTGTTGCTACATTGTGGGCATATTTCAAGTTGTGTATAGTGATAAACTAAATGAGAACAGCATGCGTTTTATCCAATAGAAAAAAAAAGTTATTTTCATATGTACGACGAATATTATTTTCTACAAATTAAAAAAATAGCGAAGATATTAATACCAAATTATGTAACTAATAATTATAATATAATTACGACGTATAAACTACACAAAGCAATCGATTAAATATCTAAAAGTAATCAATACAAAGTGGGAAACGATAAAATCAATTGGCGTCTTATAAATTATTATTATTAATGAGATATTAGAATATGTACACATAAAATTATAAATAATTGTTAAATTTACATATACAGAACAAATAACGTGAAACAAAATGTTAATATACAAAAGACTAAGAAGTAATATTAAAGACAATTTTGCGTTCTAAAAATTATCTAATAAAATAGCGTTTTTTTAAAAGTAACATGCAAAGAAAAATTAAATAATGCGAATGTAAAAACATGATGAGGTAAAAAAATAGCTGCCAGTAAGAGTACAGTACAAATTTCATAATTGGCAATAAATGATATAAAGTAATATATATATATATATATATATATATATATATATATATATATATAACTTTGTATGTGTGTGTGTGAATGAGATTGACTTGAAAATGTATGAAAAATATGACTAAGAAAATATAATAAATAAAAGAATGCAATGAAGTGTTTTCATTACCACTGACGGCTCAAATAGAAAGCATTCAGAAATCGTCTTTTCACACTGATAGTGTAAAAATTATAGTATAATGTTTTTTAATCAGATTTTTTTGTTTAAATATTTTTCCAGCGTATCGACGAGCCGCCAATGCCAATAATATGCATAAACAAGATATGATAAATAAGCAGGGACACATACGATTAAAACATTCAAATGTGAAACGTTTAATCTGACGTACGATACATCCAGAGGCGTAAGTGGAGATAAGGCAGATGTGGTCTCCTGCCGGGGCCCTGGGTACCACCTTTAGGAGCACAAAAATATTATTTATCAGAGGGGGGTGCCTCATTACAATAATAAGTTCATAACAAAAATAATTATTATTAATTATATCAAAAAATAATAATAGAACCAATTAAAAATCTTCGTGATTTAGAACAGCGTTTTTATACAGTTTTTCAAAATTGCTTTATTATTGTTCTTATTTTTTTCAATAAGCGTTTCATCATAGATTACGTATAAAAACGCTATTCGCAAATTTTAATTTCAAAATTGATATACTTAATACGACATCAAATTCTTATAAATGTACAAAATTTAGTCCTATAATATTGTTTTCCTTTAAATTCGACAAAATAAAAATAATCATGCATTTGAAATCTAAAAACAAAAAAAACTAATATTTTCCAGGTAAAAAATGTCACAGAAAACGTTTCGTGAATATCGTCAAAGGAAGCAAATAAAAAAGATCGCAAACTATGAATAAATGTAAAATTAATCTAATAAAAAGCTTATTAATACTCTGAAAAAAATATCTAGCAAACAATTGCAGCTGTGGACAAAAAATATTTATTTAAAAGTTAATGAATTGTAATTTTGTATTTTGTAATTTTATAAAAGAATATGTATAAAACTGAAAAAAGAAATATTATAGAATTTTTAGAATTCGATAATGATGAAAATATGTTGTGTCCATAGCATTTAAAGTTTGTGAGATATTTCATGGCGATGAAATTTTTAAAATATAGATGATAAATTATAAAAGCTATTATCGTTAAAATGAAAACAAAAACAATAAAAAAATGTTAATATAAAAAATCAAACCACAAAAGAACTATCTCAATTGTTTACAGAATTAAGATAATATTATTCGTTGATTAGAAACTATAGAGAAATCACACAAAGTGCGATAAAAATTTTATATCATTTGTTTTATTATGTAACACTAAATATAATTATATATATATATATATATATATATATATATAATTTAGAAAAATATAATTATATATTAATTTTAATTTAACTACCAATGACGACATTTACGAAAATCCAATTGCGAACTAATACACTATTGCGAAAGCAAAAAAGTAAATTACGACAATTTATCTATATTATGATTTGTGATAACGTATTATAAAAAATATATATCAAACATATTTCTAATAAAGCACTACGTGTTTAAACACAAAATAAGGAAACAAAAATAAAATTATAATTTCGATCAATCGCGTTTCACTTGTGCACAAAATATTTATTTTGTATATTTATTGCAAAAATTATAGTTGAACTGGTTTTCTGGAAACTCGACTTAATTAAATTCTTGTAATGACAATACACATTTTAACTGCAAATAAATATTGGAGTGAATTAGAAAATTCTATTAAAATTTTTAGTTCGTATAGAAAAAAGTAATGACACATAAATACATACACATATGAAACGACGCAAAATAAAATTAATAAGGGTAAATATAGCAAGACAATATTACCATCCGTTATTTTAAAAGATAATTTCTTTAAAAATATTTTTACATACTGTGAAGATTATGCCTCACCTGAAACAAAAAAAAAACATCATTAATGTAATTGAAAATCTCATACTATAAAAATGTGTAAGAAATACTAATATATTACAACTTAAATAAAAATAAATCTATATACTAATTTTATGAAAAGTTCGTTGCTTTGTGTTTACTTTCACAAAATAATAAACACTTCAAATTTATTAATAATTGGAGACATTTTAAATAAATATTTATTATGAAATTATATTTTTTTATATATTATTTTAGTTTAGATACAAAATACTAGTCAACGTAGTTTCACAAGTTTATATATATATATATATATATATATATATATATATATATATATATATATATATATATATATATATATATATATTAGTTAAGTCAAAGTATAATTATTAAAAGTGGCTGGTTATCAGAATTTCAAACAAGTGTCAATTTTTTTTATATAAACGTTAAAAATGCATTTCGAATTAGTGTTTATCAGCGTTTTCAATTGTTATATATATATATATATATATATATATATATGTGTGTGTGTGCGTGCGTGCGTGTTGTGACGAAACAACCGAGTTTTTAATGTGGGTGAGCTCGATTCCATCTGGGGCAAGATCAACATCGGTTTCTCTACCATGCGCGCCACATAACAGGTCCGATTAAAAAGTTCAGCGAGTAAATTTGGTAAAAAAAATATTTTTTACGCAATCAAATATAATCTTTTAGAAATCCAAATTTTCATATATTAATTATAATAATATTTCCCGTGTTTTACAAACAATCTTTAGATATTCTTTAATTAATTGATGTATATCAAGCGTGTCAAAACTGCGGTCCACATGAGTCGTGGACCGCAATTTTCATTTTTATTTTAGTTGCGGGTTGCAAGTTTTAACTAAAAGTGTTACAAACTTTATAATCAAAATATTACTTATAATTTATTTAAACTGCACACTACAACTTTATTAAACAGAACTACATACAAATAAAAAAACAAAATTTACTTTTAAATATTAATTTTATATATGTTATCAAAAATATTGTATCTCGGCGGGCCGCATGCCTCATGTTTGACATACCTGATGTACATACTTCAAATTACACGTTTATTAAAATATGTTTCCTTAAAGAAAATTTTACAAAATCCAAAAATAAACAAAATCGAATAAAAATGGGTTACTTGCGATTGTGGGTCATCAATGTTTACAAATATTGCGTATAAAATCACGACTTTTAGAAAACCTCATTGTTGAATGTCGTATGATATGAATACTAAATTAATCGCGTTAATTGCAAAATTGGATTTGAAATTAAATGTTATTAAATTTATTATTGTAGATAAATAGGATTTCTCGATTTTACGATATCAATTTTGTGAAGAATTTTCATATCCAACAATAAATTTATATTAAATAAAACACTTCATTGAACTATAAAAATATTTCAATATTTTAGTACATAAAACTATTAATATTGAATGTTAGAAACAAAACATCATACATATGTATTTTTCAGAAACTTCTATATATGAAAACCCTAAGATATTGAAAATGTGTAAAAATAATTTTCCTGTTTAATGAATGATATGGGTAGCTAACAATTTGGCCGCGAAGTAACTTTACGATAGATTACGAAGTGACTTTTAAATCACGGTTTTACATAAGAATATATTTTGATATTTAATGATTAGATTTATTAGTAACAGACAAACGTTTTGCAAACAGCAAAAAAATAAAAATTAAATTCTTTGATTATTAGGATAGAGTAAAAACGAACTTTTTTGTGTTTACGATTATAACGACTTATTATGTCTGAACATTGTATACAATATATATATATACATACATTAGATATAAATGGTGCTTCAATTTTATTCAAAAGTATCTATAAAATAGAAACTAAATTATACAAGGTATGAGGTATTTCAAACTACATAACATTCATATATTTTCAGTTTTACAAGAGTTGTGATTCGATACGAGGTGCATTTTGGCAGTTTTAGATTATATAGGTCATACGAATCGTTAGAAACTAGGTCAACGACAGCAGGAGACGAAAGCCAAGGATAAAAGGGAAAATATAAACGCCCTAATATCGACCTGACGCCATAGCTATTGAGCATAGAAATATTTGTTTTGAATTTTACAGGAAAACTGATTATTTTCAAAATTATATATATATATATATATATATATATATATATATATATATATATATATATCCAACTCTCTTTTTACACGATATATATGCTCCTAAGCAAACTTGTAGAAAACAATTAGTGCAAATAATTGTATGTATACAATATATGGTAAATTTGAGGATATGTTTCACAACTTTAAAAAAACGTGTAAAGTGAAAAAAAATACATAATTTTTTCCAAAAAAACGTGCAAAAAAGTAATAATGAAATCCATATTGTATAAGTATAAAATATAAAAAATATTTTTAATATAAAAAAATAAAATTAGTGTAGTGAAAATTCAATTCATAAGTACAAAACGTAAATAAATTTAAATTGAAATTAGTAATAAAAATCAATTTTAAATTTCAAAACTATTCATCGCTATTTGAAAACAAGCGTGCATGTTTATTACGGACTGGACGAAAAGGCTATCATCAGTAGATATATGAGATATATCTAGCACAACCGCTGGGTTTGATTTAAATGAAGAAATTCATTTATCGCGAAATTATGAGTCAGGCCATAGCAGTCAAAAATTATGAGTCATACAAAGGCATTAAGCATCTATGGGCTTAAACCGACCTTTTTTAATTATGAATAAAAATTTTGTTACTGTATAAATAGGTTTCTGTAAGACACTCAAAATTAGAATTAAATAATTAAGCGTTTAAATGATTTTTTTTCTAACACTAACACACACACACACACACACACACACATATATATATATATATATATATATATATATATATATATGCGCGCGCGCGTGTGTGTGAAGATTTTCAGTATAATTATTTTGTTGTAAGTTATAAATTTCATTACTTCGTAAAAGTTAACAATATCATAATTACATTATTCCAAAAATTAAATAATTTTATAAATGATTAACATTTTATCATGGAAGTTAATGATAGCAAATACAAAGAATTATCAAGTTAAAAATGAAATAAACTAAAGCAAATAACATCAGGCACTGGGCCAGAAAAATATTTCAAGACAATTGGATTGGATTGATGATTTTTAATAAAAATTATTGCTAATTTAATTTTTAAAATGTTATAAAAATTAAAATATTAAAAAAATGCAGAATCATGTTAACCTATAAAAAATTCTTAAATAGAATTAAATGCTTACACATTGAAATTAGTGATGAATATAAAGAATGTTTAGTTTTTTTTTTCAATATTGATATATAATATTTTCTTAGAACGAGTAAATACAGTGTCCCAAAAATAACGCAACTTTTGAATTTGTTGCTATTTGTGCAGTGAAGTACTGGCAACAGTAAAATAAAAAACATTTCTACACCCGATAGTTTAGGATTAGTAAAAAAAGAGCGTTATACTACAGAATAACGTGTCTTCATTGTTGAACAATATTTAAAAAATAATGCTGATTTTCGAACAAATCGGTCTAAGCGATGAAGCACATTTTCATCTTGATGGCTTTGTTGATTGCCAAAATTCCACTTTTGGGGATCTCAAAACTCACATGCGATTGTTGAAAAACAAATGTATCCACAATGTGTCAATGTTTGGTGTGGATTTTGGGTTGGATGCATAATTGAACCATAATTTTTAAAAATGATGCTGGTAAACCAGTGACTGTTACTAGTGCTCGATATCGCGATAATGGATGATATTGATGTGGACAATATGTGATTTCCACAAGAAGGTGTTATAAGCCCATGTAGCCTGTGAAACAATACAATTATTGCATGAGACATTTCCAGATCGCGTACTCTCTCGTTTCGGTGATCGGAATTGGTCTCCTAGATTGTGTGATTTAACACCATTAATTTCTTTAGATAAAGTTATTTGAAATCAAAGGTCTATGTCAACAACCCGTGCATTAAAGGATGATATTCAACGCTGCATTAATGAAATTTAGTCGATAAAAAATTTCTATAAAAGAGTGCGTATATGTATGCAAAGCCGCGGAGGCTATTTACCCGATATGTTATTTTATAAATAACCCTATTTATTCTATGTATTTGATGATTCAATAAAAAATAATAATTAAAAGACTAAAACTATATTCTGTATTTAATTTAAAAATTGCGTTATTTTTGGGACATCTATATAATAGTTATCGTCGTTATTTGCGTTAATATGTTAAAATCATAAATGGAACGTTTAATTTTTCCAAATAGTTTTAAAATATTATAATATATATATATATATATATATATATATATATATATATATATATATATATATATATATATATATATATATATAAATATATATATAACGCTTGCAATTTTATAAAACTAGAACCGAAAGCTTCACAATTGACTGATAACGTTCCAAACCATTCAAAGTATTGTCCGACTTTGAATGGAACTGTTTTTTCTGCCGCCAAATACAATTTCATTGATCCAATCAATGAATTAAAGGTGTAATATCATGTGAACATTTCGACAACTGATTGATAAATTTGATGGAGAAGATAAACAATACATTAGAAATTTTTGGAAAGACTACAATATCACGTATACCGCAGACAACATCAATCTTCTCAGAATGAGACGACTGAGAAATATTTGAAAGGAGCATGGAAAAATATATGGTCGGAGCTGAGCAAAAATGTTGACATTAAAGAAATATTGTTGATGTTGCTTGCTTTAGTTAACTTGATAATTTTATAGGTTGAAAAATTTAAATGCGCAGAATATTAATTAATTATTGAAAGTTACAATAGGTAAAAGCCTTTTCCGGGGTGATCTTAAAGAGATGATGAAGTTAACGTTTATAAAGATGAAAAGTACAAGGAACTTTTAACAGATTTTGTAAAACAAATTTAACCACTATAATCGAAATTACACCTCAATTTCTACAAAATGATTTAAATTTTGAAAAGTTTCTTTGTTCTGTTTCAATTTTCTTCATTATTTAGATGTTAAAATAACCTCGTCGTTAAGATGTTTCGTTTAACATTGGAAAATATTGGAATGTATCCTCTGCGTTAAGTGGGAGTCTTACTGTATTAAAAAAAGAACAAGCGGTTTATTAATAAATGTATTTCAGGGAAAGTCAATAAGTTGTTGATGAAGTGATTTTTGATCGTAGTTAATAGGTTTGTTTGTTTTTTATTTAATATTTTTTTAATCGACCTAATTTGTGGAGGTCATACTACTGTGATAAAAAATTAAGGTAAAATTGTCATTTAAAACTCCCGGGCATTAGGGAGGCAAGCAAATTGTTTTTACAAATCTTGGTTCCTTCATCTCACGATAATGCACCATGTCATACTGCATTGGTCTTTGCGACTTTTTTGCCAAAAACTCGACTCATATCGTTCCGCGACCACCGTATTCGCCCGATTTGACTCCGAGCGACTTTTGGCTATTCGGCAAACTCAAAAAAAAAGACTGGAAAAAGCGTTGGCAAAAGTGCGCTTTATAGGTCAGGGATTACTTTGAAGGGGATGAAATTCATTTGAAAGAATAAATAAAGAATTTACATTTTATAAACAAATTCGCCTTACTTTTTGATCACAGTGTTATATTATAGGGTTTGGTTTTTTCAATCGATTAATATGGCTTACTTCATAAATCCGAAAAACATCATTTGTCTGAAATTAAAAAAAGATCACTAAAAAATACACATTTCAACAAGTAGAGATAGATTTGTTAAAATTGCGCAATACTCGTACGCAATCTGTTGCATTGACATTCGAATATCATTGTGAAAATTCGATATGAAGAAGAAAGTCGCAAGTTATTATTTTTTTGTAATATTGCAGATAAGTGTTATATATAAATGTATAAATAATAATTGTATATTCTTAAATATAGTTTAAAGAGAAATAAAGATTTTTTTAAAACATAATAAACAGCAGAAAACGTTGGCTCGCGATCGTTAATAACAAAATAATACTGGTTTATTTTTACTGTGATAAATATTTTTCGAGTTGAACTATGTGTGCGTGACAATAGATGAATTCGAATTTTAAGTTGTAATATTAAAAAGAATTTTTGTATTCGAAGAAGAGTTATGAATTAAAGCAATTTTTTTAATATAATCAGAAATTAAAGTCGCGTAAGTAGGTCGGAGCGGAGAGCGTGGTCCGTGTGCAGGCGCATTGTGAAAAGGTCGCGCAAGCGCCAATGCAGTTTAATCGGGGCCGCCGCTCCCTAGTCTTTCCTGTGTCTCTATCCCTCGCCTTCATTTCTACCTTCATTACCCCTCCGTTCCCCAAAGCCTCTTTGACCCGTCCATTTGGGTCAAAGTACACCCCGGACGAAGTTCAATGTCTGACGGGTCGACGTTAAATATTATTACAAAATATTTTTTTATATTCAATTTCACATTATAATGTACACAATATTCAAATAGGTGACAAATCGACTTTATTGTTGCAAAATATTGTATTTTGAAACTATATTCGAAAATCTCAATACCGCGTTATAATTAAACGTTTTCGCATATTTTCATTTTATTTACGTCAAAAATTTTATAGGAAAATATCGACTAAACGTAACGGCTCGTATATCTAAAAATACGACACACAAACGAGATAGTTTAGTGTTATTATTGTCTTATTCGTCATTATTTTACGCGTTTCACGATAAAATAATAAATTCACCTCGCGGACGAAAGCCGACGATAGCGATCGCGCAAAATAACGCACCTTCGCGGAAATCGCCACTTTAAAATCAAAAAATATTTATATTATTAATTTTACATTTCGTCGCACATAAGAGAGCGGTCATAAATATAATTTCTTTGGCGATATTTTAAACTTATATCGAGTTTTAGCGTAATATTTGTTTTCGTACATATATCCGTCCGATTAAAAATCGATCGAGAGTGCAAAATATACATAAACGCAACCTTAAAAATTAGAATATCGAGCGTCGATAAGTTTCGTTCGCAAAAAAATAACTAATTTTTTAGACAGTTATGAGGAAATTAAATATCAGTAAATATATAATAAGGATTTACCGCGTAATTTATCCGCGAATTAAAATTTTCAAAATGGCCGACGAGAGGTTTTCGTATTTATAATCTGAAATATAGATATTTTTACGGGAACGTAAAACGTTCGCACTATAGCGACGCAACGTAACGGTACACAGCGGAAAAAAGTGCGAAAGAGAGAAAAATAAAAAAATGCAAAGAATGACGTTAAAGGATATGGTCGCGACGAATCGGTTTCGAGACCGAAAGAGCGTCGCTCGAGCGCGACGTTACGGACCGCGGACGCGACATTGCGCAACGTTCGTCGTTACGATTGCGGGGGCGCAGCCCTACTCGAGGACGAACGATTATCTCTCCTCGACGGCGCGACAGTCGAATATAAAGCAAAAAAATGAGAGGGGAGACGAGGGCAACCGTCACCCCCGCCCGGGCGTCGATCAGCTGATTTCTTTGTTTGGTAAGCGAACGGATGCGCGAGGGGACAGGCTTGCGGGGAGAGACTCATTATGCGGAATCCGAGGTGAATCGAATGCGACGGACAAAGCGGGCGAACGCGTGCGAGTCGAGAAAGAGAAAGAGACGTGCACAACGGGCGCGCATATGCGTACGCTTATGAATGCGCACTATCGCGTACCTTTATAATGAACGCGCAGGTTGTTCTGCGAGAGGCCGATGTAGTTGTACTTGTCCTTGGTGGACCAGGCCCTCGGCAGAGGTGTCTCTTGCTCGTTGACGTTAGGATAGAGAGCGCGCAGGCGATCGGTGGCGTCGGCCGCTCCGACGGACCAAGCCGAACTCGGCGGCGCCGTCCCCAAGGTTGCGCTTCCCGACATGTCGGTCGAGAGGGACCTCCGCCGTTCCGGCCCCTCGCACCCCCGACGACCGACCCGACCGACCCGACCGACCACCGACGCTGCGACCCGACCCGACCGTCCCCGCCGACAACGAATACGCCACTAGCGACACTCCGCCCGCACCCCACGCCTCCGTCTTCCGTCCCCGTTTACGTTGCTGCCAACTTATCGCGACGCATTACCAACTTTTAAGTTTTTATGCGAAAACAATTTTCGAAATTTATTTCATAATTAAAAGAAGCTAAAAATACCGCGATATTTCTCGACGACTAAACGTTATCCAATCGAATAAACCGTATCCCGTTGGCGTTTCTTTAAATATTTTAAATTATTTTTTAATGAACTTATTAAATGCGTAATATATAAAATTATATAAAAAAATATTCTCAATCGTGAAAATATTTTTTTACGTTAGTTTTCAATTTCGGGATACGTATATTTTTTAATATATTACATGTAAAAAATAAAACTTAATATTCCGTATGCAATATGAATATTGACCGATAATTTGAAAAAAAACGCTACATTAGATAAGTAAGATTAGATATCGCGTTTAAATAAATAAGATAATAATTGAGCTTTCGCGAGTGCGCGCTTCAAAGTAGATCCGGAAAAGCGCGAAACTTTATAATGAGCGATAAAATTGTGAAAACACATTTTTAATATTAATTTGTTAAAATTTTATAACTATTTATTATTATTTTTTTTAGCAAAGAACGAGTTTACCAAAGCATAGTACAAAATTTTTATTAGATATCGAGAAATTTCTGAAGCTCAATTTGTCTACGCTTAAAAAAGACGATAGCGAATTATTATCGGATAGAAAAATATACAACGATAAAATTTTAAAGGTTCCTATTTTGGATTTAATTTATATACGATATTTTAATTTTCAATTTTTCGGTTCAATTATTTTTATAGATTTATCGGGAAGCTTTTCAAAATTTAATCGATAATGTCAGTACTTTTAAATATTTACTTATCGATATAAAAGTAGCATTCGAAAGTTCTTTAGAAATTCGCGACGAAATTATTAAATCAAACAATTCATTAATGGTAAATATAAATTAAATTAATAAACAATATCTATAGTTTAAACATTTTCTATATTTATATTTACATTTTAGAAAGTAATGGCAATTAAAAATGAAAACAACAATGTTTTATCAAAAGAAAACCAACAATTAAAACAAAAAAACTTAGATCTAGAATTTGAAATAAATTATCTTAAAAAGAAGAATGAAAAAGTAAGTATATATCTAATTAATATTTAGTATAAACATTCAAATAATAAGTAAAAATAACTAATATTAAGTTTAATTAAAAAAATAGTTGGAAAAAGATTCGTTTGCGAATTATCAAGCATTATCTGTTGAAAAAGATGCACGATACACTTTGCTCGTTGAAAATGTTAAACTTAAAAAAGAAAACAATAAGTTATCTAGTAAAGATATTCCGGAGAAACCTAAAGATCAAATAATTTTACAAACCGCCTTAGATCAATGCAGGTATTATTTTTAAGACGTAGTATAAATTAATATTTTTTCGCTTAAAATAATTTGAGATTATTTTAATAGAAAGGATTTATCAAATATATCTGAAAAATATAAAAATATTCAAGAAGAATATATGGATTCCATACCAAAAACACAGTATGAAATTATAGAATTAGAAAAGTTCGAGATAACTCAAAAATATAATGAATTATCAAAGAATTTTAATGAAATTAATACACAATTTATGGATATTTCTAGTAATTTTTAAAAAATATTTTATTATTTTACTTGTAATTTCAAATCATGATGAATTGATTTTCTTTTTAATCATGCATTTTTAAAAGTATTTTTTTATACTGTAGTTTAAAGAAATATTTTTAATTATGTTGTAAATTTTAAAGTCTTAAGTTATGAATAATTTAGGGGATTATGAAAATTTACGTGGAGAATTTGAAAGTTTAAAAGAAAAATTAAATGATTTGGAGGAGTCTGGCACTCCAAGACCTACATGGAATATATGTGCAGAGTATATAAGTGGTGGAAATGAGAAATGGAAACGAATGACTTCAAATTTAAGTAGTAAACAGATTTTAGAATTAATTTTACAAGAACTCGTAACATCACCGGAAAATGGAAATACTGAATATTATGATGGATTAGTGAGTTGATTGTATAATTTTTAATAGCTTTTTTTTATTAATAATAGATAATTCTTTACTAACCTAAATAGTAATAACTTTGAAATTTATATACATTAAAAAATATTATTTTGATATGTAACATAAATAAAAAATATAGGGTTTTGATCCAGTTGTACCAGAATTTCTACGTTATGAAGGACAAGTTAAAAATATTAAGTTAACTAAAAAAGAATTACTTATCTTGATAAATGATATCTGGAAAACAAAAGTATTAGAAAATGAAAAAACAATATCAATGCAAGATTTTTTAAAAAAGTATTTTGATCAACGATATCAACAAACAAACTCCAGATTTGAATGGGCATATAATTTATATTATTCGTCTAAACATTGGCTTAATGATGAGCAAATCAAATTATTTTGGGGTATATTAAATGGTACATTGAGTGAAGATATTTATCATAGTATGAATCATGAATGGAATTTATTTAAGAAGAATGTTATTGAAGCTTATAAATTAAATCAAGTAAGTTTGTTACAAAAATATCGTGTTTGAAATAAAGATACAATATACAGTAATTCCTTGCTACTTTGCGGTTGATTTATCTTATTATCTTGCTATTTCGCGGATTTTCAATAAATTTTACAATATATAAATTATTGTAACATTTTCATAGGATACTATTACTGTCAGTATCTTGGAAAAAAATATTAGATTTACATTTCCTATGAAATCTGATATTGACGTTCAAAATATAATAGATGTTATAAAAAAACAGTTAAAACACAAATTAAATACAATAGACTTAGATATTATGAAAATATTTATGGAGGTATTTCAAATATAATGTAACATGATATTTATTATATATAATAATATGTTTTACATAACACAAAATGTTTTCCAGAACGATGAAGGATTTAATTGTACTGAAGTTGGTAGGGAACTTTATAGGCAAAGGCAGATTGCTAAAGAAAAATATGTAAAAGAAATATTTTTTCAGCTTGGTGGTAAAAAAAATTTCAATAAACTTATTTCAGTAGAAACTTTAAAAAGATCGTTTGTAATTGTGGATCCACATATTGGTAAGAGTAAATATAATATTATAATTGTATTAACAAACATAATTTTTTTTAATTATATTGCATAGATCACAAAATTATGGAATCCAATATTAGATGGATTTTTTCTAACAAAAAATCGAATGTAAATATGATTTATCCTATTACACTAAAAACAATATATGGGAAGCTTCATACAGGTAATATTCAAAGAGTTGGTTTCAAACTCAGGTCAAGATCTAGTAAATATACAAAATAAAAGAATCTTTACTATTTAATAAATATTGTTTTAAATTACAATATATATATATATATATATATATATATATATATATATATATATATATATATATATATATATATGTATATATATATATATATACATATATATATACATATATATATATATATATATATATATACATACATATATATATATATATATATATATATATATATATATATATATATTATCAAAAATAAAATTATTTTTAGTCTTTTTAAAAATAATAATAAAATATTTTAATTGAAAAAGGTCATTACTAATGAGTTTTTAATACTATCATTTTTATGTATTATATATTGAGTTTCTTACTATATTAAAAAAAATATTAAATAAAAATTCAATATGTATCATGATATATATTATATTTTTTTTAGTAAACATTTTCTGTCTCTTTAATGCTAATAAAAACCTTAAAAAGATAATTAGTATATAGCTAATAATTGGAACATATCCCCTAATTTACCATATAACGTATATATACATTTATTTGTATATTTTTTTTCTACACGTTTGCTTAGAAATATATTTACCGTATAAAGGTATATATATATATATATATATATATATATATATATATATATATATATATATATATATATATATATATATATATATAAATATATATATTTACCGTCTTTTTCCGAAAATAAGACACTTACTTTCTTACTTTCTTTTTTTGGTTCAAAATATGCGCAAGGCTTATTTCCGGGGGAGGGTAAAAATAAAAGTATATTAATATATTTTTATTTAATTTTCATTACAGTCATGTCATCTTCTTCTGGAACATCATTATAAATGATCAAATTCTGATTTTCATTCAAATCCATTTTCTGTTGAATCATTGGTCCAAAATTTTTATATCTTGCAATATAGCTATCATTAAACGATATATATATATATATATATATATATATATATATATATATATATAGCTATCATTAAACGATGTCTAAATAACCTGTTTGTAGTGCATTGGAAACATAATCAATTTTGTCCCATGAATTTTTTATCCAATTCACAATTTCTTGTAAGCTCGGTTTTACAAAATTACCTCGATAATTTCTCATTATCTTATTTTCAATATAGTCATTGATTTCCATTCGCAAATGATCCTTAAATGGCTTGTTTGCTGGAAAAGGTAAACAATGAATATCTTAGAATATTTTGTTGCAAACATTTCTCTGAAGTATTAGGGCAGCTAAACATACTTAATAAATCAAAAGCATTTTTTAATAAATTCTTTTTTTCACATTATGTTAACTAGGGCTTATTTTCGGGGGAGGGCTTATATTACAAAAAGTTACGAAAATCGCGATAGGGCTTATTTTCAGGGTATGTCTTATTTTCGGAAAAAGGCGGTATATATATATATATATATATATATATATATATATGTATATATATATATATTGAAACAAAAAAAACAGAGATAAATAATTATTTTAATTAACCCCAATATAAAACTGGAATAATAATTTAACTTTTCACATTATATCATTTATAAATAAAAATAATTTAGAATTGTTGCTGTAAAGTATTATTTTAACAATTAATAAAGGTTTGGTGACGACAAGTCTTTGACAGTTGTCATATTCTTCGACGGCGTTTGTTTGACATATTATATATGCAATACATTCATTAATGTTTAGGAGTAGTGTTTTTTTTTGTGTGTTTTTTAATTAAATGATGAAAATCGATGAAATATTTTTTTAATAATTGTAATTGCAATTTTTATGTCTGAATTTTGACATTTTTTATTTCTTACTATGTCAGAAGTGTGTGAACGGAAACGCGTTAAGTTATCTGGTGCACAATATAGAAAAAGAAGAAAAGCTAAAGAACTTGAATTAAAAATGCAAGCGTTGATGGATAAAGTAGATTCCTCGTCTTCTGATGTTGAGACCGCAGCTCAAACTGAATTGTCAAATTTAAAATATGAGACAATAAATAATGCGGAAATAAATTCATTAAAGAATTTTGAAGACAATGATGAAAGTAACGATTGTAAGAATGATTATCCTCTTATGGAAGTAAACTGTCAAATCAGTGGAAACGAAGAAAAACTTAGTTGTAGCACTGATCCTGGCCTCTGGAACGAATATATAAATTTAAAACAAAGAGAATATTTAATTAAAATAGGTCCTATACAAATTAAAGACATTGATTTTCCCAGTGATGAAAATGGTAGACGGTTTACTCCATTGCATTACAAGCGTATTCTTGCTAATGGTGAAGAAATGGATCGTAGTTGGCTTGTATACTCAAAATCTAAGAATGCTGTTTATTGTTTTTGTTGTAAATTGTTTGGTGCAGATTCTGAATCGAAACAATGGCCAACTGAAGGATTTTGGAACTGGAAAAATATATCCAGAGCGTTATTAACACACGAAAAGGCCAAATCTCACATGGTAACCTTTTGTAAGTGGAAAGAATTTGAATCATTTTTAAAATCTCAAGATTCGTTTGATAAAAACCATATAAAAATAATGCAAGAAGAAAAAGAACACGGAAAAAATGTTTTGCAACGATTTATAAGTATTATAAATTTTTTGACCTGTCAAGGCCTTTCATTACGAGGATTATCCGATAAATTGTATGATAGTAATAATGGTAATTTTCTAAGATTAGTTGAATTATTTGCAAAATTTGATCCACACATTAGTGAACATGTTAGACGAGTGACGACTAATTCGTATTTATGGAAAATAAATTATATAAGTGATTCACTTATAAATGAACTGATATCTAAATTAGCTACTCAAGTTAAAAAAACAATAATTAGAAATATCAAGGAAGCAAAATATTATTCTATAATCATCGATTGTATATCAGATAAAAACTTTGAGGAAAAATATTCATTGGTGATTAGGTGTGTTACGAAAGATCCTAAAACTAAGAAAAATAGTTTAACTGAATATTTTGTGTGCTTTCTTCCAGATGATATTTCTATCAATAAGAATGAATTTATTTTGAAAGAACTTTTAAGCATGGGTCTTTTGTTAGAAGATATTAGAAGTCAAGGATATGATTATAATTCATTTAAGAAAATGGAAGAATGTCTATTTCAAAATAATCTATTACAAATCAATTCAAAAGCATTCCTATTACCATGTGCTCATCACTCATTTATTTCTGAAGTGTGTTCGTGTTTAAGTTCTTCTTTTTATGTGTTTGATTTTTTCCGTAATGTACGTAAAATTTTTACAATTCTATCATATGAACGAGAAATTTTGAACAAAAAATTTCCTGAAATACAACGAATTGATGGTATTATTAATTGGGAATGCGAAGTTTCTGCTCTAAAAGTTTTACGACATCATTTAGCAGACATAATTGAAATCTTAGTTGAAATTAGTGAAGACGAAAATAGAGATAATATTTTAAAATGTGATTGTCAGACTGTAGTCGAAGATATTTGTACCTTTAAGTTTATTTGCAACATTATAATTTGGGAGCAGATTTCCTCTAAAGTTGAGATGATTTCAAATATATTTAAAGCTATGAGGTTGGATGAGTCTGTGTCATTAATAAACGAAGTATTATTGCATTTTAACCAATTGAAGCTTTATGGTCTTGGTGATATTTTAGTAGAAGCAGAAAAAATAGCTAAAGAAATGGAGGTAGAACCACATTTTTCCGACATGGATTTGGTTAAAATTCGTTATT
The DNA here is from genome assembly GCA_024500535.1 of Leptonema lineaticorne. Classification (NCBI taxonomy): domain Eukaryota; kingdom Metazoa; phylum Arthropoda; class Insecta; order Trichoptera; family Hydropsychidae; genus Leptonema; species Leptonema lineaticorne. The sequence continues at coordinate 2,996,656 of JANIJI010000003.1, forward strand.
TAAAAAAAAATAATGCAGATAATACAATTGTAGATCCCAAGGAATATTATACTATCAATTTTTTTGATTTTATAATAGATTCGACTATGAAAGTGTTAAATGATAAGTGTTTACAAATTTCTAGTTATGTGAAAAATTTTAATACGTTTTATAAAATGCTGGAATTTCGTAGTGTTAATATAGATTTATTAAAACATCATTGCAAGGATATTGACGGTATATTAATGGAAGAGGAATATTCTGATATTGACAATAATGAATTTTCAATAGAACTTAATAATTTGTTTAGTTTTTTATCTCCTGCTATGTCTAATCTTGATATTTTAAATTTAATAACGGAGTATGATCTAATTTGTTCTTTTCCAAATGTATATGTTTTATTACGCATATTGCTTACACATCCTTTAATATTAAATAATAAAAATAAGTTAGAAAGAATTAAAATTTATTTGAAAAGTAAATTAAGCGATGAGAATTCATCAGATTTGGCTTTATTATCTATAGAACACGAAATTGTAGATTCTCTTTATTTAGATGAGATTATTAATTCTTTTATTTCTACTCAATATCAAAGTACTGATATATAACTATAATTGTATTTATTTTTATATGTAACATTTTTTTAAATAAAGGAAATTAAAAATGAAACATTTTTCATTTGTAAAAATATTAAAAAATATTTTTTAAATATAAAAGTTATTAGTTTTATACGATACTAATAGTTTATGTTTTATAGTTTTAGAAGTACATAATATATAAAGAAAATAAATGATGAAAATCATTAGTTTTCAGAAATCTTATATTTAATATTATTATTTTAGGAAATTTCATTATTTTAATTATAAATAACTATTGTTTTTTAATATTTATTAAATTCACTTCAAATTTATGAAAAAAACAATTTGTTTTTTAGACATGTAGAAAGGTTCTTTAAAATTATTATGGCCGTATATTGATCTGTTAGAGTAACTGTCAAGTCGCTTTTTATTTTGGATGCATGAAAATGTAAATAATAATCATAAGATATAAACGCCAGACAGTAGTAATTTGAATATATTTTATGATGTGATTTCAAAGTAGTGTAATGTGGAACTAGTGAATATTAATACATAATAAACTCGATTTTTAAATTAAAATTTTCAATTATTGTAAATGTAAAAAGTTCAAGGCTTTGATATATTTATTCGTTTATTATAATTTGTTAGGGTAGTAATATTGTGTTATAATGCTAATAATTTTCATATTATTTGTTTATGTTTCTGCTCTTGAAAATGGTTTGTCGAGAACACCTCCTATGGGTTGGATGTCTTGGGGGCGATACAGATGTAATACAGATTGCGATAATTATCCAAACGAATGTATAAGGTAATTTTATAATAATATTTATACATTGTTTTTAAATTTATTATAATTGTTTTTAAAAACATATTTTAGTGAAGATTTATTTAAATCAGTAGCTGATGAATTTATAAATGGCGGATTTGCTGATGTCGGTTACGAGTATATTATTATTGACGATTGTTGGATGGAAAATGAACGAGATTATTTAGGAAGATTAATGCCAGATTATTCTCGATTTCCTAGCGGGATTGAAAATCTCTCAGATTATGTGTGTTATTTAATTTACACACACACACACACACACACACACACATATATATATATATATATATATATATATATATATATATATATATATAAATATATATAATATGCCTTAATATTTATAATTTATAGATTCATTCTTATGGATTAAAATTTGGAATGTATCAAAATTATGGTGTACGTACATGTGAAAAATATCCTGGTTCTAAAGGTCATATCAAAACAGATGTTCAGTCATTCGTTTATTGGAAAATTGATTATTTGAAGCTTGATGGTTGTTTCACAATATCCAAAGAATTAGATTATGGTAAAATTAGTCTTTTTATTTTGAATTCTTATGTGTTGATATATTTTACTTCTGTATTGATAAGTAATTTGTGTTCCTTAATATGTAAAACTTACTTTAAGTTTTTGATATTATATATGTCAGCGGTTCCCAACCTGTGGTACGCATACCCTCAAAGATACGTGAAAGATAACGCGAAAAAAAGTTGTAATGGCATAAAATATGAAAATTATATATATTATAAAATATGTAATTACGACGATTTTCATGAGATAAGCTAAAACAAACGAGAAACGTTTTTTAGCTCCTCGATTTATAAGAAGAAACTTTTGTACTCCAACTCTCGACTTTGTATTATACGCTTTTCAAATTAAAAAAAATATTTGACTCTTACATGACAAAGTTTCCGATCACTGCTATATAACACACACACACACACACACACACATATATATATATATATATATATATATATGTTAGGGGTACAAATTGAGGAGATAATCAGCTAAAACGGTACATTAATGAAAAAATATTGGGAACCACTGATATACGTGATTGTAATGATTAAAATAAAGTGATATCTTTTTATTTTATTTATTGCAGGTTTCCCTGAATATAGTAAACAATTAAATAAAACTGGACGTCCAGTAGTGTTTTCTTGTAGCTGGCCATATTATCAAGAACATATATTTAAAATAATGGTAATTGAATAGTAGTAATAGTTGTATTATATATTTTTTTTCATTAAAATAATAACATAAGAAATGTTATTAATTTTTTTAGCCAAAATATGATTTAATTAAAAAATATTGTAATTTGTGGAGAAATTATCACGATATATCGAGTTCATGGGAAAGTTTAAAAGATACAATTGATTTTTATGGAAAACATCACAAACGTATGGCTTCTTACGCAGGTCCCGGACATTGGAATGATCCAGACATGGTTTTTTAGAATTTGAATAAGATAATCGTACATATTTGATGATATAATTAACTATAAAATCTATATTTTAGTTGATGATTGGTAATCCTGGTTTGAATGTTGGGCAATGCAGAGTCCAAATGGCAATATGGTGTATATTAGCTGCTCCTTTAATAATGTCTAATGATATTAAAAACATTCCAAAAGATATGAAAGATATATTATTAAATAGAAATGTTATAGCTGTTAATCAAGATCCTTTAGGGATACAAGGATATATGTATAAAGTAAAATTATTATTACAAAATTCATTAAAAAATATTTACTTTTATATATTTTTTCAAAACATTAAATCATTTAGAACAAGGGTGAGAAACACGCGGCCCGCGAAGCATTTTTGTGCGGCCCGCCAAGCATTTTTAGAATTGAATTTATTTTATCGACCTTTTCGACTTCAATCGACAAATTAAAGAGAGGAGAAACTCTACTTTTTAACTGTCTTAAAATAATTTAAATCACCTTAAAATTTAATTGTTTTAATTTGTTTCGCAATTTTCTATTTGTAATTCAAAAATTTCAAAATCATAGAATAAGTCGATAAATTACAGTTTCACATGACATATATATATATATATATATATATATATATATATATATATATATATATATATATATATACATACATATATATATATATATATATATATACATACATATATATATATATATATATATATATATATATATATACCATATATATAAATAAATATATATATATATATATATATATATATATATATATATATATATATATATATATATATATATGTATTCACCTTAGTTTATCACAGTAATATGTGCGGCCCGCCAAAAAAAATTAAAATTTGAATTGGCCCTTTGACCCAAAAAGGTTGCTCGCCCTTGATTTAGAACATTTTTTGATACACTTCTACAGGATGAGTTTGGAGATGTGAAGATTTGGATTCGACCACTCATACCAATAATAAATAATTTAAATTCATATGCAGTAGCTTTCATCAACTTGAATAATACGTTCAGCAAAAGTATCACTATTAACATCGAAGATCTTGGATTCAAAAGCATATATGGTTATAGTATAATGGTAAAAAAATTGTATTTTAAAATAACTACTAAAAATGTTTTGAAAGTTTTTTTCACGCAACATGTTTTTTTTCGTTATAGGATCTTTTTGTTGGTGATGAGTTTAGAAATATAACTCCAAAAGAAACGTTAGAAGTAAATATTAAATCTATGGGTAAGTGATATATTTAAAACATAATCTTTTATAATTAATGTGAAAATATTTATATGAAAATGTTTTATTTTATTTTAGATGTTGTGTTCTATAAATTTAGAATATTGTGAACGTATACATTATTTTGTATTATATTTGGTGTAATAAATTGCATTATTTAATTTTTTAGTGATTTATGAGTATATTATTTTTATTTATTGGAAAATTTTAAGTTTTACTTTAAAAACTTAAATTGATAATATCATAGAAAGAAATAGATAATAAAAAGTTTAATAAAAAAAACAATCTACAAGTTCAAATATAATCCTACAATACTTGAAAACAATCTAAATACAACAAAAACAATATATATATAAATATATATATATATATATATATATATATATATATATATATATATATATATATATATATATATATCTGTACTACAATTATAACATGTGAATGTGCAATTCTTCACAAAATAGTTTTAAATAATACAATTAATATTGCGTTTAAAAATATTAACAAAATTAAAATTTACAGATTCAAAAGTCATTGTTTGAACAATAAATATTCTTTAAAAATATCGTTTGAATATTAATAAATATATTTAACAATTTGTTTTAATTGATTTAATATTTAGTGAAATTATAATTTTTATTCTTTTTTAATATCATTACTTCTTTATATTAATATTATTATCTTTATTATAGAAAAGGCAATTATGTAGATTTAATATCACTTTATCTGCATAATAAATTTAATGCTTATCTTTTATTATTAATTTGAAAACGTCCATATATATTTTTTCAATGTTTCACATTCGCGTAAAATAAAAATTTTGTATGCGGAAACTTGTATATAGAAAATAAAAAAAAACCCACACCGATTCCTTCTATATTTTTACAACCCTGTCGCCACAGCATTTTAATATTGCAGGTTTATACATTCCACAATCAGATTTTCTCACTAAAGAACCTATCGTATGATCGTCTGTGTACATTATCGATAGTTTTCAAATAATATGTTCCCGGGAAAAGTGTATTTATAGGACTGACAGGCGTGTAAGGAGCGGTATGATTATTTTTCTCTCTGATTTCCATTATTTCAGCGAATTCTTTAGGAGTTATATTACGTCGTTTATCCAGCATTGGTTTCACATTTTGCAGACTTTTTACTAAAGCTGCTAATTTAGAATCAGGTCCTCCATCCTTTGAAATCGTAATTGAAAACATAGATGACGCTAAACCAGACCCATATGAAAATAAGCCCACCTTATTTCCGGCCAATTCAGATGGGGTTTTATTGATTAAAAGAGATACTAAGCCACCATAGAGTGATGAAGTGTACATGTTTCCAATTTGATTTGCGAGAAGTAATGAAGGTTTGGTTTTCTCTTCGAATATATCTTTGCTTATTGTCATAAAAGCTTTTTCTACATCTCTATCAAAATAAGTATCTTCGAGACGAAGATTTTTAAATTTTTCCATATTTGGATACTTGGAATCGCGTTCGTCATCAGTGGCAAGTAAAAAATCGTTGAATTTCAATCGGGCGAGAGATTTTTGTACTAATTTGCAATACGGCGTGTGAAACAACATCGCATCTAAACTTTCAATACCGTCATGTTTTGGATCAATTTTTTGAATTTTCTTTCTGTATAATTTATAGCAATTATCGAGTGCATTTAGATAACACTGGATCGAAAGTTTGCCATCGACGACAGCATATTCTGAAGAAAGATCCGGCTTGTAAAAATCGTAAGCGTGTCTCATATATGTTGCGCGAACACCTCTATCGAACACTAACGGAGCATTGGGTCCGATGAGCATAGCAACGGCTCCAGCTCCTCCGGTCGGTCTTGCGGAGCTAGCCGCCGCATATACTGCTATATCGGCAGCGATCACGACGGCATATCTGCCATCCCAAGCAGACGATTCGACCCATGATATTGCATTGATTAAAGCGGCTGTACCTCCATAACAGGCGTTCGTTGTATCGATCCCTTCAACGTCCGTAACTCCGTACGGCTCGAATAACTGCATCAGCACCGTTTTAACGCTTTTGCTTTTATCGATTATGGTTTCAGTGCCTACTTCCAGTCTTCCGATTTGATCGAAACGTACATTATTATTTTCGATCAATTTATGAAGCACAGTTAGGCATAATGAATTGATATCTTCTCTATCGGTGCAGAAACCCATGCGGCTTTGACCCAAACCCAGTGTATATTTTCCGCTCGATACACCGTCATATTGTTCCAATTGTGTTTGATCAACGTATTGAGCAGGAAAAATTACTTCGAGTGCAACAACACCGACGTCTTTTGGCCACGCGCCCATCTCGTCGACTGAATGCAAAAAAAAAAATGAACCAGCACCCGGTGAAAGCCGACTACGTTATGCGAGCATATCAACTGTGCCTCGTTACACGCATCTGTCAAACGGTTAACATAACCCCACTCGTTCGCCGCATAACGTCGTCTCTTTCGCTCGCGTCGCATTCGCATAATTCTATTTCGCTCTGTTGTGGTCTCATTTTTAACGTCTTGATGTTGTCTCGCTCTTTTATATGCACTTTCAAATTATGCTATCTCTTCTTTTCGCCGGTTGAAAAAAAACCGTCATATGATTTTCATAGGAAAAGTAACCGATTTCCATATGCCTATCAGGTATTGTAAACCTTTGTTTTCTATAATATTTAAATAACATTTTTTTTCATATATTATTTGTATAATATATAGAGAATAAATGTAATTTTATTTATGATACTGTTTTTTAAGAATTTTCTAGAATATTTTATATTAATTTATTTAGTAAATACACTCTTTAAATTTAAAAGAAATACTTCTTTTTTATTGCTATATTTAAATAAATTATAAAAAGTAATATTTAATATTGGATTCTAATAAGAAACATTAAACAGATTTTTTTTCTACAGAAAACTTAAAATATACTTATTAGATTTTCTTTTATATTAATGTAGTACAAATTGATATTTTTATGTTATGGTCATACTGACGTTTAACGTAAATATTTTATGTTTTCTTTAATTTAATTGAGTTTTTAGAATTTAATCGGATAAATCATCTAACATCAAAATTATATCTTTTAAATGCCTTGTTATAAAAAGATTATTATACACGATTTTTCTGATAGTTATTGTTTATAGTATAATATATTTTTGGTTAATATTGTAAATTGTATAATCAGTAAACAGAATGAACGATTTATAGTAGTTAGTACTAATCTTGTTATTTTTATTTGATTTAACATGTGATGGTTATATATATATATATATATATATATATATATATATATATATATATATATATATATATATCGATTTGATGATAGTAATATGGTTGGAATTTTATTTATTAAATGTGTTTAAATTAAATTGAAATAGTTTAATATGAATATATTTATACTTGAAACAGATGGCCACTTCGTTTCGGTATAAATATATAGATAACATTAAAATGCTTCACCGCTTAACTATGGTAACTCTTAGAAGTACATTGGAAATTTCATTATTCTTTAAAATAATAATTAATAGTATAATCAGTTCATAATAAATTTACTAGTTCATTTGCATAATTATATGGATATATTTATTCGAATACGTTTCTTGAATAACGAATCGTTATTGACAATGAAACTATAATGAATTGTGTAAATATATACATAAACATAGTATTTTTTCGTTTTGCTATTTGAAAATTGATATTATTTAGAGTATCGTTCGAATATATTTGAAAATATATATTACATGATTTTATATATGTATTCTATTATTAAAATTCTGAAATTGATAAATTCTTATAATATCTAATAATTTATCAGTTCATGGATAATGAAATTAATATTCAATGTTGTGAAACCAAACAAATGTCAGTAAGAAAAATATTATATTATGCATATTGCATGTTATATTATTTATTATTATAATTTTTACTATATATATATATATATATATATATATATATATATATATATATATATATATATATATATATATATATATATATATATTGTATTACTGGGTCGAATAAATTAAAATATTCATTTCAATTGACATCAGTATATTTGTATGTCGCCATATGCTTGCATTGTCATTTTATTATTTTATTAGTTAAAATCGTTCATTATCCACAATAAAGGCGAACGTGCAAGGTTAGAAAGTCATCGCGGAGAGAAAAAATAAAATGAAAATTTTCATAAAAATTTTTGCAAAAATTTATCGTCTCTCTTTCCGGTTCCGAATTTCGATTACGTGAGAACATGCGTGATTTTAGTGAAAGTGTATTATGAATTCATCGCGCAACTTTTCCTAACCGGAGTTTCACATTATATAGGCAGGCGTCTTTCGTATTTTAATGGCTATTGAAAAATGAAAATGAACAACGTGCACACAAGTAAACATGTACACGCGGGTGTGTGTGTGTGTGTGTGTGTGTGTGCATGTTTATAATTGAGTTTGTTATAAAGTAGTTCATCTCAATTATTAAAATCATAATATAATTAATTTATTTTACACCACTGAACTTATCAATTATTTGAGTAAATAATATATTTTATGAATATTTATATTTTTTTTATTTACCACTAATTAAACAATTAGTTTATAAAAAAATATCTAAATAAAATTGTGTATTTTTTGTTTTTTGAAAAGAAAAAATATTTAGTAAAAGAAATATGATATCGAGTCATACTCGACATAAAAACGGAAAGCATTAATGTATTTATTTCCTTTTTGCGCAAAATGATAATGACGATGTTATTAAAAGAAAATATTTTTCACTCTTTCTTTCTGTTTTGAAAGTTTGAAAAGGATAATTGTTTGAGCATGTAATGTAGAGGATTGAAACAGAATTAAATATATTTAGTTTACAGAAATATCTAAGTTGTATATATGTATGAATTAATATATGTTCCATATATTTTTATAATAAAAAAAATAATGTGTTTATATTTGTATTAATAAAAAAATGTATTCAGTTACTAGTATAATTTCTGGTTACCTGTCGAATAGTATTTAATTAGATTTTCAGAGTATATATATATATATATATATATATATATATATATATATATATATATATATATATATATATATATATATATAATTTATTTATTTATATTGTGTTTAACGCAATTATTGCAAAATATTTATAAAAGTGGCAAATATTAATTACCTTATCAGTTAATTCTTATAAGTCTTTTCCATTAATTTATACTAAGCAAAATATATATTTCAACATATATTTCATTGTTTCGACTTCGCTATATTTATATGTGTCGTACTGTACCAAATTTCATTCTTTCATATCGTATTTGAGGTATTTAACCGTTGTCCATAATTTTGATTTTAATCATAATTCTAATTAATTTGTGATCGTAGTTTTTTCGATCCAATTAGAAGCCATCTGATCATTTTTACCTTCACAATTTGTGTTTAAAAATGGAGACAACATATTTCTTGTTTTCTATCTTTAAATTCAATATCTTTTAGATTTAAATCTTAATTCTTAAAAAGAAATATGTCTAAGATTTTTGTGGCTGTGCTTTATATTCTCGCAGTTGTCTTTTATTTTTTTGCAATAAGAGGATAATAATTATTTTAATATCGTAAATATTTTTTTCTTTTAATACATTCTTTATTTTAGCTTCAAAATTTTCCTTATTTTTTTACATATTAAGCAATTTTATTTTTTTCTTATTGTAAATAAATTCATAAACTTTTTTTAGTTATATTTTTTAAGGTATATATATATATATATATATATATATATATATAATTTTTCGTTTTTTTTCTATAATAAAATTCAAATTGGTTAATGTCACATCTTTTAGAGCGTTAAATTGATTAAATTAACAAATATATGTACGCAAATGTTCAATTTGGATTGAATTGAAATTTATTTATCATTATAAACAGGCACGTTTTAGTCATATCCAGTAACCTTTGTCACCTCGTCGAAATGATTATGATGCAGATTTTTCAATGTATTCAATTTAAATATGGATGAAAATCCCGTTAATATAACGTTTATACAATATGGAAAAAAGAAACAGAAGAAAAGATATGAATTAGAAAATGGAAGTGAGATTATTTAATAGTAGTCTTGTCGAATATAAAAAGAAAATGGCATAGTTGATTTTGACCCACGATTCGTTAACAAGAAGAATTTGTTTGACAAAAGAGAAACGAAATCGTCTTTGTAATCAGTTTGAACTGGATTATTCTTTTTGAACTTCTTTTTTTAAATGTTTTATTATTGTGCTAACATAGAAAATATTTCTTATTGTTCTTTTCATCTATTTATATAGCTTTTTCTTTTTACCGGAATAATAGTTGTATTGTAAAAAAGTATATTAAATCAAAGAAGTCAAGATAATTTTTATATTTTTAAACAAATTAAAATTAAAGAAAATTGTTGTGATTCTGTAATAATTATTATTATAAATATTATTGCAGTATGTAATTTTTAATATATACATTTATTTGAGATATTTTCCTTTTTTTTTTTGAAAAAAAATATAAACGGTTATCAAATTCTTTTAAATATTTCTTTTTCATTTTTTTTTTAAATTTTGATTCGTATATGAATTTACTAAATTTATTTAATCATTTCAATGTACATCAATATTTTTTTAATTATAATATTTTTGAATAAATTATAATAAATATATATATTTTTATTTCTGATATTTTAATTTAATTATTATTTTTTTATTAATTAAATTTATGCAAAAATATTTTTCAAAATTTATTTCGACGTATTTGTATGCGTTTTATGATATTTATTCAAGATTTTCTATTAGATTAGTCAGATATCTTTTTGGTATGTTTTTAATAAGAAAATTTAAACGCATTATTATTTGGATATTTTACGATTTTAATTAACCCAAATGGATGTTAGTTTATTTTTAGAGCGAATTATTTTTCTTTACATTTATATTTTTTGCCTTTCTGATCATTTTCAGATGATAGGTGAAAATATACTTCGCGTTAACGATTCATCTACTGTTATATGTAATATTATTTATTGAATATATAATATACAACCGTAAATAGAGATAAAAATTCTAACAGTTACGAAAAAAAATAAAATAAAAATATTTATATTAGCACGTTACTATGAGGAATAATAATAATGAGTTTATCATAAACATAATCCTCTAGACATAATACTAATATCAAATCATAACAAATATTTAATTTATATTATTAAATTATTATACTTAATAGTTGGTTTTTATTATTGATTAACCTTTGAGCGATGTATTTCTATTAAGTATATATTAAAAAAAAATGTTATATTTCTTTAGTGGTGTGTATGTAAAATGTTTACGCACATTATCATTATTATCAGTGCACAAAATGAAAGTTTGAAGTATCGTGTATATATTTAAACAATTATAATAATTAAATTATTTTTTATATTAATTTTAATTCAACCTAAAACATACTACATAAAAATTTTCTTGCTTACATTACATATTTTGTTTTGAGTAATTAAATAATTCCATATAAATAAAATTTATTAAATAATAAATCATGTATATTATAATAATATAACTTGTTTTATAATATTTAATTACTTTGTATATTATAATAGATGGTTAAAGTTATTTTGAATCATTTACACTGGTTTAGTGTTAATACATATTTTAGTCTGCAAATATGATATTATTTATATATTTTTAAGAAGAAATTGATATTTAAAATAATTCAGAATATAAAGCTCTTTATTACATTGAAATAATATGTATACTTTTAGAATAGTTTTTAAAATAAAAAAAAATATCCTAAATGTGCTATTTTATCAATAAATTATATTTAAAAGTATTGATATCTAATTATTGAATATTAATTTTTCAATTATAATACTTTCAATTCAATATATTGTATTTGAAGTCTTACACTGTGACCGCTAAGAAATTTTCTAATTTCATCAATGAGAGCCAGAAACGTACGACGTACATAAGGTGATTGTCCACTTTGATCTTCTTAACAAAGAATATAAGATATATATATATATATATATATATATATATATATATATATATATATATATATATTTATATATATAAAGAGTTGATGTAATGGTGTTTTATGAGTAAACAAAATAAAAGTAACGTCGGTTTTGTTTGAAAGTCAACGATCGGGCCGGAAATTTTCTCTGACTCTCACCTTCGCGTGCCAGTGTCGTCATATGACGAAGATCTCGATAAACCGGTCGTGATTATCAGGTCGCATCGTGATCATTCTCATTTCTCGGATTCCATTTTTTTTCTTTCATCGTAAGAAATCATACTTCAATAAGAAGATTTTTACGTTTTAATATTTGTCGCTTCATTCGATGACACAGCTATATAATGAAATGTCTAATATTTAGAATACATTGTCTGAAATACAAAATGCAATGTAATAAAATTATATTTATATACATATATTGAGGTGATGACGAATGAGTATTTTTTAAGACAATCGAATTATTTTCGTGCTGATCATAGATCAATTGGTTGAGTCAATGCTTAAGTTTTAAATATGTATTTTTAATATATGCGCCGTCAAACGCCAAACGTGTATTTAGTGTTTTATAAAATGAAATATTTTATTCAAAAACATTATTTTATTAAACTTTGTACAGATAAAGATTTTTTAACTAAAAAACAAAAAAAAAAACAACAGCAAATATATAGATGTATTAAAATTACAAAATTCTGAGAATAATATTAGCTAATAAAGTACTTTTTGTGTAAAAAAGCTGCCAAAATATAAAATATTAGAAATATTAATGTGGAATTGTTTTTTTTACACTTTAAAAGTTATTTATAAAAAAGTAAATAAAATAAATTGTGATTGATAATTTCGTTATCAGATAATTCAATTTCAAAATAATTTTAAATAAATAAGAAAACAAACATATTAAACTTACTTTATAAAAAAAATAGTATTTGAACACCAGCAACCTTGAAATTTAAAGAAATTTTATATATACATCTTACATTTTTTTTCACGATTGAATATTAAACATTTTTTGGTAAATAGAATATTATACATAATAAAGTTTATTAATATTACATAATTTCTTATAAAAATCATTTATCTTTATTTTTTTTTTGAATGTGATTTGAAATTGATTATTTTAGTGGAATTATCAGATTTCGAAATAGTTTTTAAATAATAAATAACTAGTTCTATTTGAAGATAACGAAATACTTTTTTTCTATTAAAACCCTACTATGAAGGTGTTAAACTGTAAAAAATATTTTAAAATCACTCAAAAATATAATTTGATAATAATAATTAATCTTCAATAGTGTTGTTGAAAAATACTATTATAACTTAATTTTTAAATAATTTACAGAAATATATTCTGAAAATAATAAAATTAAATATTAATTAATACTTAAAGCTAATACTATTACCTTTTATATATTTTGAGGAAAAAAATAGTCGTGCACTGAATTTGGTTATTTTCACAAAATATTAGCATTTAAAGGTATGTAAATTTTTAAAAGCCAAAAAAAGGTTTATAAACACATTCGTTGACCTTTTAAATTAATTATCATATGCATTGATAAGTCATTTAGGCGCACAAAAAAGTATTACGTTAATGTATGGCCATATTGAAAGAAAGTGATAGCATATTTCTAAATAAAAGTGAAAGTAATAATTTCCAAAATTTTTATTTAAAATATTATGATTTTTGTCTTGTTTCCATACATGCTATTATTAAAAATTATGCACAATTATTTTTTATCATTGTGGTAAAAAAATAGATTTTGTTGATTAATATTTTGTTCTCTAAAGAAAATCTTTAGAAATTATAATATCCTATTCGCCTAAAGATATTTCAGTTATGTATGTAAAATTTTTAAAAAAGAATAGTATTATTAACTGTCGATTCTTAGTGAACTTATTTTAAATTAAAAGAGTAATTAAATAGAAATTAATAAGAAGTAATTGAAGCAAATTGTAGGTGAAAATAAATTATTGACATTGATTTTTACATTTATTATTTAAATATTATGTTTCAATTCATATTGCACAAAAATTTTATAATGTGAAAAAAAAAACATTTAGAAATAGATATCTTTATTCAAATGCGCTAAATAACTTAATCTAGAAATTACATATTCACATAAAAATATATACGAAAATAATAAACACATGAGAAATCTAATAAATATATTATGCAGATAAAGTGTTGAGAGATTTTTTATATAAAACAGCCAGAGATTTCGCTGCTAACAATATAAGTTCCCTTCTTGACACACCAGTGGCATTTTCATGCCAATGTTTATGATGAACCTAAAAAAATATTTATTAAATGTATATAATTTACAGTATTTCATTAAACATGTTTTGCTATAACTACTTGTAAATTTGCAGCCATATATGAGCCAACAGTGGTGCTGAAACCGGTTTCTTTTAATGGATAATCTTCAGGAGTATCCCCTTTTGCAGCCGTTATCACTGTAGATGGTACTGGAGTCATTTGTGTATAAGTTTCTAAGGATATACCTTTAGCAGGGTCAGTTAAAACCAAAACGCCTAAATCGAACCACCTAAAAATATTTTTAAATTTAGAAAAAAAGTATAATATTATAATGCATATATAAAGTAAATATTAACCGTTCACTCGTTACTTCTAATACAAAATTTTCAATGGCAACGATAGGTATATGATTACCAATTTTATTATTCGTAGATCTAAGATGACCTATTCGTTCTTTAGCAGCAGACAATGCTGCTGCAAAACCAACTGGTTGTGTTGCTACTTTTGTTGATTGTGATGGAAGACCACTAAAAAGAAAATAAATAATTAGATAATTATGGTTAACACACACACACAGATATATATATATATATATATATATATATATATATATATATATCAAAAATAGTATTATACAAAGACTAACGTTACAGTGGCTTTCCCAAAAATATTTTGGAATGCTTCTCTTATTGCACTAACTTTATCTTCTTTGTCAGAAGCTACAATAATTTCCGTATCACCTCCAGAGTCTTTAATTTAAATTATATTGATAAAATTAGATTTTACTATATAAATGAAAGTTTGTAAAGCAAAAATTACTTACAAATATATTCCTTCATTTGTGGGTCGAGCGTTGTAATCATTGAATCAACAGAATTTTTTGCTTTTTCAGCTACTCTATGAAGTATTCCACCAGAGGAAACAGCACCTTTGACCCACGTTAATAAACCACTTCCAGGCATTGGATCTCCTAAATATTCTTCCGCTTCGTGAGCTGATTGAAGAGATGGGTGAGTACTGTCAATAGAACTTGGAGTAGTGAGATCTGATGAGGTGTTTTCTCCACTAAATAGTTGTGTTGCTTCAGTTGGAGCGCCTTTAATTGGAGGAATCGCAGGGCTGAAATTGTAATAATTTAACAGAATTGCAATTATTTGTTATGGAAAATTAAAAATACATTAATTAAAGAAAAAAAAAGATTGTTATATAATATAATCAAAATGCGTATCGTAACTATAGGTAATTTTTTAACAAGAATTTTATTATTTGAAATAACCTGAAAGATGTCGGTAGAAAATCTGTAGAAACACTTGTAGGAATGATTTGAGGAGTTTGAGGGATACTTTCCATATTTTGGGGAGTATTTTCTGACTCTTTCTAAAAAAAAAGAAAATAAATTATATTGAATAAAAATTAAAAATTTAGGAAAGTATAAATTAATACTTTTATTAAATTTTCGGATGCTTGTTGAGGCATAGGTGTAGTGATAAAATTTGGAAGCGCTGAAGGGGGTGGTACTCCAGATAACAATCCTCCAATAGCATTTACGCTTGGAATTTTTGGTAAATTTTGATTATTGCTCATTTTTAAGATTTATCTATAAAATAAAATAGAATTGGACTAAAAAAATGTATTTTCTGACATTGAAGTAAACACTTTCTATTTTTATGATAAAAAGTAAACAATATTGTGATTATATTGTATTTATCGTTAGAGCGATAACACTCGCATGTTAAAAATATATAATATTTTTTTTACTGCATTTATTTTTGTGAAATGGTACAAATCATTTTCAATAACCGAAGTATTTAATGAATTGTTTGTTTGTAATATTCGAAAACGAGTATTTAAATAACAAAACAAACAAACGGTCATAATATTGATTTATTGCAATAGATTAATTTAACCGATAACGATATAATATAAAATAAAGAGCGGAGAAAATTTTCTTTTTTTTAAATAAGTTATAAATTAAAATCGACGCGATTATACTTAATATAAGATAACGAAAGTTTTAAATCGAAAGTTTATTAAATGTCACTGTTTTTTTAATTTCCATTGACGTGTCACAGTAATATCAACTGTGGCACAAAGCGGCAAACGGTCAAAAAGAAAATAAAAAATATACAATAAATAAAAATAAAACGCCGAACGATGATAAAATAATGCGTTGCTCAAATTTGTGCAATCGTTAAATTTACCAATAAAAGTATTTTGCTTTAAACTGGGTATGAACACATATGCTAAACGTCAAAACGCGTCCGCAACAATCGCGGCCATAACAACACACTTATTAGCCTTGCATTTGTTTATTTGATGCTTTTTATTCATTTGTTCGAATTTATAGTAATATGTATAATATATATTATAGATAGTTCTGCTAGTTAATCGTTAATATATTTTTTTGGATATGTAATATAATACGTTGAAGGGTAAAAATATTATTTTTATTATAATTTTCGAATTATGATCATTTTTTGAATATTGTAAAAAAAAATAAAACGGTTTTCAATATAAAACATGATTTTAATTAAAAAAAATTGGAAAATTTTTAAAATAAAATAGAGATAAGAAAATATGATTTATTGTAAAATATGTATATATATATATAAGTATTTAAATTGAATTAGTGAATCGGATATGGTAATCGAGAACGACGAACGGTTCGAACAGTTGGCAGCAGTGTCGGCGACAGTCACTGCCGGTGTCCGCGAGACGTCAACATGTCCGTGGAGGATCAGATGCGGGACGTGAAACTGCAGTCGGAAGGAGACAACGACGCGGAAGCGGAAGCGGAAATGGGGACGGGCGAAGAGGGCGGAGTCGTCGATGCGGGCGGTCGGTCTCCGCCTCCCGTCTTCGAGACAGTCGTCATCAAACGCGATCATCCGTTACCCGAGTCGCCGGAAGAAGACGACGACGATCTGTTCGCTTCCGCGGTTCAGGTCACTTTTTTACTTTTACGTTTTACGTTTTGCCTTCGATACGCGTAAGTCATCCGTTAATTGATGTTCTCGTTTGAAATTTAGTTGAGCCGTTTTTTTTTATGGAATTACACGTTTATTTATAGATTGTGTGTAAAATTTAATTGAACGAGAACATCAATTCATTTCCAACTTTTGCAGTTATTCGCTCATTAGCTTTTTGTTAATTTTTCTCAATTTAACGTCGAAGACAACTATTTGACTGTGCGCTATATCATTCCAGAAATTCGTTTTAAATCATCCGTATCCAGTTTTTTTAATGAGTAATCATATATTTATAATAATTAAGTTGATTTTTGAAAGTTTAATTAAATTTATACGTGTATATAGAGATTTTAAAAAGTGAATAAATAATAGCAGCATTTTAATTTCACCACTGTTTGATAAATTTAGCGCAAATTATACATTACGAATATCAAATATAGTAAAAACGTTTATCGTATGTATATATATATATATATATATATATATATATATATATATATATATATATATATATATATATCTTTTTGAAAAAAAGTTTTTATTTAAATAGTTAATTTATCTGCAGAGTGAAAATATCTAAAATTCTACTAATGAAATTATTTCGATAATAATTATTAACTTGTTTAATGAAATATAAGTAATCGATTTTAAAACGTGAAATCAAATATTAATTTAAAGTGTGTCATTCGTATTCTAATATTGCCATTTTTGTTTCCTTTAATGTGTTTTTTTTATGGATTCGTACTTATTTAATTAAAAATAATAATTTTTAAACAAGAGTGAAACCTATTTTATTTTAAGACGTTTATATAATTACAGAGTAGATTTAACATATGTATAAATTTTATTTTGTGAAGATCCAATTATGCAGGGTCTCATTAATACTATCGATTGTTAGATTATGTTTAATACGGCTTGTGAACACACGCACACACACACACACACACACACACACACACACACACACACATATATATATATATATATATATATATATATATATATATATTTAGAAGAATATATTTATTACAAATAACAATAATTGTCTGTATTATTCAGACGTATATTTATATCGCAAACAGAGCATGAATAATTATGTTTGACTATTACTTGAGATAGAAATTTTAAATTTTAAAAAATTTTACTAGTAATGTGTGTATTTATACATAAAAAAAATGATACGATATTTTCGAGATATTTAATTTTTAGTTCATTTTATGCATCCTTTTTGAAATGGAAAACTTTTTATCTTACTTAAACCATTTAAAAAAAATTAATATTTCAAAGAATTTTGAATCTCAATTATTTTTTTAGTGTTTCTAGATAATATAATTCAATAATTCATTAGGCTAAAAATTGTAACAATAAAAATTCATATATATTATATTATATTATATTATATATATATATATATATATATATATATATATATATATATATATATTTATTTTTTATTTTTTTGTAGTTATGCGAATTTTTAATCTAGTTTATATTAAAAATTGAAAAATAAATTAAATTCGTAATTGCTATAAATGTAGAGAAAATTGATGAGTTTTTATCAGGTCAACTTGTAATAAACAGTGATAATGTGAGCTTGTAACGAGAGTAACCATATGTTTATTGAGCCTATTTTTAATCTAGTATACATTTGTAATTTTTATTGAATTAATATTTATATAAATACACAAATTCAATATATATACCATATATATATATATATATATATATATATATATATATATATATATATATATATATATATATAATTTGAATTTGTATTTTCAATTTAGGATGTTCCTCTAAATGATGATGCTAATGGATATGATAACATTGAAGAATTTCCTAATTTATCTATTCAGTCACAAATGAAAAATGATCATGAAAAAGTTCTAGTTGGTAATTCAAGTGTTATCAATTCTACTATAATGGAGGAGGTATATTTTTCGTATTTGTTTTTTAAAAAGTTTTTTTTAGTCAAAGCTAATCCTTTTATTATTGTTTAACTAGGTGACAACTGAAAGGGGAAACAATATAATCATATCTGTAACAGAGCCACAAAAAATTGGCGATGGAATGAGTTCTTATGTGGCCTATAGAGTTATAACAAAGACTAACATGCCAATATTTACCAAGCAATACTTTGCAGTATCGAGAAGATTTAGTGACTTTTTAGGACTACATGAAAAATTAACTGAAAAATATTTAAAAACAGGAAGAATCATTCCACCAGCACCAGAAAAGAGTGTAATTGGTAAGTTTTTGAGCATGTTGAAAGATTTTATCATTTATATATATATATATATATATATATATATATATATATATATACTTTTATATATATATATTTTTTTACTTTAGGTATGACAAAGATTAAAATGTCAAATCAAACTGATCCCAGCGCTAATTCTACCCCAGGAAGTTCTGGAAGTTCAGAATTTGTTGAACGTCGTCGGGCATCTTTAGAAAGATATTTAAATCGAACTGCTCAACATCCTGTGT
Source organism: Leptonema lineaticorne (assembly GCA_024500535.1). Lineage (NCBI taxonomy): Eukaryota > Metazoa > Arthropoda > Insecta > Trichoptera > Hydropsychidae > Leptonema > Leptonema lineaticorne. Next base: position 3,016,491 of record JANIJI010000003.1, read on the forward strand.
TATGTATTGATCCGGATTTTAGAAGGTTTTTAGAAGCAGGTTGGTTTTAAAATAGCTCTATCATATTTTGAAATTTTGAAATTTAGTGTTTCAATGGAGTAATAATAACAAATTACAGAAGTAGAATTACCAAAAGCAACCAACACATCAGCTCTAAGTGGTGCAGGTGTTAAAAGACTTTTTAATAAAGTTGGTGAAACTGTTAATAAAATCACTTATAAAATGGATGAAACTGATTCTGTATGTATATTAATTTTCAATATATTAAGTTATTTATAAGAAATTAAAATGTTCAGAGGTCTATGATTACATATATATCAGAGCTTATAAATTATATTTCAAAAAAATTGACAAAGTATATTTCTTCAAACGAGGTTTTTTTAATAAATAAAAATTTGTTATAAATCAGAGACCTTATGAACATTAAATTGTGTTGTTAAATTAATATAAACCAGCATGTGTGTGAATCCCTTTAAACATATAATTTTTTTCTTCAAAACTTAAAAAAAAACAAAGCATGTTTTCGTTGAATGTGAAAAGTTGCGTGAAATTATCGTTAACGATCCAATAATACGATAAAATAATAATTTAATATTTGTTAATAAAATGGAAAATTTTACTTTTCATTTTTTTTTAATTTTTTCTACTTGAAATTTGTTATTTTCTTATTGGTTGTAAAGTTTTCTGAATCTTAATTATTTTTTTACATTTTGTATTACTGCTTCGTATCTTCAATGAGAACAGAAGGATGGCAAGGTAAGGATTTACCATGCCAGTGTAATGTGGTTTATCTTTTATTTTTGTCGAAAATATTTATAATAAATTTTAATGTAAACTTAAACCGTGTAGTTTAGATGACGCATATTTGTTTTGTGTTACGACTATAAATTGCTTTATTAATTTTTATTTAATGTACTAAATTTTATTTATTTATTTTTTGCTAGTTGTGTGTCTTGATTTTATCTTCTTTTATACACATTAGTGAAATTGGGTTTATTTTCGTATGTATATATGATGATTTTAACAGGAAATTTGTGTCGTTGTTTGGTTTGCAATATTTTGCTTTTAATGTTAATCGCTGAAAATTTACAATTTTATTATACTATTTGATTAATTGTATTATTATCTTTAATTCATATAGTGGTTTGAAGAGCGTTGTAGTATGGTAGAAGCTCTAGATGCAGCATTACGAAGGTTACATGTAGCCGCAGAAGCGTTGGCTGGGGGTCGCCGTGAATTAGCTACATTAGTTGGTAGTGTTGCTAGTTCTGCAGCAACGCTATCTTTAGCTGAAGAACATGCTGCTCTTGGCAGTGGTCTTTCTCATTTAGTGATTGTACAAGAAAAGGTATTTTAATATTTTATTAAAATTAAGGTATTTATTTTTGTTTTTAAATTATATTCAATATTTTAATCAAAATAGGTCGAATCTCTGCATCATGAACAAGCTAATACAGATTTTTATGTACTTTGTGAGCTTATAAAAGATTATATTGGTTTACTTGGAGCTATTAAAGAAGTATTCCATGAACGTGTGAAAGTAAGACTACATTTCCATTTTAAATGTTGTTTATTAATTATAACACATGAAATTTTCATTTTGATGTTTTTTCTTTAATATTATTTTTATGTATATTTAGTGTTTTTCAATATATTGTTCATGTTTTATTTTTTATTTTTTTATAAATATTCAAGGTATTTCAACATTGGCAGCATGCTCAATTACAGCTTACTCGTAGAAGAGAAAATAAAGCTAAAGCCGAATTAGGTGGTCGAACTGATAAAATGGAACAGGCAGCAACTGAAATAATAGAAGTAATTTTTTTGAAATATTAATAATTTTTTTCTTTTTTTTTACTATTATAGATATTTTTGAAATATACATAATAAATTGTTATACATTTAATTATGTTTCTGTTTTTAATATTTTATAGTGGGAAGCTAAAGTTGAAAGAGGTCAGCAAGAATTTAATAATATATCGAATATGATCAAGAAAGAAATGGAAATGTTTGAAGCTGCCCGAGTAAAGGAATTTAAAGCTTTAATCGTTAGATATTTAGAAGATCATATGGCTCATCAAGCTCAAGTACTATTTTATTTTATTAATTTTTCAAATAACATTTTTAGAACGTTAATTAAAATATTTTTTTAATAAAAATAAAATAAAACTGTGAATCTAAGTTGATTTTATTTTATTCTTTGTTTGATTAATTGGAATTTATTTTATTATTTTCTTTTATTTTGTTAATTTATTATTTATGTTTGATTGTTCTAGCTCATTAAATACTGGGAAGCTTTTATACCAGAAGCTAAAGCGATCGCCTGAGGTTCAAATAAATCCTCATATGGGGATATGTATACTAGTAGTAAATGGTGAAAAATCAAGAAGTTAATGGAATGAAAAATGAAAAATGAAAATATACATAAATTATAAATACACCTATACATTCTAGAAATATTTCAACACAAATCATATTTATTAATAATAAATATACTTAAATCAATGGTAAAAATTAATATATTATATTATATATATTCTGTTGATACACACGTGTGTAACGAATAGATACGAATTGACTCATCTTTAATAGTCATCTTTAATAAATATTCTCTGTTTAAATTCAATTTTATGTAATTTTCTATATACTTGTACATATATTGGTATTTGTTTTCTTATTTAATATTCCAATATAGTGCTTATTTTTTGCATTTATTTCTATATGGTATATGTTATATGAAAAATTAATTTGTAATCGGACTTTTAGGAGACTGCAAAATTAATACATGTGCTGTTTCCTTTAATTATGACTGCTATTTTTTAGGAATTAATGTTATTCGATATGCTAATATTATATATTTTGTATTCAAGAAATAAGTATATCGTCTTATTGTGTTCCTTATATTATATTAAAAAAAATCGTTTATTGAACCAAAATTCCTTAAATTTCGTATTTTCTTTTTAATTTCATTGTTATTAATATACTTGTATAAAAAGTATAAATAGAAGTGTAATTTAAGATATATATTTTTTTATGTTTGGAATTGAAAGAAATATTCCCAAAATATATGAATATTATTCTTTTTTGTATGTATTAAGTGCTATTGATTTTCTTTGTGATATGTTAACTTTTAGTCCAAATTCTTTCCCCAGAACATTGTTCCCTATATTTTGCTTAAATTGTTTTCTAAAGTATCTTTTTATTGACGTTTCCTAAGATTTGTGTTAAAACAAAGATGCTAATTGTGATTAAGAAAATTATTAAAAAAAATCACAATGGTCTTAAACAAATTTAAGCCAGTTACATGCTTGAATTTATGCTCAATCTTGTTTTATTTCGATACTTTTATAATATATATACATACACATATGTATATGTATGTTAGATGATATATTTTTTTATTTTTAGATTATAAGATTTCAACATAATAAAATTATATACTTGTATTATGGTAATAATATAAATTTAATATATTAAAATAAAATAATCTTCACGATGTAAAATTTATACTGTAAGATCTGAAAAGATTAATTTACATGCTGTTTTACTTTGAATTATGCATTATTCTATTTTTTTACATAATTAAATTAAAATAGCATGTGATCATTATATATATATATATATATATATATATATATATATATATATATATATATATATATATATATATATATATATATATATATATATATATATATATATATTATCAATATTATCAATATTAAATTAATCTTTTCCCTTAAAATTTTGTTTTTTTTAATTAATCACTATATACGTTTTTATTCTTTATATTTTATTAGCCAATATATTCATTGTATATGTATATTGTATAATCGACTTTCTCATTCAATATTAATGAAGTAATGGAAAATATAGTGCCTATAAATTTTATATTCAGATTGCAGTTAGTAAATGTTTATTATTATTATTTGAATATGATTTTTATAAGGTATAAAAATATAAATAAATAAATGTCTAATTATATTGAAGTTTTATTTTGCACTGTTTTAATACTAAATAATTGAAAATCATAAAACAAACTTTTGATGATTTTTCAATCTAATATATAATGCGGTCAGATTGTTCTGGCATTGGGAAAAATTCGATTGTTGGTCTATCTGGTTGTGGAAGAGGCAAAGGCACTATTTCTGGCAATGGCATTGGTAAAGGCACTATTTCTGGCATTGGCATTGGTAAAGGCACTATTTCTGGCATTGGCATTGGTAAAGGCACAAATTCTGGTAGTGGCATTGGTAAAGGCACAAATTCTGGCAGTGGCATTGGTAAAGGCACGATTTCTGGTTGTACAGGAGATGGCTTTGTCAAATCTTCTGGAAGAGGAAGTGTTTCAACGATTGGTCTGTCTTCAGGAGTGGGGAGTGGCAAAGGTAAAATTTGTGGAACTTCAGGAAGAGGTAGTGTTTGTCCTAGTTGAGGTAAATTATTGCTATTCTTAATATTTATAATGATTTGTACCAATGGAGTATTATATTGTATATCTGGGGTTGGTTGGTTACTATCAGGAACTGGCATTGGATGAATTTCCTCTGGTGTTGGTAATGGCATGATTTCAGGATGAATATCTTCTGGATATATTGGTAGTGGCATAATTTCTGGATGTATTCCTTCAGGTAATATTGGCAATGGCATTATTTCTGGATGAATTTCTTCAGGGAATATCGGTAATGGCATTATTTCTGGGTGAATCTCATCAGGGAATGATGGTAAAGGTGCAATTTCTGGATGCAATCCATCAGGTTGATTTTCTTCTGGTTTTGGAGGTAATAAACTTCCTAAATCAGATCCAGGAAGTCCTGGTAATGGAATTTTGACAATACCTGGTCTACCATTGACACTCAAAAAGAGTGCAAGAAGGATGTATAGAAACTTCATTGTCGTCTGAAATATAATAAATATACACTTTTAATATTTATAGAACATTTATAAAAAATATTGCATTTATATATATATATATATATATATATATATATATATATATATATATATATATATATATATATATATATATATATATATATATATATATAAAGACTTACAGTTTTTTTTATTTCTGAATGTTCTGCTGGACTTCAAAAATAGAATGGTAATTTGTTTCATATTTTTTTTCTATATATATGGTACTTGCATTTGCTGATAAGGAATTTTCAGATTGACAAATAAATTATAATTTTTATTGATCAAAGTACAATGTATGGAAAAACATATAAATATAGGATTAAATATATCATATATAATTGTAGTATTATGTATAAAGAATGATAACTGTTGAAAATTTTCACAATAAAAATTAAATTAAAGCATTCATTTTTTTTAGTAAATTTAAAATGATATTTTATCTAATAATATAATTTATATAAATTAAAATAACGTTTGTTTTAATATTTAAAATGTTTAGCATAATCTGTATTTATTGAAGACTAATCTTATTTTTATTGTATTTGAAATAATTTAAAAATAGAGGTCGTATTACATTATAATATTAAATTCGATGTTGCAAGTTAAAGTTGCCATCTTTTTTTTTTATATAGAAAAAATATGATATTTTAATTAAGTTTTTTTTTTAAATTTATAATGATTTATTACTGAATAAAAACATTATGAATCGACAAAATTGCTTATTTATTATAACATCTAACTAAAAATAAAATGATATATGATTATAATACATCATTTTTATAATTAAATTATTGTTTTTTTTTATATTTTGTAAGACATTTTTAATTCAATTGTGAAATAAAAATGTCTGATATCTTCTATTATTTATTTTCCTAGCAATAAATCTTAATAAAGATGAGACTTTTTATGGTGGGAAATTTTAACTAATATATAGTATAAAAATAACAATGTTTTGAATTAGTCATTATAATGACAGGAATATTGAGATATTGAAAATATTAAAAATTATTTAATGTGAAAAAAATATTTTTTCATATCTATAACTAAAGTCAAATTTTGATTAGAAAAAGTAAAAGATCAATTTTTCAATTAAATCTTAATTATATTTTAACAGATAATATATTTTAAAACTTAGAGTTATTGGTTATATTTTTTCCACATAATGAAAATATTGAAACCCTATGTTAGAAATTTAAACTGCATTGCTTAAATTACTTTCCGAAGGATGTATAATTTTATATTTATATTCACAGCAGAACGTTAATTATCTGGTCGACTGATTATCTGACTCCTATTTATGAATATTAATATACAGCAGTGTTTCCCAAAGTGTACTTGAAACTTTTGCAAGTATTGCAGGTGACAACCCTTTATCACCGTTTTTGTTATATAATTATTTTGCAGTTTTTGTGTATGAAATAAGCAAACAACACGAATTTTGAATTTTATTAAAAAAATAAAATTCGTTTTGTAAATAAGTGTTTTTTAATAAGGTGGATAGCGAAAAAAATTAAAATCTCGTATCGGACCGCAGTCAAAAAAGTTTGGAAAACGCTGATATACAGTATGAAGTTTAATATTTTAATTACATTTTAGAAAGATATTACAGTTAATATCTTTTTTATTGATCAAACGCTAGGTTTATCATGTTGAAAATGTGTTTTTTAATATTATAATAATAGAAAATATTATAAGTTTTTTTATAAAAGAAGAAACTTTGGAATTTTCATGTTAACATTTGTTTTTCAGAGCTATGAAGAAACAATGGAGTATATTTTGCACTATGATTTTGATAATATAAATTAACATAAAAAATAAATTAAGAAAGATCTTGTAAAAATATTAGTAAAAAAATTGTATACTTTAATTTTGAAAAATAAAAATGAACTATAAAAAACTGTGCAATTGATATAAATAATATGAAATATCTATAATGTAAGTTTATATTATTAAAGTAGTTTAATAGGTAAATCTGTCTCACTATTTATATACTTTTTTAATAGACTGGAATATTTAATCGTATCTATCCCTAAATTTCTTATTCACATATAGGATGGTTATATTCAAAATAGTTCATAAAGTTTTATATAAAATCTTGTTTTTTTTTGTAAATTTGTAATTGAATAAATTTAAATTAATTAGTAATATAAAAATAAAATGATTGTTGTGATAAAATACAATATATCAATGTTTTATGGATATAAAAAATAATAATTTATAAGTATTTGCAAAAATTTTATTAACTTGTTATTTTTAGCATTTTTTAAGAATTACAATTGTTGAAGTTGTGTTAAAAATTTAATAAATAATGTCAAGTGGTGCTGGTCTGATTAATGGAACATCGTCTTCGACTGGTGCTGGTCTGATCAATGGAAGATCGTCTTCGACTGGTGCCGGTCTGATCAATGGTACATCGTCTTCGATTGGTGCTGGTCTAATCAATAGTTCATTGTCTTCAATTGGAGCTGGTCTAATAAGATTTCCAGTTTCTTCCTCTGGAATTGGTAGAGGAAGTGGCATGATTTCTGGTTCAGCAGGGAATAATGGGAAAGTTTCTGGTTTAGGTGCTTCTGGTTCAACAGGCATGAGAGGGAAAGTTTCTGGTTTAGGTGCTTCTGGTTCAACAGGCATGAGAGGGAAAGTTTCTGGTTTAGGTGCTTCTGGTTCAACAGGCATAAGAGGGAAAGTTTCTGGTTTGGGTGCTTCTGGTTCGACTGGTAAAAGAGGGAATGTTCCAATTGGTGGCAATTCTGGAGGAAGTGGATTTACGGCTGAATGACCACCTTCTGGAATTGGTGGAATTGGCATTGGCCATGGTTTTATCTCTGGAATTGGTTCTGATGGAAGTGGTGCGATTTCTAACGGAATTTCACTTTCATCGGGGATAAGAGGGAAAGTTCCCACTGGAATAGATTGTTCTTGTTTTTTTTCAATGTTAACAATAATTTGTACTAGAGGTGCAACTTCAGAAGGTAATCCAATTACTTGTGGAGGTGGTGGAATAGCAGCGGGTCTGGTAATGCTTGTTGGGGCTTCAGGAATCATTGGTCTGATAAGTTCGTTAACATTGGTTTCAGATTCAGCAAAATGTGGTCTTAAGATGGACTCTGTTGGCTTGCCGAAGGCAATAGCCAAAAGGCTCAAAAATATGAAGACTTTCATAGTAGTTTTCCTTCAAAATAAAAATAAAACATTTTTAAAATATCGAATTAGTAAATATCAATATCTTAGCAAAAAATTAAAAGTATACTACCTTTGCGACTTCTTTAGAAGACGATGAGGAATTGGTGTCTACTGAAAACAGAATTTGACTATTTATACTTGTATTTAAAATAGGTTTTTGCTATACGTCAATTAAAGATCAATATTTTTATTACCCATTATCTAGTTGAAGTAGTTAGGAATTTTTAAATATTTACAACTTCACTATTATAGAGAAGTATTAAAGAAATATACTTTGTTTATAATACAGGTAATAAAGATATTGTTATTTTAAATTTACTATCATGCTTATGTCAACATATTGAATACGGAATTGGAATTATGTGAATAATTTTTTTAGTTTACGTTTACGATATTTATTTTATTTTGTAACTATTAAGAGTATTTTTACTTTTATTCTTTCAGTTCTAAATATCAATAGTTTTATTTTAAATTACAAACATTATATAAACTATTTCGTACGTTAGATTTTTTAAATTTAAAATATAAAGAGGTATTATAAGTATTTGGAGATTTCGAATTATTATTATAGTTATATTGAAATGATTATGAAAATATCGTGTTTTTTTTTTTTTATAAAAAAATAACTTTATTATAAATGTGATAATAAAAAATAATGTAAATTAATACTAATTATATGAAATAGAATATTGTATTTTATTTACATTCATCCTTTATATAACAAAGTCGATGTTAAAATATTTTAATAACAAAAGATCATATAGTAAAATTTGTGGATTAGTATTATTAATAATTTAACTACTCTTTTCTTAGTATTAATAATATAATTCTAAATTAAAAAAAACAGAATATGTTATACAAATTAAAAAAATGTATTAAAATTATTTGCGAATATTTTTATATTTCATTATGTTAAGAAAAAATATATCTATCAACAGCCATAGTTCTAAAAGATTTTTTAATCTATTAAAAATTTAGTGATAATAATAAGACAAAATTAAATATAACTATAATTTACGTGAACTAAAATGTAAATACATTTGATATTACACAATTTTAGCTAAAAATTTCATAAACTAGCTGTACTCGTTCACGTTATGCATATAACGATGCATAATACAGCATTTAAAATAATAAACTCTGATTTTTTAAAAAATTAAAAACCTATATTGGAATATATTCAATAATTTCTCAAATTTTCAAGGCGATTGGATTTATGTTTTTTGAATCTATTGATTACAGACAGACACATATTCATTTATATATATATATATATATATATATATATATATATATATATATATATATATAAATATAAATATATATCTTAAATATTATTTTTGTTAGTTATAGGCCCAATATTAATAAGATTATATTATTAAAGCATGAATATTTATATAATGATATAAAATGTCTTTTTTATTCAATAAAAATAATAATCAGAGTATGAAAAAATATAAATTAAAAATCCACATATATTAAAATTGTGTTTAGTAAATATAATATGTAAAGAGAAATGTATTAAAAATATATTAGAAAAACGAAATGAAATATAATAAGGAAAAATTTATTTATATTAAGAACATTTTTTTATCATATATTATGTTTTATAAATATATAGTATTTTTTTGACACCTAATATGAATTCATTTTCAAATATGAAAGTTTATATATATTTAGTGACTTCTGATGAGACTGGTGGCTGGTCTTTCAGAGATTTCTGGAAGAGCAGGTCTGAGTAAGCTATTTTCTTCTGGAGCAGGTCTGAGAATGATGTCTTCTTGTGGAGCAGGTCTGAGAAGATCACCGGGTCCTACTTCTGGAGCTGGCAATGGGAGAGGAGCCATTTCCGGATATAAGGGGAAAGTTTCGGGTAAAATTGGAGTTGGGAATGGTAATGGAACGACCTCTGGTGCAATTGGAGCTTCTTCCGGGATAAGTGGGAAGGTTCCACCTTGGACGGTTTGTTCTTTCTTGGCGATGTTAACGATGATTTGTACGAGTGGTGAAATTTCAGAAGGCAAATCAATGACTTGTTGACCTTCTGGGAACGATGGAATGATCGGTCTGGTGATATCTTCCGGAGCTGGTGGGATCACGGGTCTGATCACATTATCTGGAGCTGTTGGGATGATTGGTCTAATGATGTCGTTAACGTTGGCTTCATAATCGGGGAACATCGGTCTCAATGGAGATTCCTCAGGAATCGCCGGTCTCAAGAATGATTCCTCTTCAGGAATGGCTGGTCGTATTAAAGATGGTTTGCCAAAGGCAACAGCCAAAAGGCACACAAAAACGAATACTTTCATTTTATGTTTGTATCTGAAATAATAATTAATATTAATAATAATTAATATATATATATATATATATATATATATATATATATATATATATAAATATAATTAAAAGAATGAACAATAATATATTTATTTACCTTTTCACCGGACTAACTCCAACGAACTGATGGTGGTGAATTAATTGGTTTCCATATTTATATTAAACCAATTCTGAACTTTGATATTAATTAAAATGTTTTTATTTTGTAATCCGCATTTGTAAGACATAGTAAATTATGTTAAATCTTGTATATATATCATACGTCTGACAATCGCAATTTTGTTGTTTTATATTTAGATTATGTTGATAAAAAATAAATTAAACATTGTTTAAACATATTTTCTTATTCATAATGTGTTAAATGCATTTTGATATATTATTATATGAAACGAAAGTCTTATCACATTTATTTTATTTAGTATGTTTTAGTGAGTCAATGTGAATCGATCAGTCAATTAAACATGCCATTCTCGATTAATTGTAGTTAATTTTTAAATTTTGATTTAACTGACAAAAGTTGGCTAATGTTTTTAAAGTAATTTTGTTGTAAAAAATGTTTTTTAATACTAAACTTGTGGACTTTTCTTATATACTTATTCTTACTATGAGCAATCAAATGATAACTTTAGAAAAAAAAAAATTTATATAGAACGAAATTTTAGCAAACTGTAAAGTGAACAATATGTTTTTTTTTATTTGTGCAATTTTCTTTAAGTTTTATGTGTTGAAATTTATTTTTTTTCACCGCATTTTCTACTAATTATCAGATTTTCAACCGTAAATTTTCCATATTTTTACATTTTGTAATATATTACTTTTTTTGAAATTATAATATTTTATTTGAAAAGATTTTGATTTAAATGAACCTATAGTAATGCTTATTAGTGATTTTGATTAATCTTCTTTACTGATTTGTTACAATTTTTAGTATTCAGTACTAACTTTTGTATTAATTGAAATAAAAAAATTGTTCTGAAATTTTTACATCTGTCTTCTTTTATAAAATCTATACATTTATTCCTTCACAATTTAAAATATTGAAAAATATGTGTAGAGGAACATTTTTGAGACTTAGATTTCAAACTATATTTTCTGGCTAATTACTGGATTATATCTACAATAAATTTTGTGTCATTATGAAATTTGATTGTTTCCAGTTTACGAGTAGCTTTTTCGTCAAAAAGTGAATGTATTAAATTAAGAATCGAAATTTTCCTTGAACTCACTTTTATAAATTGTTACTCAAATTTTTTTGGTTGTCATAATAATCAAGAAGTGTGTCAACTTTTTTTTATTTGTTCTTCCAATTTTGGTAATTCTTTTTTATTACTGCAAATTGCTCCAGCGAATGTTGTTTCTTGTTATAAATTTAATATTTTTGGCATACTAATAGATTTCATTGAGCTACATATATTTATTCGAAATCTTGTTGGATTCTTCCTTTTTTTCAATGATTTCGCTGTCATTTTGAATGTTTTTTTAAAAAAATAATTGATTGTATCGATTGATGGTGGATGTAATTACATTTATGATATTTGTTATAAATATGTCATTATTGATTAATAAAATAAAATTTTATATAAATCAATTACCATTGAAAAAGTTACTTGGAATAAAAAATGTGTAAAAGAAATGAATTTGAAATAAAAAGTTAAAAAATATTTTTGTTTTATTGAAAAATATAAACCGTTTTGTAATCATGATTCTGCTTAATGTTATTCTTTTATTTAACCCTTTTGTACATATTATATAGGGTATAACTTAATAAAAAAATAGTTTTTTACTTATATTTTTAGTTATTGATTTAGTTTAATATCATAAAATGTGTTGAATTGTATTATAAAAGTTTTTCTATTAGAACCTATCTAAGAATATATGCAATTATTTCAATTAAAAAATTTCAGGGATAATTATAGAATATATATGTAGAAACAAATTTAGATTTAATTGTTTTTGAAACAATGAACTTAACTAAAAGTTGTTTAAAAATAAATTGAATACTATGTTTATACGTAAACAAAAGAGAAGTTCACACGCACACACACACACACACACACACACACACACACACATATATATATATATATATATATATATATATATATTTAAAGGATATGTATTTTTATGTTGTTTAAAGATTTAAGTAATTTAAATAAGGTTTGATATTTCTTATTACAAGATTAAATATTGTTTTAGAAAATCTGTAATACTTATAGATCATGTTAAAATTATTTGTTTTCGTAGATACTTCAAAAATAAATAAAAATAGTTTATGATTAAAGAAAATTCTTTTTATTATTTTTAAACTATAAAAGTTGATTTAAATCTGAAAACATATGCAATATAAGAGATATTTAATAAAGTTTATATATATTTAGTGACTTCTGATGAGACTGGTGGCTGGTCTTTCAGAGATTTCTGGAAGAGCAGGTCTGAGTAAGCTATTTTCTTCTGGAGCAGGTCTGAGAATGATGTCTTCTTGTGGAGCAGGTCTGAGAAGATCACCGGGTCCTACTTCTGGAGCTGGCAATGGGAGAGGAGCCATTTCCGGATATAAGGGGAAAGTTTCGGGTAAAATTGGAGTTGGGAATGGTAATGGAACGACCTCTGGTGCAATTGGAGCTTCTTCCGGGATAAGTGGGAAGGTTCCACCTTGGACGGTTTGTTCTTTCTTGGCGATGTTAACGATGATTTGTACGAGTGGTGAAATTTCAGAAGGCAAATCAATGACTTGTTGACCTTCTGGGAACGATGGAATGATCGGTCTGGTGATATCTTCCGGAGCTGGTGGGATCACGGGTCTGATCACATTATCTGGAGCTGTTGGGATGATTGGTCTAATGATGTCGTTAACGTTGGCTTCATAATCGGGGAACATCGGTCTCAATGGAGATTCCTCAGGAATCGCCGGTCTCAAGAATGATTCCTCTTCAGGAATGGCTGGTCGTATTAAAGATGGTTTGCCAAAGGCAACAGCCAAAAGGCACGCAAAAACGAATGCTTTCATGTCGAGTTTTTATCTGAAATTTGAGATGAAAAATATTAATAATGTAAAATACTCATATGTGAAAAAAAAAGTTTATACGAATTACCTTAAAGTGAGTTAATTGTAATTAACCACAAAGATCTGATGGCGAGTTTAATAAGAATCTGTATTTATATTAAATTTATTTTGAACTTCGTTATCGGCCAAAACGATTTTGTCTTATCTGTCGTATGATCAAAAGGCATAATAAATTATGATAAATCTTACTTATTGAATAAAGCTGCAATTTTATGATTGCAACTTTTATGCATTAAGTCGAATAATATAGATAAAGAAATATTTTGCCGAATAATCTAGAAACAGTAACGATCACGTTCCCATTTATGTAAACTTTGTACTTGTTTAAGTACGTAAATACGATACTTTTTATTATACCTAATATAATTAATGTGGTTTACTAAAACTTTTTGATTAAAATGATCAAATTTTAAATGGACACACAATAGCTATAATATTGAATTTTTGATATATATATATATATATATATATATATATATATATATATATATATATATATATATATATATAATAGTTTTAATTAATTAAAATATATAGTTATTCCATATCAATTGTTTGATTAGAGAAAATATCGCATTATTAACAGAACTTCATAAAATATTATATTTGAGAATTGAATAGAATGTCGCTGACTTGATTTTGTTCAAAAATATGATGAAATCAAAAAAAGCGGCAGTTTTAAATTTTTCAAAATATAATAAATATTAAATACATCATTAAAATTGGGATAAGAAGTTTTACAGTAATTTTTAATGTTTTTTTTTTTTGATATATATTTAAATATGTAAAAATCTAATATTTATAGTTATTAAAAAGTGAAATTTATTAAGAAATTAATTACAAACTATAAATTTGTTGGTATTTTGTCTCGAGATAAATTGTAATCATGTAAACAAAAGTGATCTATAAATTTGATTATTACATTTTTGTCACTTTTACAATAATTTGTGGGAAATTTCCAGTACAAAATATATTTCAGCAGATAAAAGATTATAATTTTTATTTATAGATATGAATAAAAAAATGCTTATAAATAAACTTAAGTGTCTCATAAATCCTTCCGATCTCTAATTTTTTGTTATTAAAAAAAAACAATGAATTATATAGATAACGATATATAAATTAATAATAAAAATTTACAATTACAGTACAATATTTCAAAAGACTGAAGATGTAGATATGAATATACCATAAATTAACTTTTTATTGATTACATATTAAGTAACATATGTTGATAATAGTATTTCTTAATAATGGTTTTGAAAAAATGTATATATATATATATATATATATATATTATTTTAAACCTCATATGAAAATTTGTTATTTTTACCATATATGATAATATATATATATATATATATATATATATATATATATATATATATATATATATATTTTTTTTTTTATTTGATACTAAAATAAAAATGAAAATGAACGATTATAATAAAAAAGGGAATAATAGAATTTATGTGCAATTTTTGATAATTTTTAATAGTGACAATGAATGCAAAAGTTTTTAAAGTTTTCGAATTTATTATATGTAAAAGTTTGAGCTTGTTGCATATTGAATTATTCATACTTATAAATAGTTAACAACTTTGAAGGTTTACTGTTGAATCTTGAAAGCATAATTCATAATTTCGTTAGAAAATAATAACTTTCTAATTTTGGTTTAATTTCAACTAAATTGCAATATGATATAAGATTAAGATCCGTTTTCCAATGTTAATATTTATTTTAATATTCTAAATTTCTAATTTATATTATATGTAAATATTGTGAATTAGTAAGATTTGTATTTAAATCATGAAAATTATCACAATTGTACACAAAAATTCAACTCAACGAATCGACGACATTTTATTTCTTTTTTTTTTCGAATTTCATCATCATTAAAATCGAATAAATAATTCATAAACTATGTATGCGATATCAGTTTGTATTTAGCACTTGTCATAATGAAAGTTAAAATGTCCAAAAGGAAATTATATGAACTCTTGCAAAATATCAACGCAACCCAGTAGTTTTACAAAAACATAAATTTTATACGAGTTTCGTGTGTGTTTTGCATTTTAAAATAATGGTCGGAACAGTCGAAATGTTTAAAAGTACAAAAGTATGAGCCTTCGTGCAAAAATTGAACATTTCAGTAAATTCGTAAATATATTTCTATATTGAGAAATATAATTTGTGTATTATATATTACCATTTTTTTTTTATAATGATATTACGTATACTTATATGTAAGTAAATATGTATGCAAGAAGTTAATTGAAAGTGATTTTTTTTATTTTAATTTTTATTCAAAATTCCCTTAAATATTTATTTAAGAAAACGTGAAAAATAAAATAATGTAACAACAAAATTGTAAAATATTTAGTAATATTTTGCTAAATATCGAAATATGGAATTATAATTTGTAATAAATACAAAACATTTATTTCAAAATAATACATGAATAAAAATAGTAGTGTAATTGACCAATTTAACATTTTGATTTTTTTTTCATTACTCGTGAATTATTTTAGTATTAATTAAATAATATTATATTTATGTAAGTTTAATGTTTATTTAATAATATAACAGAGATGGCGCGAAAAATAATTTATAAATTAATTTTAATAATTTAAGAAATTTATCGATTAAATTAAATTTTATATTTATTGCAATAGTTAATTATAATAAAAATGTTCCTCTATGGAAAATTTTGTGTGCTTTCTATGCGAAAGACCTTGTAAAATATTCAGCTAATTCGGACAAATCAAGAATATTATATTTTAATACAAATTTAAAATTCATTTTATCGCTCGTAATTCTTCAAAAAAAAAACTGCACTTTGAAAATGGCTTTCGTCTTATAATTATTTTCATCAGAATATATCCTAAGATGCATAACACGTTATTATATCTGAAGGAATTAACAGGAAATTTTAAAAGTTTTCCTCTATAAGGCACACATTTAATTATTTTCATACATTTTGTTGCTCATAACTTTGATGAAAATATTACTTTTTGAATTGTTCAGGATCGATCAGATATTTTGAAAGTTTACCTATATAAGACATCTTCGATCTAAGAGTGTATTCATATAAGGCCCACTTCATACATTTTCATACCGATTTTAATGTATATTTATAATTAATAATCGCCGAAAAAGTTGTGATTCCAAATCGATTTTTAGAATACGATTCATCTTGTCTGGACTTGATATGGAGTCTGTGCGAATTAGCCGGATAATTTGAAAGTTAACCCCAAATAAGGCACACGTTTCAATTCATGTATATTATTACAAATATATGTGTTTATAATGATACAATTCGAATGGTTGCTCATCAATATTCAGAATGTTATTGTAAAATTTGAAATCAATAGTATATTTATATTATATAATGTATAAAAGATGTTTTTTTCTTCAGAACTGAATTCTGTAACATTTAGTAAAAAAAAATTTTTTTTTCACTAAAAAAGTCAGTAAAGAGATCGTTCAGATATTTGAAAAGTGTTCATAATTTAAGTTTCTGACATTCATATACACGCTATCAAAAAAAGATATGATGCCGAAGAGTTTCGAACAGACGCCCCAAAAGTCGACCGAAAACCCCACATCGCATAGCGTATAGGGTGTTTAAAATGAATTTTTTTTTCCTACTTAAAGTGTGGGTCGTCCCATTCTCCACTTCCCCCCCCTCCCCTCTTCACGTGGGTTATGGAACCTCGAAAAAAGGACTCTATTAGTAACTTTTTGACCTTTAGACGAACGGTCGGTTTTTCGATCGGCTACAACCACCGCAACCATCCCCCATTGTGTCGCTTCGTGTATTTGTTTCATAATTTTCAACAGGCGATGGAGCTTTTACCGCGTGTTTTCCACACGACGCCGACACGAGTTTCCGCAGGTGTGGTCAACCGTTGGAAAAATTGTGTGCGTACAATTTTATATCGTTCGTAATATTATTTTCAATTAGTTGTTGTGATTATTTATTTAATTCATATTTCTTATTGTTTATTTATGTGAATATATTTGTCGATTAATTTCGTTTATATATTTAAATTCTCATAAAATTTAATTAAATTTATACGAATAAAAATAACGATGAAGATAATGAATCAAAAATGAAATATTTTGCACAGTTTTAAAAATAATAAATTAAAATTAATTGCATTTGTGATATATACAATTATGGTGACGAAAAGTATTGTTTTGTTGTGTTAAAGTCGTACAGGCGATATCGCGTTTATGGTCGTACCTTACAATAGGCCTACTGTCAAAATCGAAGTAAAAATTGTTTTTATTATCGTATATTAATTACATTAAAAATATATACATTTTTTTTAATGTTATGCAAAATTTTTAAACAGAATAATTATATTCTCAATTATGGATTGAAATGATTTTATGCTTTAAAGTGCGACGGTATCACGGCAACAATCATTACACGTCACACACAAAGGATAGGCTCTGCGTCAAAATGAATTATTTAGGGCGGCGACTGGTTGGTTTCCCCTGGCGGGCGTGCGCCCTGGGGGCTGGGGGCTCCCGGGCAGCCAGTCCGCAGCGCGACGCGATCAGAGAGACTGCGCCCCCGACGTCGCGACACACACACACACACACACACACCCAAAACACACACACACACACACGTACACATCCACACGTACACACATACACTTACACACATTCACGAACACTTTTACACATATACACGTACACATACACAAACACACGTGTAAAGTTTTACGTACGTTGAACGAGCGCGCGCACGCATATTAATATAAATATAAATATATATATGTATATAGATATATAGATAGATAAACTAATCGCGGGAAAGGAGAAAGTGCGCTCATACAGGTATTTAAAATCATAAATAATTTAGTCGATATAATTGAAAGTTTGCAAATTTACTGTTATTTATATATTTATTTTTTTTTGTGACGAAGAACAAATTTTGTTCGAGCGGTGAGATAATTGTTGCGCGCTGTATTTTCTTGCGGCTTTTCCGGTGCAATTTAAATCCCGTTTTTATCATTAGTTTTGCATTAAATGAAAATATAAATAATAAATTATAAGAGTGTTATATATATATGAAAAAAAAAATTTAATTAAATAAGTGTCGACCATTTTGAAACTGAAAATTCAATTATATTTAAATATATACATAATTAAAATTTAAAAAAATATTAAATTTATATCTAATAATAAATATAAATATTTTTTCTAAATGTTAAGACGATACATAATTTTAAAATAATTTATATTATAATTATATTATAGAAGTTCTATAAATAAATATTTCTCAACAATATATAAATTAATAAATTATAAATGAATTATTTTAAAAAAAAGTATAATTATATTGAAAATATAATTATACTTTTTTTCTATTTTAACGACTTATCCGTAAAGGGTCAAGCTTTCGTAACACTGATGTATATATATTTAAATCTTAAGGTGAATTATAAGGATCATATATATATATATATATATATATATATATATATATATATAGACGAAGTTTATATGAACAATAGATTGAACTGATTGAATTATATCATAACCGTTCATAACGATAATTCCTTCGGGCTTTCGGCGGTAAATTTCCGAAACAAAGGCTTTCTGCGACCAACTGACGCGATTTGAGCGATTCAAGTTCATCCAATGGAAAACAAACACTATTATCTTATAATAAAATGTTGTCGTTTTTATTCGAAATTATTTTTTATTATTCAGAATAAGAGCACTCGAACTTTTTAAATAAAATGTTAATGCGTAATATTTTTTTTTTAAACAAAAACGTATATAGAAATGTTAAATTAATTATGCGAATTAAATTAAGAATTTCTGTTCAATTAAAAGATTAAGTAAGAATCTATTTATGGTGAGGATTTTGTAGTATACATTGTACGTGATGAAAATTTTAATGCATCGCAGCAAATGAGTTCAATTTATGCGATAGAAGTGCGAAAAGTAATTTCAAAAAGCAATTAGACATAAAGAAGTATAAAAATTAATTAAAAAATAAATTTATAAATTTAATTGACATTGCGATATTACATTAATTAAATTTTTAAATTATTTATAAAAATATATATGTGTTAGAAGTAAATTACGTCATTATACTATACAAGGGTTGATTTTGATTATTTTTGTATTGAATTTATTTAAAAGCATCGAAAGAGAATTGCGTCATTTCAGTGTTTCATATATATATATTGAAAAATCATCAATAATTCATTCGAATCCGTTCGATAAACTACATTTATGCCGCCATTATAAGTGATTAATACACCAGAATGATATTATATATTTTATATCATTATATATGTTGATTTTTGAACTGAAATTTAACTAAATAATATTTTTTTTCTTTGCAGAAAGAAAATTAGCCGCGCTGCATAGTTTTTCACGTGGGAAAACCGAAGAAAATATAAAAATAAAATAAGCGGGAAAAGCTGTCAACAAATGGCTGCAGAATTCGACAAATTTAAATTGAAATCCACGTCGAAAAAATAACGGAGATTGTAATTTTTATTTTCTTCAAAATGTCGACAGCAATAAAATGATCTTTAATATCATTGACAGTGTCATCAACATTGATCGTTAAATAGTGAAAAATAAAATAAATTTTAATAACGTACATATTAAATAATTTCAATTAATTAATCATGTATATAATAATAATAGATTCGGTTTAAATGAAGTGTCAGTGACGTGTCATTATAATATATTTTAGTTTTTTTTTTGCATTAATTCGCAGTGATCGTTTCTAATATATCGTTTCGATAAAATTAAAAAAAAACATATAAATAAATAAAATTATTATAATAAATTATAATATATTATTTTGCTTTAAAAAAAAGCTCAAACGTATCTTTTGTTACGTCAAATGTTATTATACGATATACACGTGTTAAAAATAAATATAAAATAAAGTTTATACGAATTGGGGCGGGTCTTAAGGTGTCGAAGTCGCCCCCCATTCCATATCCGCCTACATTTATACTAAGAGGGCGAATCTTTTTAATGTCAAAGTTCAAATCTTTGTGAAAATGTGTTGCTTCGCAGCATCGTGGACGTCTGCGCACCTAGACCGGTTGAAAATTAGATTTTACGTGTCGAAAATGGCTCGGTACTGAGTCGAACGATGATCACGTAAAAAGAAGACCAAGTCTTTAAAACCTCTCTGCCCCCCCCCCATTGTGGAAAAAAAAATAAAAAATAAAATAACGAATATAAAGGGAAAGAGTTTGATAAAAGCGAACGAGAGATGCCCACGTCGCCGGGTAAACCCGTCGGCGACGTAACCAGTCCGGAAATCGCCGAAGACAATTCTTCTAGAAGTTACGGTGACGAGGATCAGTCTGAAAATGGACATCCTCGTCATCCGGAAGACGTTAAGAGTCCATCAGAGATTTTATCTCCGGGCAGCGACATCGAAGATTCCAGTCTTTTGGTGGAAATTGTTAAAACGCTCGAAAAGAAAAATCCAGCATTGAGTCCCGT